>CM035442.1:18099870-18359870 GCA_020310875.1 Ceratopteris richardii | reverse complement strand
TCTTAGATTGCATGTGAATTCTTCTTCTTGATAACCTTCAATAATTCCTCATCTGAAAGCACTTGATTGTACATTCCACCCTTCTTATCCAACGTACATGTAAATGAGTCCTGTATCACTTTTTGTTTTTCCCAAGTAAGGAGAGTAAATCTCTCCGATAGGAGAGATTTACTCTCCCAAATATTCATAGGCTTCTTCTTCCTCGTGAGCAGCATATTGATTCCTAAACCTTGCACTTTCTTGGGTGTTGAGGGCTACTCATATTTGGTCTGAGCGCCTCCATGGAAATTGGTAAGTGGTTATCCTCTTCTTGCCACCCCTCTCATTGGCATTTGAAGCAAAGACATTTGCACACATTCATTCACTAGATATTTGATGTATTAGAATTGGATCAAAACAAATTATATAAATTTACACACAAATTCACTTTGAGCCTCTTCTTTGAGCCATAATCTAGGTATTTGCTCTATCTCTTGATACTTACTTTTTGATAAATTCCAATGGGCAAGAAGAAGGTAGTTCAAATAAATACACATGATAAAAGCTCTAGTATGAAAGAATTAACTAAGGATAAGATTTTGGACCTGGAAACACAATTCAAAGTATAAGGAGAAAAGTTAAAAAGTCAAATCAAGCCAAATTCGAAGAAGTCTTTTTATTAATAGATAAACTTAGTGATTTTTTCAATTCAAGTCCTGTGATGTGTGGTATTTTAAAGGAATTTATTTTGAATGAAGTTACAAATTTGAAGAATAAAATTGATGAAGTGACCAAGCATGTAAATGAATTATCCATATGAAAATGTAAACATGAACAAGAAGTTCAAAGTTTATCGAGAAAAGTGCATGATAAAACACATATCTTTGACCATAGGAGATCCATCCATAGGGCTATGAATATGAGAGTGAAACATCCAATAAGATGATTTTGATGTGATCAATAAGGCCATATGTATGGTGATTATCTTGCTTATGATGATGCATGAAAATTGCACTTATTCACTACAAGTGACCATAAGATTTGTGATTTTCAAGCCCATCTACCTTTGCATTTGAACTTAGGTAGAGGAGAGATGAGAGAATACTTTGATCAAACTAAATTTATACCTAAAATATTCTGTGAATTCAAAAACAATGGAGACTTAAGAGCTATAATGAGAAGACAAATTCTAAACCTAAGAGATATGATGAAAAGAGTTTTTGTGAATTAAAATCTATGAACAAATTTGAGACTCAAAGTAAATTCTTTGAAAATGAGCAAAAACTTTGTAGACCTAAATTTATGACTAAAAGTGACAATCAAACTAAGTCTATTGATATACTAAGATATGGCCAAATTAAATTGGAAAAAAAATATTGGTCATTCAATTAAAATTGATAAAAAGCAAGATACATATTATATGAACTATGAATCTAATTTCTTACAGAATGACAAAGTTTTTGATCAATATAGATTTGATAAATTAAAAGTTCAACCATATGATGACAAAAATGTTCACAATAAATTTGATAATGATAAAGATATTAGCGAAAATGAAAAATTAACTAACGATCAAGATTTGATGAATAAGGAAAGGAAATGTGTACAAGAAGCTATACAAACAATTGAGCAATATACTAAAAACTCTTCAAAACCTAAGAAAAAGAGGGAAAAGAAATTGGAAGGATAATTTTCTTGTGATTTTTTATTCATATCTATGTTCAAAATTAATGAATTTTGATTGATGAAATTTAATGATAAATATTTCCCAAATTTTGATGAATTTATACTTATATTTGATTTGATGGTTGCTGATTGTTTATGAAAACTCCTCCTAAGTATTTTCCATACTTGATAAATTTATTAATAGTTTATGACAAAGCTTTGCTTTCATACAAAATCTATGAATTGAACTTAGATTGATGATTTGTTGATCGAAATGGTTGATAGTTCAAACTTTGTGATGTGATATTACTTGAATACCAGATTGAAATATAATGAAATTCATTCATATCTTGCATGAAAATTTGATAAATTTGGTTTGCTAATCTTGAAAATTATTTCTAAAAGAATTTGATACTACTATATGTTTGGGTTTTTAGGTTGGCCCATCAACATGCTGTGTAGGTTCGGTGGGGGTCGATGTCGGAGTGAATTATGTTCTCCACTTGGGAATACAGTCAATGATAAAGAACTCTTCGAGAAGAGGGACAATCTCCATTGCTTTAGACTCCATTAGATTTTATGAATAGATGCAAAGGCATCTTCAGGCATAGAAAGAAGAGAATCTAAAGCTCCAATGATAAAGAAAATTGGACTTGCAAAATTTCTCAAGAACGGTCTTAGAATTGGACCATGCTTTTTGGATAAACGATTGAACTTAAATTGGTTTCTAGAGAGTGTGATCAGCCACTCGGGTTGATATGATTGAGGGACCTATGGTGTCCAATTTCTATCTTTCTTAGCTATACGATGTCATGGAATGGCATGAAACATGACATCCCGAGCCACGATGTGATTATTATGATAACAAAAAAAAAAACAACATGAAAACCATACGCAAGAAATTGAAGAGGTAAAATTAGGTGAAGCAAAGGAGTTGGTTATCTATTTATACTATTGTCATCAAAGACGAAAAGGGAGGAGATCAAAGTCTTCACGTTCACGACTAAAGCTCTAAACATAGAGTTTTGATATTATAAAAAAGAAAGCAATGATGCTGCTGTGGGAGGCCAATTTCACGTGAGAAGTTCTAGCAAATTTCGATGAAGTCATTCCCTGGCGGCAATCATCTTGCACAGGGCAATCAAAGGAAGCTGGCGGAGTTTTTTCCATGACCGTGATTCAATTGGAGTTGCTTGCACATCAATCCAGGAGAGAGAGAGAGAGAGAGAGAGAGAGAGAGAGAGAGAGAGAGAGAGAGAGAGAGAGAGAGTATCTCTGCCAGAATCCCCCTAGAGATGATGTTCGCGTATGATGATGATAATGATCATATATTGAAGCTATGTTCTGTGCATACTCCAACTCTGGCAACTTCATTGACTGCGCACCAATGTCGACTATCTTGGCATGATAATTAACTACGCTGCTAATTAGTTGAAGAAGCAGATTATCATGCTAATTCCTTCTTCATTGTTGAAGGAATTAGCATGAAGAAGGAATTAATTATCATGCTAATTCCTTCTTCATGCTAATCCCTTCTTCATTGTTGAAGGCTTTTTTGCTAATTGCACTGAAGTTTAACATTTGCGACCTGTCATTTGTGCTGTTAAATGAGTCACTAAGAGTTTGATTAATAGAAGAAAATCGATTCTAAGTGAATTCTTTCTTCCTGGTTTACTCTAATCAATCGCAGTTCTGTTACCTGAAGACCATTTATCCAATGCCGAAGAAGGAATTGATGACAGACCGATCTATTATTCTGTGCAATCTCAAGTACATTGTTATTTTTTTCCATGATCTGCTGAAAAGCAATCGCAACGAATATATATGAAGTTACTTACTTTCATTTCTATGCAACAAAAGGGGAGTTCAATACAGGACATGTGAATTCATCAAACGATTTGCTTTAGCATTAGGTAGTAACTGTATATTGATAAGAGCGCATGAAGGTTATTGAACAGGAATTGAGCATTGCCAATCTTATTTGATACTTCTTGGAAGAATATAGAAGAAGATTATGATGTGCCTCATTTGGATAGCCATAGAAGAACATGTTTCTATGGATTTTGACATCAAACATGTTACAAATATGTCATTCTTTTGAATATTCATGCTTACGAGAATATCTTTTTACAGTATAGAATCTTCAATTGATATTAATTTGTCATATAGAGCATTGATTTAAGATTTAAAACACTTGTTCCCCACTGCAAGATCCAAAATTGTTGTAAAAATCAATAATTGTGATAAAGACTATGTGATGCTATTATATAACATCTTCAACATCTAAATTCTCATACTACTTTCATACACTTTGTTTATGCCATTTGTTTCCATCTTGGGCTAATATTTTACGATTGCACTTTTATTTCGTTACATAAAACAATGAAGATTCTTTTGTAATTGATGGATGCATTTGACATATATGATTAATATTTCATGTACGCATGTGCAACCGAAGCTCCTCATCCTATTACCACATGAAGTAAAAATTGAATAAAGACTTTATTACTAACGATTTTCTTCCAAGTGTTAGAAAATTACCTGTGTTGCTAAAAGTCGTCCTGTTATGTTCACATCTTGAGTATCAAATTAAAAGATAAATATCAACTAGGATGCGATTTCCCATTCCATCATGAAATTTTGACTTGAAATCTCGTTTAAGTTATATATATTGTAGATATATTTCATAATGATGTGTGTGAATGCACTAGGACCACCGGGGCACCTTTTCCCCCCTCCCTCTTTAGGAGGTTTTTTCCCCCGGCTTGTATATACACCTAATGGGTCACTTAGCTTTGCACATTCTCTTGGTAATATCTTCAGTATTATGTAATGTGCTCCAACCTTCTTCTTCTTCCTTGTGTTGTTTGCATGCTTCCGCAGACCTCAAACTCCAACAATTGATATCAGACCAAGTCACTGCTTCATCTAGGGTGTTGTTGACACCCCTTCAGTCACAATCTGAGAATTGCACAAAAATTGGTGAGCATATGCAAGGTTATTAGGAGTTCAAAACAACTTCATTATGTGGTGTTAAAATCACAATCTAAACTTGTTTCGGCCTCTGAATGCACTATTGCAATGGTTGTGCAAAAATTTCATCTTTTTGTGCCAAACATATATACGAGTTTAGTTTCGCTAATATAAGCACCTCAAAGTCTTCTACATGTTTAGTAGAACTTGATGGGGTAGTGCTGTCAAAATTTTTGAGATACAATCATTTTTTAGGTATTTTAGTCAGTGCCCATGGCTGAAAGTAGTGATGTATTCTGTATGTTGGCTATTGAGGATAAGTTGGATGGTAGCAATTACTAGTTATGGGCATATATGATGCTTCATGTATTGGTCGCATAACAAGTGTGAAATATTGTGTAGGGTGTTGAAAATCATCCTATTACACCTACAAATACACTTGCTGAAGGTGATGCAGATGGCATTGAAGATGATGATATTCTTCAGGTTCCTGTTCGTGCTTCAATTCCTACTGCACCTATTGTAGAGCAACTTCATTGGGATGGCAGAGATGCTCAGGCACATTGTTGGGTGATTCTTGTGCAGAAAGGGACTTGACTGTTTGTAGGAGAAGGAAGAAAGATAAGAAGAAAGATATAGACACCAAAAGCTTCTGTAGATTGATTATAAGGAGAAAAGTACAATGATGATGTACAGTACAATCCAAATGCTCTCTATGCAAAATCCCAAAGAGTACACAATCAAACAAAGTTACAAAATACCCAAGGTTCTTACTGCCACCGACCTTCTCTGCACCAGATCTCCACCTTCTCCAAGAGCTTGCACTTGTGCACACCTTGCACTCAAGCTTCCAATAAGGGGAGGAATGGACACCTTCTATCAATGTTCACACAGCTTCAATGGGACCTTGTGGCCTTTGGTTGCCTTGCTTAGCACTCCTCTACACACACCTAAGTCACACTTCTTGCACACTATGCATTTACTTCTCTATGTTGCACACTCACTGTATGTCTCTTGCTCTTCTCTCTCCTAGTGTAGACTACGCTCACCTTGCTTAGTCTAACCAAGAATAATGCATTGCCTTGAGTTGAGTGTCAATTCATGTATGCTCCTAACTGATAGAGTATCTTGATGCTCACTTTGATGTCCCAAGATTGTCTCCAAATGTGGGCAACCAACGAATCCTTGTTTCATCCTATAGTGACTTTAGAAAAAAACAAAAATTTTAATTGGGGGGCCATACTTTTACTTTTGTGTATGCTTCCACTTCACATACCTTCCCTTTTGCCTTCAATTCTTTAATATGTATACTTAATGGAGGGTTCACCTGAAACTTTCAAACACATTAAAAACTCTTTGCACCTTAGAGAAATTACAGAAAGAGAATCTGTAACCTGCATCCACTTTCTACAAAACATAACCTTTGTGAACAATTGATTGTGTACTGCCTATGCATTTTGACAATTGAACTTTGAACACTTTGACCCTGAACATCTTGACTTTGACCTTGATCACATTGACTTTGATTGCTTTGACTTTGACTATGTTGACTTTGATCAATATGACATTGATGGGCTCAACAATTGCCCACCATTGAATGGGCTCTCCATCCCAAAGAGCTAACAGCCAAAACGTTGAGTCGATATGCCACCATGATTCTTGTTCTGCAAAATCTTCAAGAGGACACTTGAGTAGCTACCAAGTTCACAAGGAGTAGTAAAGAACAAGCACCAGAGAAGCACCAAAAGTGGAAATTGTGCATTGAAGAGCCGATGATGGAGAATGGAGGGTAGGAGGAAAAGGGTAGGGAGGGCTGAGGGGAAGAGGGTAAGTAGGGGTAAGGGTGTGGCTGGTTAGAAGGATAAAGGGAGGGGTAGGAAGTAGGATTATGGGCTCAGAAGAGGGCCAAAATGATAAAATAGTAAAGATATAGAGGGTGCATATGGGAAAATGTGAAACATATGATAAAATAAGGTGAGAATAGACCATGTGGACCATGTGCACAATGAAAAAAACGTGATAAATGTGCTCAAAACATGTGGGTTTTGAACAAAAGTCAGAGAAAAGTTGGGAATTTGGAAAAAATAAGTCAAAAAATGAGTCCAAAGATGCCTGAAGACATGAAAATGACCCCAAGTTTGAAAAAAAATGGCCATCCAAGACACAATCTAGAGCCAAAAGCATTGGACCAAGAAAAATAAAAATATATATATATAATTTATTTAAGTATTTCCTTTTTTTTTGTGGAGACATCAATGGGTGTGGGAAACCTTAAATAAAAATGATAAAAAATAAAGATAAAATAAAAATAAAAATAAAAAATTAAAACTTAAAAATAGAGGGGGAGGGGGGTTGGGAGGTTTGAAAAAAAGACAAAAATAAAAGAAAATCAGCTATTACGGACCTTTTTTTTTTGGAAAATACCAAAAAATAGATAAAAAATACAAATAAAATTAAAAAAATCCAGAAAATCCAAAAAATTTAGAAAAATTTATAAAAAAATTCCTTAAATTTCCAGGACACTTATCCCACTCAAAACTGTAGAGAGCTTCCTTTTTTCCTCCATTTTATTAAGAAAAATGACCTTGAAAAAGAGATAAAAAATTCTTTAAAAATTCTAAAAATGCTTTAAAAAATTCCTAAAAAATTTCCAAAAAATTTGTTTATGCAAAGGGCTATGAAATGGCTGCTAACTTGCATAAAAATGCAAGGAACAAGTATGAAAATGGATAAAATTTACTAAAACTTAAGCAAAAATTATGGTATGAGAAGGCTATGTATAACCTGGATAGATTTTGCAAGTTCTATATGATCCAAAAACCTTCCTTGTGCTGTTGATAAACCTTGAGCCTAGATATATTGACCAGTAGTAGTAACTCTCCTTTCAGAGTCTCTAACTCCATTGCACCCCAATTCTGCATCGTCTAAATTCTATAAGGTCCTTCCCAGTGTGGAAGCCATTTTCCCCTTACTTGTGTGTGGATTTGAGGTCTATGGAGAAGAACTAGCATGCCTGTTTGTAAGTTATTGTTCCACATATTTTGATCCTGCACCTCCTTCCTCTTCATTTGAGTCTCTAGCAATTGTTGTGTAGCATATAGACGTATCTCTTCCACTTTGTGCAATGCTTCAAGCCTCTAAGAGATACCACAATCTTTCTTTCCCTGCATAAATGCTAGTTTTGGTGACCCATGTAGAAAAAATTCAAAGGGTTCAATAGGCAATATCCCATAAACCAATTGGAATGGAGAGTATCCTGTAGCTTCTTTGTAAGATAATATGTATGCCCATAGGGTACCTTGATAAGCTATGCCCGAGGAAGTGGGCTATAACATGCATTCCTTCCTTAACATGGCAATTAATACCTTATTGGTGGATCCTACCTATCCATTAGCTCTTGGATAATAGGCACAAGAGGTCCTATGTAGAATTTTGTACCTGTTAAAAATTCCATGTAGGAGCTTGTTCACAAAATGAGTACCTTGGTGTGTACAAATTTTAAGAGGACATCCAAATCTACAAATGATGTTACTATAAAGGAAATCTGCGACTATTTGTGTTGTGCAATCAGGGGAGGCAATAGCTTCAGTCCACTTTGTTGCATAGTCAGTGGTGATCAATAGATACTTTTCTCTCTTTGGAACCGATGCAGAGTAGATGGGCCCGACGAAATCTAGCCCCCATCTCTCAAATAGTTGCCAAGAAGTGGAAATAATCAAGGGGTTGTGCCTCTACTTTGTTGGCTTGGGTCGACACCTCTGACAGACATCACATACTCTTCCCCATTCCTCTGCATCTCTGAATAATGTAGGCCACCATAAGCAAGCATCAAGGATTCTCTGGCTCATAATGTGTCTTGGAAGGTGCCCACCACCTCCTCCTTCATGTGCAGATTTAAGGATTTCCCTCACTTCTTCTTCTTCCATGCACTTTCTAAACTTGTTGTCCTTTCCCTGTCTATATAATTTTCCCTCAATGAAGGTAAAAGGTTTGCTTTTGATTAGCAGCCTCTTTCTTTGCACAACACTTGCCTTCTCTAAATACAATCCAGTTTTAAGAAAATTCTTGATGTCATCATACCAACCTTGTGCTTGTACAATGAACAAATTAGCATCTGGAAAATCATCATTTACTCCAATTGCTTGATCCATAAGTTAATCCTAGATAGGTGGTCTGCCATGACATTTTCTCTACCTCGTCTATGGACTACAGAAAAATCAAACTCCTGGAACAAAAGTAGCCACCTCCATACCCTACGAGTTGCTTATGGCTTATTAAGTAAATATCTAAGCGGTTAATCATCAGTTATGATAACAAATTTCACTCCTAGCAAGTAATGATAAAACTTTTGTATAGTGAAAACCATTGATAGGGCCTCCCTTTCTATGGTGCTATAATGTTTTTCAGCCTTTCTAAAAATTTGACTGGCATACTGAATAGGTCTGTCAAGTCTTAATTCCTCACTATGTTGAGTCAAAAGTGCACCCACTGCATATGCACTGGCATCCACATGTACATGAAAAAGTTTTGACCAATCCGATGTGATAAGAATTGGTGCAACCACCAATTTGGACCTTAATATCTGATAAGCATTTTCTTCTTCTTCTTCCCACTTAAATGGCACTTCTTTACCTATAATTCTAGCTAGTGGCCTTGCTATCTTTGCATACATTTTGATAAACCTTCTATGGTACCCAATATGCCCCAAGAAGCTTTGAATCTTTTTAGGAGATTTGGGTTTAGGTAACTTTAGTATAGAAATAATTTTATCAGGGTCCGGAGCCATACCTTTTGCAGATACCACATGTCCCAAGAGAGTTCCTTCTATCACGAGGAAATGAAATTTATTTGGGTTCTGCTTTAATTTAGTCTCCCTGCATCTTTTAAAAACATTCTACAGTTTTCTCAAGCGATTATCCAAGCAATCCAAAGGGGTCTCCTTTTGAGTGCCTGAAAAATGAAGAAAAGTCATTCATGAAAATTCTAAGTGTTTCCAACAATAAGGGTCCAAAAATGAGGTTGACAATTCTGTTAAAGGTGGCCTGAGCATTTTTGAGTCCAAATGGAATTTTTACGTATACATATGTGCCCCACGGTGTGATAAAAGCGATCTTTTCTTTATCATCTGGATGGATGGATATTTGATTGTATCCACTAAAGCCGTCCATGAAGCTATGTAATGCATGTCTATCCACTTCCTCAATGACCTGCTCTGTGAAAGGCATGGGGAATCCATCCGGAACGGTTACCTCATTGAGTGCTCTAAAGTCAATAAAAATTTTGACTTTGTAGGTATTCTTCTTTGGTACTATAACCATTGGTAGCTTCAATTTCTTGCCTCAACTGAGTTACTGCATTCTCCTCCTCTTTATGGGGCTTATTCCTTTTTAAGCTCTCAAGATCTTTCCTTAGCTGAATTGTTGGGTCCTCACGTTCTATAAGATAGGATAAATTGGAAGATCTTGTCCCATATTGATGCCTAATTTGCTCCAACCTTGTGGTTGTATTAATAAATTCTTCTATTGTGGCTATCGGTAACACTAACTCCTTTATTTTACATTGTGTTGATATTGGAAGTGGTTTAGCCAACCACTTATTGATAAAAAAATCATGGAGAGGATCTGGCAATTTAGCCATCAGTGCTTTGGCTCTGGTAACAAATTCAAGGAAGGTCTCCCCAGGACCTAGTCTTAAATTTTCTAAGTCTTCAATAATGTTTTCAGTTGTGTTCCCTTGTTGGACCTGTGTCCTAAATGCTTCCTTCATCAAGTCCCATGTGGTGAAATGGTTGTCAGCAAACTGACTAAACCATCTGTCTGCTAGCCCTTTTAATGTTGCAGGGAAAAGGATAAAAAATGCATCTTCTCTTCCCATCAAACCCCTTGTCTTACATAAGGCTAAGAATCTCCTAATGTGCTCATCTGGGTCTTCTTGTGCTAATCCTCTAAAGGATGGAAATTTGATATTCAATCTAGAAAGTAAAGTTTCCAAATCTACCTGGGCTGCCATATTCTTTGTTGATGATGTCGATGACAATGGACTAGTTGATCTTCGAATAACCTTTCTTCTTCTTGCTTTGCAAGGGACCCTCAAGCTTTGAGACCGGGTTGTGGTCATGAGCTATTCATACTCCTCTTAGGTTAAGATAATTCCAATGGAAGAAAGATTATCTCTTAAGCCAGTACAGTACTCTCGGTACCCTTGCACTCTTCTACTCTTTGCAAATACTACTTCTCCTATGCTCAAGCCTCCTTGTGGCCCCACCGAGCATGCGAAAATTTGTTGGGGGATTCTTATGTAGAAAGGGACTTGAGTGTTTGTTGGAGAAGGAAGAAAGATACAGACACCGGAAGCTTCTGTAGATTGATTATAAGGAGAAAAGTACAATGATGATGTACAGTACAATCCAAATGCTCTCTGTCCAAAATCCCAAAGAGTACACAATCAAACAAAGTTACAAAATACCCAAGGTTCTTTCTACCACCGACCTTCTCTACACCAGGCCTCCACCTTCTCCAAGAGCTTGCACTTGTGCACACCTTGCACTCAAGCTTCAATAGGGGGAGGGATGGACACCTTCTGTTGATGCACACACAGCTTCAATGGGACCTTGCGGCCTTTGATTAACTTTCTTAGCACTCCTCTTCACACACCTAAGTCACACTTCTTGCACACTGTGCACTTACTTCTCTGTGTCGCACACTCACTGTATGTCTCTTGCTCTTCTCTCTCCTAGTGTAGACTATGCTCACCTTGCTTAGTCTAACCTAGAATAATGCATTTCCTTGAGTTGAGTGTCGGTTCACGTATGCTCCTAACCAATAGAGTATCTTGGTGCTCACTTTGATGTCCCAAGATTTTCTCCAAATGTGGGCATCCAACAAATCCCTGTTTTGTCCTGTAGTGACTTTAGACCAAAACAAAAATTTTAATCGGGGGACCATACTTTCACTTTTTTGTATGCTTTCACATACCTTCCCTTTTGCCTTCAATTCTTCAATATGTGTACTTAAGGGAGGGTTCACCTGAACCCTTCAAACACTTTAAAAACACTTTGCACCTTAGAGAAATTACAGAAAGACAATCTGTGACCTGCATCCACTTTCTACAAAACATAACCTTTGTGAACAATTGATTGTGCACTACCTGTGCATTCTGACAACTGAACTTTGAACACTTTGACCCTGATCATCTTGATTTTTACCTTGACCATGTTGACTTTGACCACTTTGACTTTGATTATGTTGACTTTGACCATGTCGACTTTGACCAATATGACATTGATGGGCTCAACATACATGCATTAATAGCCTTGTCTATCAAAAATGCCATTATTCCTCACATTTGCTCCTAGAAAACCGCAAAGGTTGCTTGGGATACACTTACCACCTTATACTAGGAAGAAATGAGGCCCGTTTTGCTTACCTCCAAAAAACATTGGAGAGTGAGCACATGAATGAAGGAGATTTCATGAAAGTTTTTTGATAAAGATCAAAGATTTGAAGGAGCAGTTGATTTTTGTTGATGAAGTCTTGCTAGACAGTTCACTTGTGCAGATTGTTATGAATGGTCTTCTAGATTCATATTAGAGTTTTTCTTCTACTCTTCGATTGATGATGAGAGGCAATCCAAAGAAGGATGACAAAGATGAGAAGAAAACAAAAAAAGCAAAAATTGTTTTGCAAATACCACAAAGTAAATGATCATGTCATAAAGAGATGTCCAAAACTCGATGCCAAAGAGACAAAGAAAAAAGAGGCTAGAATGGTTATTGTAGACACCTATACAACCAAATCAGAGTCTTCAAATCTTGTGTAGAATGAAGAATGGGCATTTACTATTTTTTATAGTTATGAACAATGTTCTCATGAACAATGTATGTCTGTAGTAGACTCGGATGTTCGATACTTTGATAGTGGGGCAACCAAACATATTACCTCATAGTGTAGTTTCTTCACTTTACTTGAGCTTGCCACTACAAGGAATACTATCATATGCACCAACAAATCTTCTTATTCTATCATGGGAGTTCATAAGATCATTCTGACTACTACTGATGGTAGTTCTTCTACATTTTTTGATGCTTTATTTGTGCCAAGGATCAAGAAAAATATGTTATCAGTCTCAACATTAGCTACAATCAGCTTGGTTTTTGTTGATCACAGATGTATAGTTTATGATCTATCAAAAGGCAACATCATTATTCCTTCTCACATTTTATGATGTGGGCTCTATTAGCTCATAGATTATGCAAAATTTGTGAATGATTCAGCTTATGAAGTTCAAGATGGCTTTGTCATATGCAAAGCTTTGGCATGCATGCTTTGGTCATCTGAATTTTGCTAGTTTGCTATGCCTATAAAAATCGGAAATGGTGTACCCTCTACCCAAACTTGAGACACCTGGTAAACATGTCTATGATGGCTTTATTTTGGAAAAAATGCACCATTCCTCCTTCCCAAAAGATGGTTGAGTATGAGCCACTGAGAAATTGCAGCTTGTTCACAATGATGTTTGTGGTCCTATGCAAACATGTTCCTTTGGGAACTACCTTTACTTCATGAATTACACTGATGATTTTTCCAAGCATGCATGGGTGTATCCATTGAAAGCAAAGCCAAAAGTGTTTATGTGCTTTAAACAATTTTTGGTTTTGGCTAAAAATCTATCAACATGTTAAATGGGTACCGGAGCGAACATATGTCTTCTGATTTTAATGCATTTTTGGCTAAATATGGGATAAAACATCAGTATAAAGTGTCGTATATACCTCAACAAAATGGAATTTTTGAAAGGAAGAACATGTCACTCATGGAGATGGCTAGGTGCATGGTTAAGAGTGAGGCTTTACCTTATAGTTTCTAGCTTGAGGTTATTACATGTGCAACATATGTACTTAACATGTGTCCCACTAAAGCATTGCAACCTATCACTCCATATGAGGCTTGGCATGGTCAAACACCATCTCTTGCTCATATGCATAACTTTGGTTGTTTGGCATATGCATTAGAGCATGAACAACAACGTAGGAAATTGGATGATAAAGTAGTGAAATGTATTTTTGTTGGGTACAATTCTAAAAGCAAAAACTATCGTTTGTATCATCCATAGAATAAACACATTTCGGTTATCCCATGATGTTCTTTTGTGGAAGATGCAATTCAGCCATTACTTTCATGTACTAAGGAGACATCAGTTAGCTCCAAAGATGTGTATGACACTTTGCTACCTCTTTTTACAGGTGGATAGTCTAGTGCTGATAATGAGGCAATTTCTCTTCTTATATAGAGGAGGAAAAAACTATGCCTAAATGGCTGGTGAAGACTTTGCAAGATAGAAAATTATATCCACCTCTATCATATCATACTCGTTCAGGCTCTCATAATGCTTGTTTTGCATTAGATTGCTATGTTATGGATGCATCTAGTCTTTTTGATGAGAATGTGCGTGCTTCATTTGATGAAGCACAAAATTCAAAAAACTGGAAGGCTGGTATGCAATCAAAAAGGCCATCATGGCAAGAAGGCCATTGGCACTAAGAGGGTACACAAGATGAAGCATAAACCTGATGGAACAGTTGACCGGTACAAAGGCTACACTTGTTGCAAAAGGTTATGCTCAAGAAAGAGGCATTGATTTTGATGAGACCTTTACTCCTACATGCTGAATGACTATTGTTCATAGCATTTGTGCACTTGCAGCTCATTATGATTGGAACATACATCAGTTTGACATTAAAACTACATTTTTGAATGGTGACTTGCATGAAGAAGTGTATGTTTTTCAGCCCCGTGGTTTTGTGCAAAAAGGGCATGAAAACAATGTGTGTAGGTTGAAAAAGGCATTATATGGTTTGAAGCAAGCACCACATGCTTGGTATGAAAAGATACATGCCTACCCAATTCCACATGGTTTTGAGAACAGTCCAACTAAAGAGCACCTTATATGTTAAGCATGCAAATGATGTGCTTTTGATCATTGTTGTCTATATTGATGACATGTTGTTCACTGGTCCTAATGAGAACCATATTGCTAATTTCAAGGCTGATTTACAGGCCTCATTTGAGATATCAGATTTGGGGCATTTGCATCATTATTAGGGCATTTGGTCTATGCAAGTTGATGGTGGACTAGCTTTGTGTTAAACAAAATATATTGAAACATTATTGCAAAATTTTGGCCTTGAAGACTGCAAACCTATTGCCTCTCCTATGGAAACTGTTTATGATTTAGTCTTCATGATGCTACAGAAGCCTTTGATGTTGTTCTCTATTAGTAAGCTGTTGGATGCTTGATTTACTTGTGCATTACTCGACCAGATATTCAATTTGTTGTCTCAAAAATGAGCAAGTTTATGCATTGCCCAGGTGTCAAGAATGGGTAGGTGGTTAAGTGCATCTTTCGCTACTTGAGTGGTACCTGGCTACTTGGATTGTTTTAACCCAAGGGGGATCACTACTGCCAGATTTACATGATTTTTGTTTTGGGGTGTTGGTCAACCTTCTGCCACCACCATCTTTATTGACAGCCAGATCATGTTGACAGTTGCGAGGAACCCTGTGTTCCATGCTCATGCTAAGCACATTGAGGTGCACTATCATTATGTCAAGGAGAGGTTCTCTATTGGAGAGATCAGTTTGACAAATGTGCCCACACACGAGAACATTCCAAATTTGTGGATTGATTCCACATAGCTTGGCATTTCCTTATACATGAACCGAGCTCCTTGTTCACCACATTAATCCCAAGGGGTATCTATTGATATATTTTGATAGTGATGTGTATGAACACACTAGGACTGTCGGGGCACTTTTTCCCTCTTTAGGAGGGTTTTTCCCCCCAGCTTGTATATATGTCTATAACCCTAACAGGTCACTTATCTTTGCACATTCTCTTGGTAATACATTCAGTATTATGTGTTGTGCTCCAAGCTTTTTCTTCTTCCTCGTTCTATTTGTGTGCATCCGCACACCTCAAAATCTAACATATATTCCTTTCCTTGAGTTTGAAACAAACATTATTATCATTGATCAATCTTTCTATGATACTTACGTACTTAAAAAATATTTCATATTGATGATTACCTAAAATTAATCTCAGGTATTTTAAGAATAAAATTCTCCCTAGTTATGAGGATGAAATTCTTCAAACCAATTAGATAGCAAGTAGTTCCCAAGAAGTCCTAAACCATCAGTAGTGGTACTTAAAGTCCAATGATTGATCTAATTCATAAGTGTATCAATCTTGATTAGATTCTTAGTTTTGGAATCTGAAAGGCATTAGCAAATGCTTGGAATTGAGTTGGGGGAAAGATCTCTAAAAATCTTGTGGGTAAGCCAAGAAGTTTTAGACAATTTTGAGAGATCTTCAAGATAAAGAGTAAGCATTTATTATTGTCACAAAGTAAACAAGAATTGATCAGGCTTGGCAAGGTTTGTCCAAGAACTTTCAATTAAAACTACTACAAAGTTTTCCCAAGTATTGGAAATAAAGCTTATGCATGACTCGTGAGTGGTACCTCTTTAAACACTAGATCCTTAGTTGGATTAAATTTTGGAATCAAGATTTTTCCAAAATCAAGGCATAAAGAGGTAAAAGGACCTAGACATACCCCAAATGTTTGGACTTAAAGTTCTTTTCAAGACCCAATAGGTGTATAAATAGAAAATAACACCTTCATCTTAGCTCTTAATATCGGCACAAACAAGGGGTTGAGAAAGGATCATTAAAAATGATCATGAGAGCATTTAAAAGAAACAGAAAGCAAGCCAAACTCAAAATGTATTTTTATGGATCAGAGAAAGTATCCACTAATATGGGATAGTAGAATGCTAACTCCTTTTGAGAATTTTTCTTTGATGGCAAGAAAGTGTTGATATATTCAGGTAGTGATGTGTGTGAACACACTAGGACCGCCGGGGCACTTTTTTCCCTCTTTAGAAGGTTTTTTTCCCCTGACTTGTATATACACCTATTGCCCTAATGGGCTACTTATCTTTGTACATTCTCTAGTAATACATTCAGTATTTTGTGTTGTGCTCCAAGCTTCTTCTTCTTCCTTGTGCTGTTCACGTGCTTCCGGAGACGTCTAACTCCAACAATTGGTATCAGAGCAGGTCATCGCTTCATCTAGGGCGCCGTCGACACTCCTCCGTTTGCAGTCTCAAAATCTACGAATTTTGATGAGCATACTCAAGGTGTTTCTGAGATCAAAACAGCTTTGCTGTGTGGTGTCGAAATCGCAATCTGAGCTCGTTTCGGCCTCCGAATGCACTATCGTAGTGCTTGTGCAGGCTATTTTGTCTTTTTGTGCCAAAGGTGTATACCTGTTTCTATTCGCCAATATAAGCATCTCGAAGTCTGCTACAGGTTTAGCAGAACTCGTCTGGCAGTTCCGTTCAACTTTTTGAGATACAGTCAATTTTCTGCATCAAGGTATTTTAGTCACCAGCGATGGCAAGCAGTAATGTATTCCGTATGTTGGCTATTGAGGATAGGTTGGATGGTACCAACTACCCATTATGGGCTTATATGATGTGACATGTATTGGTTGCAAAAGGATTGTGGAACATTCTGCAGGGTGTTGAAAGACGTCTTGTTACACCTGTAACAACAGGTACTGCGAATACAGGTGCTAGAGCTGATGAAGATGGTGTCAAAGTTGATATTGTGCAGATTCTTGTTTGTGTTGTTGTTTCTACTGCACCTACTGTAGAGCAGATTCGTTGGGATGGCAGAGATGCCTAAGCACATGCATTGACAGCTTTGTCTGTCAAACGTGCCATTATTCCTCATATTCGCTCTTGCAGAACAGCTAAGGATGCTTAGGATACACTTACCACATTGTACCAAGCTAGAAATGAGGCTTGTGTTGCTTACCTCCGAAAATAGTTGGAGAGTGAGCACATGAATGAAGGTGATTCTATGGATAGTTTCCTAACAAAGATCAAAGACTTGAAGGAACAGTTGATTTTTGCTGATGAGGTTATACCATATAGCTCACTTGTGCAGACCGTTCTGAATGGTCTTCGTGATTCATATCAGAGTTTTGCTTCTACTCTTCGGTTGATGATCAAAGGCAATCCAAATGCCTTGTCATTTGAGGAGATAGTCTCTGTCTTGTTGCAGGAAGATCAGTCCAGGCAGAACAGGTCCATTATGCGTGTTGCAGATCAAGCTTTCTTGGCTAGTCAAAAGGGCAAAGGAAAATGGAGTTCTTCTACTAGTAAGCAGAAATTTGCAAATGCTGCACATTCTAAGAACCAAGACAAAGATGAGAAAAAAATCAGAAAAGCAGACATTGTTTTGTAAGTACTGTAAAGGGAATGATCATATCATAAAGAACTGTCCAAAACTGGCTACAAAAGAGGCAAAGAAGAAAGAGGTTGGAATGGTCGTTGCAGAAGCCTCTACACCAAAAACGGAGTCTGCTAATCTTGTGCAGGAAGAAGAATGGGCGTTCACTATTGTTTGCAATTTTGACCCATCTTTGCATGAGCAGTGCATGTCTGCAGTAGACTCAGATGTTTGGTACTTTGACAGTGGGGCGACCAAACATATTACCTCGCAGCGCAGTTTCTTCTCTTCACTCGAGCCTGCCCCTACGGGGAATACTGTTACATGCGCCAACAACTCCTCTTATCCTGTTATGGGAGTTGGTAAGATCATTTTGACTACTGCTCATGGTAGTTCTTTCACTTTGGCAGATGCTCTATTTCTGCCAGGGATCAAGAAGAATCTGTTATCAGTTTCTACATTAGCCAAGATTGGCTTGGTGGTGAAATTTGTTGATGACAGATGTACAGTTCATGATTTGTCAAATGGCGATGTTATTATAGCTTCTGGCATTTTATGTCGTGGGTTGTATAAGCTCATAGACTATGAAAGATCTGAAAATGATTTGGCATGTGTAGTAAATGATTCTCAGGCTATATTAGATGCAAAGCTTTGGCATGCACGCTTTGGTCATCTGAATTTTGCTAGTTTGCTACGCATGCAGAAATCTGAAATGGTGTCCTCTTTGCCCAAACTTGAGGCACCTAGAAAACATGTTTGTGAAGGCTGTATTTTGGGCAAAATGCAGTGTTCCTCCTTTCCAAAAGATGGTTCAGTTCGGGCTACATAGAAATTGCAGCTTGTACATAGTGATATCTGTGGTCCTATGTAGACACCCTCTTTTGGAAATTACCTTTACTTCGTGACTTTCGTTGATGATTTTTCCAGGCATGCATGGGTATATCCACTCAAAGCAAAGTCTGAAGTGTTCATGTGCTTTAAACAGTTTTTGGTTTTGGCTGAAAATCTGTCAGCATGTAAAATGGGCACCCTCCGTTTTGATCGAGGGGGGGAATATATGTCTTCTGATTTTAATGCATTTCTGGCTGAACGTGGGATAAAACACCAGTGTATAGTGCCTTATACACCTCAACAGAATGGAGTTGCTAAACGAAAGAACAGGTCACTCATGGAGATGGCGAGGTGCATGGTCAAATGTCAGGCTTTACCACATAGTTTCTGGCTTGAGGCTGTCATGTGTGCATCATATGTACTGAACAGGTGTCCCACTAAAGCACTACAGTCTATCACTCCATATGAGGCTTGGCATGACCGTAAGCCATCTATTTCTCATCTGCGTGTTTTTGGTTGTTTGGCATATGCACTAGTGCCTGAACAACATCGCAAAAAATTGGATGATAAGGCAGTAAAATGTATTTTTGTTGGGTACAGTTCTGAAAGTAAAGGCTATTGTCTGTATCATCCACATACTAAATGCATTCTGGTTAGCCGTGATGTTGTCTTTGTGGAAGATGCTATTCAGGCATTGCTTTCATGTACTAAGGAGACACATGTTAGCTTCAAAGACATGTATGATACTTTGATGCCTCTTTTTAAAGGTGGACAGTCTAGTGCTGGTCCTAATGAGGTAACTTCTCAACCTTTGCAGGTTTCATATGATGATGTAGATCATTCCATTTCTGATGCAGATTTACATGATGCACTTGTTGATGAGAGAGCTGATATTGAGCAGGCAAAAACTATGCCAAAATGGCTGGTGCAAACTTTGCGTGACAGCAAATTAGATGCACCTTTGTCATATCATACTCGTTCAGGCTCTCATAGTGCCTCCTTTGCATCAGATTGCTATGCTATGGCTGCATCTAGTCTCTATGATGAGAATGAGCCTGTTTCTTTTGATCAAGCACAGAATTCAGAAAATTGGATGGCTGCTATGCAATCTGAATATGATGCTATAATGAAGAATGGTAAATGGTCTTTATGTGACTTGCCTCCTAGCAAGAAGGCCATTGGCACTAAGTGGGTATACAAGCTGAAGCATAAACCTGATGGTACAGTTGACAAGTATAAAGCTAGGCTTGTCGCAAAGGGTTATGCGCAGGAAAGAGGCATTGATTTTGATGAGTCCTTTGCACCTACATGCCGTATGACTACTATTCAGAGCATTTGTGCACTTGCAGCCCATCATTGTTGGAATGTACATCAGTTGGACATTAAAACAACATTTCTGAATGGTGACTTGGATGAAGAAGTGTATGTTTTTCAGCCTCGTGGCTTTGTGCAGAAAGGGCATGAAAACCAGGTGTGCGGTTAAAGACGGCATTATATGGTTTAAAGCAAGCACCACGTGCTTGGTATGAGAAGATACATGCCTATCTGGTTGCACATGGTTTTGAGAAGAGTCCAATTGAAAGCACCTTATATGTTAAGCATGCTAATGATGTGCTTCTGATCATTGTTGTCTATGTTGACAACATGCGACTCACTGGTCCTATCGAGAAGCATATTGCTGATTTCAAGGCTGATTTGCATGCCTCATTTGAGATGTCTGATTTGGGGCATTTGCATCACTATTTGGGCATTCAGTTTATGCAAGTTGATGGTGGAATGGCTTTGTGTCAAAAAAAATATATTCACACATTATTGCAGCGTTTTGGCCTTGAAGATTGTAAGCCTATTGCCACTCCTATGGAGACAGGTTTACGATTGAGTCTTCATGATGCTGGGGATGCATTTGATGCTGTTCTCTATCAACAGGCTGTTGGATGCTTGATTTACTTATGCATTACTCGGCCAGATATTCAGTTTGTTGTCTCACAGATGAGCAGGTTTATTCATTGCCAAGGAGTCACGCATTGGAAGGCGGTTAAGCGCATCTTTCGCTACTTGAGTGGTACCCGACTACTTGGGTTGTTTTATCCCAAGGGGGGATCACTACCGCCAGATTTGCATGCTCTTTCTGACTCAGATTGGGCTGGTTGCTATGACACTCGTGTGTCCACGAGTGGTTTTTGCTTCATGCTTGGTAGCTCATGTATATCTTGGTTGAGCAAGAAGCAGCCTACTGTGGCCACTTCCAGTTGTGAGGCTAAGTATAGGGCAACTTTCACAGCGATTGTTGAGTGTGTGTGGCTCAGATGCCTTATGGCTGATTTGGGTGTTGGCCAGCCTTCTGCCACCACCATCTTCACTGACAGTTAGAGCGCATTGGCAGTTGCGAGGAACCCTGTGTTCCATGCTCGCACTAAGCACATTGAGGTGCATTATCACTATGTCAGGGAGAGGTTCTCTGCTGGGGAGATCAGCTTGGCATATGTGCCCACGCAGGAGAACATAGAAGACCTTTTCACGAAGGCTCTGCCTAGGGAGAAGTTTGAAGCTTTCCGCAAAGCTTTGGGCTTACTTCCTTTTGTGGAGTGATTTCCACATAGCTTGGCACTTCCTTATACATGAGTGCCAGCTCCTTGTTCACCGCATCACTCCCAGGGGGGATTTCTTGATATATTTAGGTATTGATGTGTGTGAACACACTAGGACCGCCGGGGCACTTTTTTCCCTCTTTAGGAGGTTTTTTTCCCCCGGCTTGTATATACGCCTATTTCCCTAATGGGCTATTTATCTTTGTACATTCTCTAGTAATACATTCAGTATTGTGTGTTGTGCTCCAAGCTTCTTCTTCTTCCTTGTGCTGTTCGTGTGCTTCCGTAGACGTCTAACTCCAATAGAAAGAAAAAGAACTCATGATTCATAAAAAGCATCAATCTGGTTATCTCTTTCTTGGGAAAGTGCATTGAGGTAATGTACTTAAACCACTAGATGAAAGGATAAAGAAATGAAGGAGATTTTTTCTCTCATATTCAGATCAGAAATGAAGTCTGTAAAATTTCATCATGTCCAAATTCTGAATCGAGTTCAAATTCAAAGGTTTTCAAGTTTCCAAGGCAAAGTATGAGATCCTGAAATGATCATGTGAAGGAACCAAGACCTAGAAAATCAAGTTAGAGGTAATGCCTTAAAACTTAATAATTCTTTTAAGGAATTTAAGTGAGAAAGTACTCTTTAAAGATATGTTTAGACTTTAGGATAAGTATCACCCACATGTCAATGTGAATATAAAATAGGGTGGTATGGTGCACCAAATTTTATACTCAGATTGATGTAGGAAAGATGGTATGGGACATCGAAACATGGAATGCTAAGTATTATTTTTACTTAGAATTAATATTGAAGTAAGACTGGATCCTCAAGGGAATTCAAACTTCAAAGGATACATTAAAATTCAAGGAGGATAAAAGCATGATCTAAGACACTTCCAAATAAATTGTTTTACAAGATTCTTGAAGATCAAATAAGTGAGAAGATCATGAGGTAATTAACTTCCAAGACCTTCATTTATAATTCAAATAGGGAAAAGCATTTTCTTATTTTTATTATGGAACACTTCAAAATAAAGTATTTTTTATTCATGAATATATAATAATTTTTTGAAGAAGTAGGATTTTTAAATGATGCTTTCAACCAAGGTTCAGCTGATTAAGTCAAGCAGCAGGTTCCTAGTGTAACTCAGTAAAATCAATCCTTTGATTCAAAGTAATGCAAAAGAATTGCATTCCCAGTAAGAAATCATAAAGATTAAATTAACTTAGTCTCAAGTGAAGAATTATTTTGAGTAAAATATCATCAATAAAACCCTAGTGGCTCGACACACTCATGTTGGATACCACACTAGTATCTTGTGGTTGGATGATGTTTAGCTCTAATCCATCAATCTTTTTGAGAATCTAGTTTATTCTCTTAAAGCTACATAAATTTCTTCAATACCTTGTTGAAACAGATTTTGAGAAGTTGAAATCTTGAGTCACCTAGAATTTGACTCATGGCAAGTTCATGTATCCTAGAAGTTTGAATTGGTTGCATAGCATTTTAATTATTTCTTTTTGCTTTCAAAATCTTTTGGATTTGACTAAGATAGAGTATCTAATTCTTTTCACGAAAGTCTAGGGTTAGCTGGTTGTAACCAGGTAACTAAATTAAACATGTCAGATGGATCTTATGTACAATAACCCTTTCAACTATCAAAGGATGCCAAGTTGATTTATTCATTTGAGTTTGCTTCAAGTTACATAGCAGAATTCTAATGACTTTCATAGAGTTTAGTACACTCTTGAAAAGTAAATTTAGGAATTGCTCCTAAGATTGACAATTCCCAAAGAAATTAAATCTACAGTCTTTGAGAAATGTGTCCTAAATTGGACAATTTTTATTTTGGATTTGACTTGGTCAAGATAAATTAAGGTTGACCAAAAGTAAATGGAAAACTTCCTCCTACATTCTACATAGAATTCTCAAGCCCATGAGGACAAAGCAGACCTCTACTTGAGTGAAAAAATCAAGTAAATTTTGGTTGGAAGTGAACCATAGTAGAAACATCCAAGATAGATGTTTGGGACAACTAGAATTCTAGTTTTCCAAATCAAATTCAACTGAATCAAGAGCTCAAAGTCTTGATAAAGATAGAATTCCCATCTTGATTACTAAGTACATGCATCATTGATGCCCAGAAATGGACTAGTAATTTGAATCCACACATTTCACATGTTAGTGTCTAGATAGCACATAGTGAAAATAGTGAATTGGCTAGGAATCTTTTTTGATCCAGCCTTATTATTCATTCACTACTTTGCAGTCAGATTAGCTTATCAAGTGCAAAGCTAGATGGTTTTTTGAATCATTTGGGTAGGGGTCCCACCACAGAGATGAAACATGTTCTTCTAGAGTGTTTGGACGGTCTAGACAAATCTAAAATCGGACATCGTTTGGTCACTCGTGTGTATGGCCAAAGATCTTGAGACTAGACTTAAGCATAAATTCATGTGCTCTCTTAAACAAGTGATACACTTAGCCTAGTGGTTAAGTCTCAAGGTTATTAAGGAGGAGGTCTTGGGTTTAACCCCTATGGGGAGCATGGAGAGAGATTTTTGCCCAAAGATCCTATTGGCTCAAGTTAATGTGATCTAACTTGAGTCTAGAGAGACTTAACTCAAGTGATGAGTATGCCTACCACTAGTAGACTCTAATGGAAGGTACTAAAGTAGTGGTCGAGATCCCTCCAACCACTAGTGGAAGATGTTAAAGGAATGGAGGAGATTGCACATGCACTTGTGGATTCTAGTTACATTTTTTGTCCTCGTTGATTCAAGTAGCTATACATACAGGTAGAACGTTGTGAGGAGAGTCATTTTGCTAGCATATGGTGGTCCTGATCATCAGATCTTTACATTGGTTCAACCATGGTTGAGGATTACTTCTTAATCCTCCCTCTTAGGGTGTAGTTCAACCATCTCCTATCTGTCAATGGTGTGGTTCAACCATCTCTTACCTATCACTTTATTATATTAATTGTGGGAATTGAACTCATGATCTATTGGATAGGAGTATGATGGTCTAACCCCTTGCCCCAAAAGCCATGGTTAAGGATTACTTCTTAATCCTCCCTCTTAGGGTGTAGTTCAACCATCTCCTATCTATCAACAATGTGGTTCAACCATCTCTTACCTATCACTTTATTACATTCTTTCCCCTTGGTTGATCATTATCCTCAATGATCTGTTCTTGTATCCCTCTAGCATCAGTGGTTAGCTCCTAATATCATTAGGCACCCTTTAATTGATGTCCTCAAACTCGCATAGTTTCTTGATCCCTGTTATCAACCTTGGTCTCTTGAACCTTTACTCTCAACCTTGGTATCTTGAACCTTCTTTTTAGCAACCTTGATGTCTTGAGATCTTGTTCTCAACCCATTATCCTGAACCTTGTTCTCACCCATGTTTCATATCTTGAATCCTCAATCAAGTACCCCCCATGGTTTCCCAATGTTTTCACACTTCCTATTCAGCTCAATAGATTTGGAAAGTTTGTTTTTAGAGCTTTCTATCAGGGGAGCACTAGATGGTGCTCTCTGACTACAGTAGACAAGATTTCAGAAATACACTTCTAATTACAAGAACACCCACAAAGGGAAAACGATACAAGAATATGTGACTGATATAGGACGTCCCACAACCCGGGACTGATAGGTATGAATAACTCAACTAGGGATGATACAAGAGATCCCACAACTTGGGATCGTAAGTATGGAACAAGATATCTAGATTACAAGAACTCCCTTCAGGGAGATGAACTAGATACAAGAAAGTACTCGACAAGATCTTATACTATGAGATTACAAGAGGACAAGACAGGATGTCCAAGAACTAGACTAGACAAGACTAGAACAAGGAACAAGACAAGAACGGGAACTGGAACTTGGAGAGTACTTACTTGGCGGTCATGACTCCTTGAGCTCCCAAGACTGATATTGGCAAGCTGATTATGAATGTGGCCAACCCCTCCTTATAGGTTTTCAAGGGCAGTTCATGAAAGGGCAGTTACAAAATGATGATGTCATCGATGATGTCATCAATTTGAAACATGAGCTTTGGATATCTGAATGAGGCAAGTAGATAGTCGATCTTAGTGTTTTGGCACTCTCCAGATGCAATGGAAGCACCGGTTTCCCCAAATTATGAGCCAATCATGAGATATAGAAGTCACATGGAATCTAAGGTCCAGGATAGTTTCCTTGTCCATGACATCACCTCCCCCTCAAACGACGCATTCCACAAGGAGCAGTCATGATCTCTGGTCTCAGCTTCATTGCATTTTTCTTATGAAATTCTCGAACCTTTATTGGTGCTCTATGAAGGTTCTTTGCAGGTTCCCAAGTGTGATCACTGATGTCATACCCTTTCCAATGAACAAGATACTCCAATCTTCCTCGGGACATTCTTGAATCTAGGGCATGCTCGACCTTGAATTCTTCATGATCATTAATCTCGATAGGTGGTGAAGGAATTGGTCTCTCCCCCCTGAATGGTGAAATCTGATATGGTTCCAACATGGACACATGGAAAACTAGACGTATTCTCATGGTACTTGGTAGCTTGAGCTTGAAGGTGATTGGATTAATCTTGGCCAAGATGGTGAATGGACCAAATCTTTGATGATCTAACTTTGCACAAGGCCTTGATGTTTGCAAATTGTTTATGAGGAGCCATACTTTATCCCCAATTTGATACGATGGATTTTGAACACGATGTTGATCTACATTGTACTTATAATGTTCTTGAGCTTTATGGATCTCTTCCTTGGTATGTAGGATTCATGGTCACCAAGGTGTACTCTTAATGGTGTGGTTTCCATGGTTATATTCCCAAATGCTTGAGGTCGTCCATCTACTACTTTAACTACTACTAGTTTGTTCTTCTGAAGTACAGGAATTCCATGTTTCTTAACCAATCCTTCATCGATGAAATGTGAGGAGGCTCCTGAATCTACTAGGGCTGTAAGGGAAAGGGTCTTCTTGGGCATGATTGACTTGACAGGTGCAAGACATGTTTCTATGGGTGTAGCTGGAATTATGAGACCCTTTGGTATATCACGGTTTGACTGCACGGTCTCTTTTACAACTAGAATTCATCGTTTCCCTACTCTACAAGGGTGGTTGCGACTCTAGAGTTTGTTTTCTTGTTCGGACAATTAACTGCAATATGTCCAGGGTTTCCACAATAGAGGCATAACTTGTTCGCTCTTCTTCTATGTTTCTCTTGTGCTTTTAGAGGTTGAAACCTAGTTACATCTATTTGCATAGGTTCAGGCATAGAAATAGGACATCAAAATTACAAGAACTTCCTTGAGGGAGATAAACCTGGTACAAGAAATAACTCCACAAGATCTCGTACTACGAGATTATAAGAGGACAAGATTGGATCCCCATAATACTAAACTGGAGAAGACTAAAGCAAAGAGATGGAAAAAACATGAACTTGATCCTGGAAAGTAGTTGGAGAATGAGACTACTTGAGCTCCCAAGATTGGCATTGACAAGATTGAGGATGTATGTGGATACACCCTCCTTATATAGGACTTGAAGGTTGATTTGTCAAGCGTTGTTACAAATTGATGATATTATCCATAATATCATTAACTCAAAATTGAATCAAGCAAGTACTCAATTGATATTAGGGTTTTGGTACTTTTAGGATGTGATCCTGACATTAGTTTCTGATGAGATATAATAAATCCATAAATTGGTCAAGGTTTTTTTATGTGTCTCCATGAGAAGTAACTTTTCATGACTTTGAGGGATCTCTTCAAATTCACTTGAACTTAGTTTGGAGCAATGAGGTTTTGCTAAGTCTGAGCAAAACATCTAACTTAGACCACTTCTAACCAACATCATACCTTTTTCCCTACTAGAGGACTATTCTGTCCAATAGGGGCTTTATAGTCATGGATAGAATGTAGGAAAGAAGTGTTCTCTTCAATTCTATCAATCTAACTTCAACTAGATCAAGGAAAATCCTACACTCTGTCAATTTCTCGTAACTTGAGCCTATGTGAAATACAATACCTTATTATGAGGTTGAATTATTCTTTTCATGCTCTTAAATAAAACGTATAACTTCTTCTTTGATCTTTAAACTTAAGATCCTTTAAGCAAAAATCTTTGACTCTAGGCTTGTTTGTAAGGCACCTTTGGATCTTTACTTCTTTATATTTCATCTTGGAAAGCTATTTTTGGAGATTCAATCCTATTTAGAATTCTTTGTTATAAGAGATAAAACTTTTTTTCAACTCATGACTAGTTCATGAGTTTATAAATAGCACTTGGATAGCTTTTACTTCCATGGCAAAATCTATAGTAGTTCCAATTGCAACTACTTCGATAATATTGTTTCAAGTCTGATCATTCCTTATTAAGCAGGTGAAAATGATAAATACTTATTCTTTATCTTGAGATATTCTTTCTATAACTTTTAAGTCTAGCAACTTATCACATAGATTTTTCAAATGTTCCTCTCCCCACCACTCAAGTCTAAGCATCCACCAATGCTTCTCAGATTTCCAATCTAGAGAATCTTATTAAGAATTGCTACACCTTTTAATTATAAACATCCACAAACATTGAATACTAATACCCATAGTTCAGGGCTTAACTGGGAACTACTTGAGATGGGCTTATCTCTCTTTCTTTATTTGTATTCGACCTTAATGAGTTTTCTTTTTCTTAAGTATCTCAACCCTTAAGTGGGTTCTTGATGGATGATTGCTATTATTACCAAGTTCACTTTAGGATTAACTCTAGACCTTCTTGGAATAATTCCAAGATTAAAAGATACTTATCCCATGATTGCTTTTAACTTTGCTCTTGTATTTGCTTTTCCTAATTATTATATCAAGAGTGGACTTATTCCTTTTCACATGCATAGTGTAATTTTTTACACATACTTCTTAGCCTCCACACATATGAGAAACGACATGTGATTCTCCGCACAACTCGCTACTGTAGAGTTTTGGATTGAGGATGATCTTTGGAGTTAACTAGAGTCCACATACACATATGCAACCTCCACTATTGTTGTAGTACCCATCTAAGTGGAGTCTAGTCATGTTAGCTGTACCTAGTCACTCATGTTAAGCCTCAATGTACTTGAATCAACTCCAATTAACTTGGGTAAATGCATCTAAAATGCTAAAATGTTGTTGGGACAAAATACTCTTTCGATGCTCCCAAGAAGATCCTTATGTAATCTTAACTTGAACCTTGGTCAAGCTACTTTATAACAAGGATAAGGTCTATCTTTGACCAAATGGGTCTTAGGATGATAATTTGTGGGCCTTTGGGCGATGTGACTTATGGGCATTAAGACATTTATAGGCAGGCTTTTGGATCGTTTAATCAATGGGCCTTTATGTCTTTACATGTGCCTTTGGGGCATTGTCAAGTTGTATCTACAGAGTTATGTATAGGTTAGACACATGCAATTAGTTAGCATTTGTCTCCGCTTCTCAAGTTGACCATGTCCTTTCCTTTATAACAAACCTTGGTACTCTCCGCCTATCTAATAATGTACCTTTGAACGATCTCTAGTTGATCTATCTTCTGCTTTGTGACATACTCTTGGCTTCGATGATATATATATTTTTCAATTTTCTTTATAAGACGCTGAAATTGTATTAAAAGAGAATAGCAGCAAAAAGACATTCCAAATTTGTTTAGTTAACACTATGAGATCAGCATTTCTCTGTAAGCCTGCAGAGGCAGATTGAATTGGTGGCGCAGACGTCTGTCATTGCAATGCCCTGGGAAAATCTTTTATGCTTTGTTCAGGAAGACCTTGCTTCCTGGTTCTATTATCTTCCACAAATGCTATCGCACACTCAGGTCCGGAGATGTCGAAGATCGTTAGGAGCATCAACTGCGAGGCTAAAGGGGAAGCGGAAGAAAAGGAGGAGGAGGAGGATAGCAGGTTCATTATGACTGGAAGTGATAGGAGTCGGTCAGCTGAAGGAGAAACAGCTTCTGTTGTGATGATGTTAAAGGAGTGTGCCAACGAAAAGGATTTGTCTAGAGGCACTGCTATACATGCACAATTTGTCACAAAATTGTTACTGGAACAGAATATATTCGTTGGAAGCTCCTTAATCAACATGTACGTGAAATGTGGTGCTATGTCAAAAGCACAAGAGGCATTTAATAGCCTTCCTTCTCTGAATGTTGTAGTATGGAACTCATTGATTACAGGCTATGTGCAACATGGAAACGGTGATGGAGCCATTGATTGTTTTCAAACCATGAAACGACAAGGATATTCTCCAGATGCAGTCACCTATATCTCAATTTTCAAAGCATGTGGCATCATAGGTAATATCGAAAAAGGTCAACAAGTCCATGCAGAAGTCATCAGGGATGGAGTTTTGAGGCAGGACAATTTTGTAGGTACAGCATTGTTAAATATGTATGCAAAGTGTAACCTTCTTGGCAAGGCCGAAGTAGTCTTCCAGCAGCTTGCTGTGAAGAATGTAGTTGCATGGACAGCACTCATTTCAGGATATGCTCAACAGGGCTATAGTGCTGAAGCTTTGATGTGTTTTGCGAAGATGCAAAAGGCAGGCCTCTGTCCAAATGTAGTTACCCTTGTTTGTGCTTTAAAAGCTTGTGGTGACTTGCGTGATTCAGAAAGAGGCCAAAAATTACATGCACACATTTCACAGAAAGGTTTAGTTGCTAAAAATATCGTTCTTGGCACTGCTGTAGTAGGTATGTATTCAAAATGTGGTCTGTTAGAGAAGGCACATGAGGTTCTGAATGAGCTTTCTGAGTGCAATGTAGTTACATGGAATGCCATAATTATGGGTTATGCACAGCGTGGGTTTGTTACAGACGCCTTGAATTGTTTTCAGATAATGCAATCCCATGGTGTCTCTCCGAATGCAATAACTTTCATTTGCCTCTTGAAAGCGTGTGTCATGTTGCAAAGGGTGGACATAGGTGAAGAGATACATATCACAATGGAGAGAAATATATATCTTGACAAAGATATTGTTCTTGTAAATTCGTTACTAGATATGTATGCTAAGTGTGGTGAATTGGATAAAGCCAAAAAGGTTTTTGATGGGATAGACTTGCCCAATGCTGTCTCTTGGAATGCTATTATTGCAGGATATGTACACAACGGAGAGGGAAAAGGAGGTCTGGATCATTTTGATTCAATGCAGCTAAATGGTATGCTCCCTAATGCAATTACATACGCCACCATTTTGAAAGCATGTGGCTACATGGGAGCTGATTTGAGGGGACATTATATTCATGCTCAACTTGTCGGCAATAACTTGTTGGAAACAGATACTTTTGTTGCCAATGCACTCATTGACATGTACGTGAAACGTGGTATACTTTCAAGAGCGAAAGAGGTCTTTGACAGGATTACACTTTGTAATTTAGTCTCATGGACAACTATTATTGGAGGATATACACAACATGGACACAATAATGATGCTCTCAGTTTTTTTTATCAGATGCAACATGAAAATTTCTTGCCAGATGCAGCTATCTTGACTTGTATATTGAGAGCATGTAGTAATGAGGAACTCGTGGACAGAGGTTATGAAATACACAGTCAGATTGTTGAAGATGGGGTACTGGATGATGACATCAGGGTTGGGACAGCATTGATTGATATGTACCTTAGGAGTGGTTTCCTCTCAGAGGCATATGATGTTTTTAACGAACTTTCAGTTCATGACATAGTGTCGTGGACTGTTCTGATTGCTGGGTATGCCCAAAGTGGGTATAGCAAAGAGGCACTGCAATCCTTTGAACAAATGCAGCTAAGAGGATTTTGGCCAGATGCAACCATTTACTCTAGCACTCTTAAAGCCTGTTCCAATATGAATGCATTAGGCAAGGGGCAAGAACTACATACCCAAATTGTGAAATATGGCCTTCTTGAACATGATGTCATTGTTGGTACTGCATTGATAAGTATGTATGCCAAATGTGGTATGCTTATTGATGCAGAGGATGTGTTTTTTAAACTTCCAGAGTGTAATGTTATCTCATGGAATGCCCTTGTTGCTGGCTATGCTCAGATTGCAGATAATGAAGCAGCACTATATTGCTTCCAGTGCATGGAAGATGTAGGCGCATCACCAGATATAGTAACCTTTCTGTGTCTATCAAGAGTGTGTGGCAGTCTAGGGGCTGCCTACAATGGTTTATGGTTACATGGAGAGATTGTTAAGAGATGGATTTTGGACCATAACACAGCACTTGCTGGAAGTGCTCTGGTGGACATGTATGCCAATTGTTGCATGCTTGAAGTAGCAAAGAATGTCCTTCAGAAGCTGCAACGAGATATTGTATCCTGGAATGCTTTGATGGCAGGATATGCACATCTTGGAGATTTTGAACATATCGTTGATTGCCTCAAAAAACTGATCGAAGAGAATCTGAATCCAGATCCCTTTACGCTTAGTATTGTGTTGAATACCTGTAACCATGCGGGATTAATAGAAGAGGGTCAAGTGGTGTTTGAAAGCATGTTTAGAGGCTTCTGCATAACCCCAAGTTTTGATCATTACATCATCATGGTGGATCTTTTTGGACGTGCTGGTCTTTTGGACTGGGCAGGTGGTTTGTTTGAAGTAATGCCATTTGGTTTGACTCTCACAATGTGTCACTCATTATTAGGAGCTTGCCATAAGTGGGAAAATTTACAACTTGGAAGATGGGCCTATGAGCATGCAGTACAATTGGATGGGTTAGATGCAGGAGCTCATATTTCCATGAGTAATATTTACCTAACAGTCAACACAGGAGGATAGTCTAGATACATATCTTAGAATGAAACTTATGTTTGAATAGATTCAATCAGAACAGGAGCTCATGTTTCCATGATTATTATTTACCTAACAGTCAGCACGCAAAGGAAGTGTAGAAACAATTAGCATATCGATAGTGTAGGTGCATGTATTAGCATTGAACTTAAAGTTGGATAGACTCACTTGGGCATAGGTAAAATTAAAAGCACGGAACAGGACACACGCTTTTCTTGGAGCTACAGTGCTTCACACATATGTAGTAGCAGACCATAAAGTAACTTCTGAAGGAGGTGAGTGCAAAGATGGATAAATATGCACATTTGACTAAAAAGGTGCTATATATATACACACACGCACAATCTCTCTCTCTCTCTCTCTCTCTCTCTCTCTCTCTCTATATATATATATATATATATATATATATATATATATATATATATATATATATATATATATATATATATATATATATATATATATATATATATATATATATATATAGACACACACACACACACACACACATGCACCCATGCATGCATATGTACGCATGTAGTACATACATACGTCAGTGGGATGACTTACTTGTGTGTGTGTTCCCTTGCTAGAAAGCCGAAAGTCACTTGTTGAAGGAAAAACTAGCTTGCATTAGAAAGAAACGATTACACTGGAACGTCCGTAGCCGGCCCGCGTTGAGCGTCGCGGGCAAATCATGATTCACTTCAAGATAATCCTCGCAAGGCGTGTCTAATGGTCTTTCGAATGCATATTTGTTCAACGTTGAAGTAGTTCCAAAATGGGCAAGACAACTTGTGCCACTCTTGATGTATGGACATAAGAACCCCATGGTAAGAACACAAGAGGAGGAAGTAATAAGATCACAAAAATATCACATATTTGGAGGAAGCATCTATAAACAAGAGGAATGAGGGATTTGAACTTGTTGTGTGGTTGAAGAAGAGCATAATAAGTGGTTGTAGGTAGTGAATGTAGATGCCCTAGGGCAACACTACTCTAAACACAAAACCCTCCAAAAGCTAAGGAGATTAGTTATATATTGGCCAACTATGGAATTAGATGTCTATAAGTTGCTAAAGGAATATGCATCTTGTATAGCAAACCCCAATTGAACACGCGACTCTATGTCAAGTGTCACTAATGCCAAATTGGAGTGGTCCTCTAGTTGGCTTTTAAAAATAAAAACCTTACTTCAAGAAATGACATTAGCTCGACAAATAATTCTAGAACAGAAGCACAAGATTATGCCCTAATTGCGGATAGTTTGTACAAATGTGAGAGAGATGGATATTTGAGACTATGCATACATGAAAGTGACTATTCGAGAAATTGGAAACTGCACACAATGGTGTTATAGGTGGACACTTTGGACCTGACTATGTGATCAAAGCCATAATGTTTCATGTTGGCTCACACTTCACATGGATATGCATATCTATGTGAAACATTGTGACACGTGCCAAAGAGCTCAATATCCTATACAAAAAATGCAAAATTCCACTGAGATGCATGATAGGAGGACGAGCATTTTCCGAATGGGGTATAGACTTTCTAGGACCCATTAACCCCCCAACTACAAACTCCCATGCGGAATACATCATTGTCGCCACATATTATCTCATCAAGTGGATAGAAGTAAGAGAAACATGGAAGAACGATACACAAATCATAGCTAGATTCCTATTTTAGAATGTTTTTACAAGATATGGGGTATAGACTAAGATGGAAGCATGATATGGGGTATCGATGTATGATGGGAGCATGAGCATTTTTTGAATGGGGTATAGAATTTGTAGGACCCATTAACCCCCAGCTAGAAACTCCCATGCGGAATACATCATTGTAGCCACATATTATCTCACCAAGTCGATAGAAGTAAGAGAGACATGGAAGAATGATGCACAAATCATAGCTAGATTCCTATTTTAGAATGTTTTTACAATATATGGGCTTCCTATTGGGTTAATCAATGGTAAAGGAACCCACTTTTTGAATGAAGTCATTGATTGTCTTCTACAAGATTTCATGGTAATCCACAATACATGTGCACCATATCACCCTCAAGCTAGCAGAAAAGCGGAGAGTATAAACAAGATCCTATGTAACATATTGGAGAATCTCATAGATAACAAACACCATGATTGGGACAAATAGATACATCATGTTGCTTGGGAATATCGAGTGGCTTATAAAGTGGTACTCAATGCAACTCCCTTTCAAATGGTATTTGGCCAAAATATGGTGCTTCCATTAGATTTCTTGGTACCTGCATTGAAAGTAGCACAAGAGCATCAATGGATGGGGCATGAGCTATCCTTTGGAATAATGAATTTAGAATGTCTAGGAGAGACAAGACTAAGGGAAACAACAGGAATATATGCAAGAAAGAAAACACAAAAGGATTATTCTAATGCACATGTAAAATACAAAAACTTAAAAGTTGGCAATTTAGTATTGGTGTATACCTTGAAACAACATGCTCGTAAGTTAGAAAAACATAGTTACAGACCTATGATAATCAATAGACTTTTGACTAGTGGAGTGGTGCAACTAGCCAACCTAGAAGAAATAATGCCAAACTACATTAGTGGATGCAGATTCAACTTTATCAAGAACCACTTATAGAAGAGATGCTTAAACAACTAAATCAGACTAAGAAGCCTAGAGAGGAAGAACAAAGAATTTGAGGAGAAGCACAAGCTGAGGCCCTATAACATATCAAATAATGAACTTGAGACAAAAAGACATAGGTCACTCCATGAATGCCAATGTTGAAGAGATCCATCTCGTAATTGTCAATTCCAACATAGAGGCCCCAAGTTATCACATGGAAATATTCCAAACTAGAACAAATACCTTGTCACAAGAAAGGAGATAAGGAAGAGAGCTCACACACACACTCTCACAATCAAAGAGGAGCACACACACAAATTGAGGCAAGGAAGAATGATCATCTTCTTCTTCTTCTTCTATTACATAAAAGGAATGTACAAGAATGACCTAAAACAATAATACAAGTACAATATATAAAGAACACTACATAAGAAAAATCTTAATGTCTGCAAATGAGTGAGCTGGCAAGAAACAAATGTGCCATCACTTTCGGTAGATAAATATAGTAAAGCTCATAGAAGTATCCCTGACATATATTGGTGTGACCACTATACATGTAAGAGAAATGAAAAAGTGATACGTGTCATCCTGGATCAGCTTGATATCTCAACACTCCACCTCAAGGTCAATGCCATGTCCTATGATTCAAGCATATTTTGAAACTTCTTCAACTTCTCAGCTCCAAGTGCTTTAGTGAAAATATTAGCAAGCAACCTGCTCATTTGTCCTCGCATAGACAAGGTCAATATCACCTTCTAATACATTTTCCTTGATGAAATGATAATGTACCTCGAGATGCTTTGTTCTAACATGAAAAAAAGGCTTCCATGCTAACTATATGCTACTAAGATTATCACAATAGATGGTGATATGATTTTTCACTTCCACACTTAAATATGCAAGTAGCATCTCTAACCAGGATGCTTCTATTGGAGTTAGACGTCTACGGAAGCACGCAAACAACACAAGGAAGAAGAAGAAGCTTGGAGCACAACACACAATATTGAATGTATTACTAGAGAATGTACAAAGATAAGTAGTCCATTAGGGTAAAAGGCGTATATACAAGCCGAGGGAAAAAAACCTCCTAAAGAGGGAAAAAAGTGCCCCGGCGGCCCTAGTGTGGTCACACATATCACTACCTAAATATATCAACAAATCCCCCCTAGGAGTGATGCGGTGAACGAGTGATGCGGTGAACAAGGAGCTGGCACTCATGTATAAGGAAGTGCCAAGCTATGTGGAAATCACTCCACAAAAGGAAGTAAGCCCAAAGCATTGCGGAAAGCTTCAAACTTCTCCTTAGGCAGAGCCTTCGTGAAAAGGTCTGCAATGTTCTCCTGTGTGGGCACATATGCCAAGCTGATCTCCCCAGCAGAGAACCTCTCCCTAACATAGTGATAATGAACCTCAATGTGCTTAGTGCGAGAATGGAATACAGGGTTCCTCACAACTGCCAATGTGCTTTGACTGTCAGTGAAGATGGTGATGGCAGAAGATTGACCAACACCCAAATCAGCCATAAGGCATCTGAGCCACACACACTCAACAGTAGCTTTGAAAGCTGTCCTATACTCAGCCTCACAACTGGAAGTGGCCATAATAGGCTTCTTCTTGCTCAACCAAGATATACATGAGCTACCAAGCATGAACAAAAGCCACTAGTGGACACACAAGTGTCATAAAAACCATCCCAATCTGAGTTAGAAAAAGCATGCAAATCTGGTGATAGTGATCCCCCCTTGGGATAAAACAACCTAAGTAGCTGAGTACCCCTCAAGTAGCGAAAGATGCGCTTAACTGCCTGTCAATGCTTGACACTTGGGCAATGCATAAACGTGCTCATCTGTGAGACAACAAATTGAATATCTGGCCAAGTAATGCATAAGTAAATCAGGCATCCAACAGCATGTTGATAGAGGACAGCATCAAATGCATCTCGAGCATCATGAAGACTCAATCGTAAACCTGTCTCCATAGGAGTGGCAATAGGCTTACAGTCTTCAAGGCCAAAACGCTGCAATAATGTGTCAATATATTTCGTTTGACACAAAGCCATTCCACCATCAACTTGCATAAAGTGAATGCCCAAATAGTGATGCAAATGCCCCAAATCAGACATCTCAAATGAGGCATGCAAATCAGCCTTAAAATCAGCAATATGCTTCTCAATAGGACTAATGAGCAGTATGTCGTCAACATAGACAACAATGATCAGAAGCACATCATTACCACACTTAATATATAAGGTTCTTTCAGTTGGACTGTTCTCAAAACCATGTGCAATCAGATAGGCATGTATCTTCTCATACCAAGCACGTGGTGCTCGCTTTAAACCATATAATGCCTCCTTTAACCTGCACACCTAGTTTTCATGCCCTTTTTGCACAAAGCCACGGGGTTGAAAAACATACACTGCTTCATGCAAGTCACCATTCAGAAATGCTGTTTTAATGTCCAATTGATGTACATTACAACCATGATGAGCTGCAAGTGCATAGTGCTTCATCAAATGAAACAGGATCAATCTCATCACACAGACTAGATGCAACCATAGCATAGCAATCTGATGCAAAAGAGGCACTATGAGAGCTGAACGAGTACGATATGATAGAGGTGCATCTAATTTGCTGTCACGCAAAGTGTGCACCAACCATTTTGGCATAGTTTTTGCTTGCTCAATATCAGCTCTCTCATCAACTAGTGCATCATGTAAATCTACATAAAAAATGGAATGATCTGCATCATCACATGAAACTTGCAAAGGCTGAGAAGTTGCCTCGTTGGGACCAATAGTAGACAGTCCACCTATAAAAAGAGGCAGCAAAGTATCATACATGTCTTTGGAGCTAACAGATGTCTCCTTAGTACATGAAAGCAATGGCTGAATAACATCTTCCACAAAAACAAGATCACGGCTAACCAGAATGCGTTTAGTCTGTGGATGATATAGATGATAGCCTTTAATTTCAGAACTGTACCCAACAAAAATACATTTTATTTCTTTATCATCCAATTTTCTGTGATGTTGTTCGAGCACTAATGCATATGCCAAACAACTAAAAACATGCAGATGAGCAAGAGATGGCTTGTGATCATGCCAAGCCTCATATAGAGTGATAGATTGTAGTGCTTTAGTGGGATACCTGTTCAGTACATATGCTGCACACATGACAGCTTCAAGCCAGAAACTATGTGGTAAATCCTGACTCTTGACCATACACCTCGCCATCTCCATGAGTGACTTGTTCTTTCATTCAACAACTCCATTCTGTTGAGGTGTGTACGACACGTACACTGGTGTTTTATCCCACGTTTAGCCAGAAATGCATTAAAATTAGAAGACATATATTCCCTACCTCGATCAGAATGGAGGGTGCCCATTTTACATGCTGATAGATTTTCAACCAAAACCAAAAACTATTTGAAGCACATGAACACTTCGGACTTTGCCTTTAATGGATATACCCATGCACGCCTGGAAAAATCATCGATGAAAGTCATGAAGTAAAGATAATTTCCAAAAGAAGGTGTCTGCATAGGACCACAGACATCACTATGTATAAGCTACAATTTTTGAGTAGCCTGAACTGAACCATCTTTTGGAAAGAACAAGCTGCATTTTGCCCAAAATACAGCCTTCACAAACATGTTTTCCAGGTGCCTCTAGTTTGGGCAAAGAGGATATCATTTCAGATTTCTACAGGCGTAGCAAACTAGCAAAATTCAGATGACCAAAGCGTGCATGCCAAAGCTTTGCATCTGACATAGCCTGCGAATCATGTATTGCACATGCCAAATCATTTACAGATCTTTCATAGTCTATGAGCTTATACATCCCACGACATAAAATGCCAAAAGCAATAATCACATCGCCATTTGACAGATCATGAACTGTACACCTGTCATCAACAAATTTCACAACCAAGCCAATCTTGGCTAATGCAGAAACTGATAATAGGTTCTGCTTGATCCCTGGCACAAATAAAGCATCCGACAAAGTGAAAGAACTACCATCAGCAGTAGTCAAAATGATCTTACCAACTCCCATAATAGGATAAGAGGAGTTGTTGGCACATGTAACAATATTCCCTGTAGGGGCAGGCTCGAGTGAAGAGAAGAAACTACACTACGAGGTAATATGTTTGGTCGCCCCACTATCAAAATACCAAACATCTGAGTCTACAGCAGAGATGCATTGCTCATGAGAAGATGGGTCAAAATTGCAGACAGTAGTAAACGCCCATTCTTCTTCCTGCACAAGATTAGCAGACTCTGTTTTTGGTGTAGAGGCTTCTATAACAACCATTCTAGCCTCTTTCTTCTTAGCCTCTTTAGCAGCGAGTTTTGGACAGTTCTTTATGATATGATCATTCCCTTTACAGTATTTACAAAACAATTTCTGCTTTTCTGATTTCTTCTCATCTTTATGTTCCTTCTTTGAATGTGTAGAATTAGCAGATTTCTGCTTACTAGTTGAAGAGCTCCATTTTCCTTTGCCCTTCTGACTAGCCAGGAAAGCTTGGTTTGCAACTTGCATAATGGACCTGTTCTGCCTGGATTGATCTTCCTGCAATAGAACAAAGACTAACTCCTCAAATTATAAGGCATTTGGATTGCCTTTCATCATCAACCAAAGCGTAGAAGCAAAACTCTGATATGAATCAGGGAGACCATTCAGAACGGTCTGCACAAGTGAGCTATCTGGTATAACCTCATTAGCAGAAATCAACGGTTCCTTCAAGTCTTTGATCTTCGTTAGGAAATTGTCCATGGAATCACCTTCATTCATGTGCTCACTCTCCAACTGTTTTCGGAGGTAAGCAACACTAGCCTCATTTCTAGCTTGGTACAATGTGGTAAGTGTATCCCAAGCATCCTTAGCTATTATGCAAGAGTGAATGTGAGGAATAATGGCTCGCTTGATAGACAAAGCTATCAATGCATGTGCCTGTGCATCTGGGCCATCCCAACAAATTTGCTCTGTAGTAGGTGCAACAAAAACCGCAGCAGGAACAAGAATATGTAGAATATCATCATCTTTGACACCTTGTGCCTCAGCCTCTGTACTTGCATTTGTAACAGTTGTAGGTGTGATAAGACATTTTTCAACACCCTTCATAATGTTCCATAGTCCTTTGGAACCAATACATGTCGCATCATATAAGCCCATAAAGCCCATAACGGGTAGTTGATACCATCCAACTTATCCTCAACAGCCAACATATGGAATACATCACTGCTTTTAGCCATGGCCAGGTACTAAAATACCTTGATGCAGAAAATTGATTGTATCTCAAAAAGTTGAACATAACTGCCTAGATGAATTCTGCTAGACTTGTAGTAGACTTCAAGACGCTTATACTGGTGAACAAAAACTGGTATATACCTTTGGCACGAAAAGACGAAATAGCCTGCGCAAGTGCTGCGATGGTGCGTTCGCAGGCCGAAATGAGCTTAGATCGTGATTTCGACACCACACAGCGAAGCTGTTTTTATCTCGAAAACACACTGAGTATGTAAGAAAATAACAGCACAGCGGAATAGACCTGTAGACAGAGTTGAGAGAAAAACGCAGACAAAGATAGATGCAGACTGAGAGGTAGAGAACTCAAATTCTCAGATTGCAAAGCATAATGCAGTTACAATGATGGTGCTGTCCACCCGTGCGCTCCCACTGTGGAGCTTAGATGGCGATCTAGACAGACTCTAGATGAAGGGCTTACTAGTGCGCAATGCTATATAAAGCTCAACCTGGGTTGTGCTTATATAGCTTTTACAAGGCGGTTCGATATAGATAAACGTAGTCGGGAGATACAAATTAGTCGGTAAAATATATGATCCGACAATATCTCCACGACCAGAAGTCCTACCGTCTCGGCCCTACGGGCCGGGGGGATAGGCCCCCCGGACCCCGCAGAAGGGGGCAAGCCCCCCTCTGCACTCCCCCCATTAAGGTTCTATGGGGAAACCGCGCGACACCACAGGGCCTTTATTTTCACCTTAAATGATAACCCAATGGCCTGGAAGTTTATGCCCTACCTAACCTGACGGCTAGGCTCACAAAGATCATCTATAACCATCAACGGTCACACATAGACCTCATCTAACTTGGAAGTTAGGGTTCCACAAATGTCCGGGCTCTCATAATGGCTTCTCCTCATAATGGGGGCCTTACAACTTAGAGCACCATGGATCATTTGTGGTCACATGAGGGTGGAGTATTGAGCATATCTAACACCCCCCCTCAATGTCCACCCAATGGTGAACTACCTCCTTGGTCCAATCCCAAGCTTTGGAAAGTGTCGAAGAAGTTGCTCTCTCCCAAGAGCCTTGGTGAAGATGTCTGCTCCATTTTCTTCAGTAGGGCAATAGGTTATCTCCACGACCCCGTCCTCAATCAACTCACGCACATAGTGATACTGGATTTCTATGTGCTTCGTACGTGCATGGAAAACAGGATTTTTGGCGATGGCCATGCAACTTTGGTTGTCACACTTCAACTCTGTAGCCTCTTTTCCTTGTATTCCTATGTGCCATAGGATCCTCCTCAACCATACTGCTTCACATGCTACAACGCATGCAGCTTTGTACTCAGCTTTAGTAGAAGATAATGCTACAGTCGGTTGCTTCTTACTGATCCAAGAGAAAATCCCTGATCCTAAAGAAAAGCAATATCCAGAAACTGATTTTCTGGTATCAATATCTCTTGCCCAATCTGAGTCGGCAAGAGATGATCCTTCTTCATAAAGAATACCATAATCAGTGGTTCCTTTCACATACCTGAGTATCCGCATGCTTGCCTTCCAATGAGTTTGGCAAGGTTTATTAGAGAACCTGCTTACTACTCCAACAACATAAGAGATGTCTGGTCTGCTATTGCACAAGTAGATGAGACTTCCAACTAATTTCCTGTATCTTCCAATATCCACTGGAGGTGAAGTATCTTCAATAGATAATTTTGTGTTGACCTCCATGGGTGTAGAAATTTCCTTGCAATCCTCCATGTCGAATGCCTTCAATATCTGCCTTGCATACTTTTGTTGAGAGATGAAAATCTTCCCTGGTTCCTGCCAAACTTCAAGACCTAAGCAATAATGCATTAAGCCCAAGTCTGTCATTTCAAATTCTGAACTCAAGGCATCTTTTGTTTGTTGAAGAAGAGCATCATCATTTCTTGTAATCACAAGGTCATCTACATAGAGTACAAGCACAATTGTCTTCCCTCCTTTCTTTAGAACATACAAGTTAGCATCAGAAGCACATCTTTTGAACCCTAGATTCAAGAGATACTTATCTATCCGTTGGTACCATGCTCTAGGGGCTTGTTTTAGCCCATATAATGCCTTCTTCAGCTTACATACCTTGTTCTGTGAATGGGGAGCCTCAAACCTTGGTGGCTGAGACACATATACCTCCTCCTTGAGGTCTCCATTCAGGAACGCTGATTTAACATCCATGTGATAGACTGGCCAACGCTTATGTGCAGCCACAGCTAGTACTACTCGGATAGAAGTCATTATTGCAGTCGGGGCAAATGATTCACAAAAGTCAATGCCTTCAATTTGTGAGTAGCCCTGTGCAACAAGTCTTGCTTTATATTTTTCTAGAGTACCATCAGCCTTGTACTTTAGCTTCCAAACCCACTTGGTGCCAATGACTTTACGCTTAGGGGGTCGATCCACTAGCTCCCAAGTTCCATTCTTCATGATATTGTTGTATTCTGTTTGCATGGCAGCCCTCCAATTCGGATCATGGAGTGCCTCTTCCACATTGCTTGGTTCCTTCGCTTCTTCTTGAATGAGATCAGCCATCAAGGCTGTGTTTACAATATGGGTGCTTGCCCGTCTCTGTTCCTCTATTCTCTGTGATCGCCTCGGTCCATCTGCAACCTGTTCTAGTGACTGTGGGATGGGGTTTGCAGAATCATAGAGCTGCCTCACCCAACGTGGCAATGGCTTTTCCACTTGGGTGTCGGCAGGTTGGTGACTTTTAGACTCATCATCTGAAGATGATGCTTCCTTCTCTTGTGTAGAAGGGATAGCTCTTGGGCCAGGTTCATAGTGGATTGCCCCTTTGCCTGATGATAAAGTGGAAGCTCTCTTATCCTCCTCCACTGCATGTGGGTTCTCCTCCTTGAACACCACATCACGACTCGCCATGATCTTCTTAGCCTCAGGGTCATAAAGCTTATAAGCCTTCTTATCTTCGCTGTACCCCAGGAAGATACATTTGATGCTTTTTAGTTGAAGCTTGTTTCTCTCCCTATCTGGAACATGTACATAAGATTCACTTCCAAATACTTTGAAATGGGAAACAGAAGGCTTTTTACCCGTGTAGGCTTCTTGTGGAGTCTTTCCATCAAGTGCCTTGGTGTAGCTTCGATTCAAGATGTAGACAGCAGTGTTGACAGCCTCTGCCCAAAACTGATTAGGCAAACCCTTTCCTTTCAACATGCACCTTGCCATCTCCATGATGATTCGATTCCGGCGTTCTGCAACACCGTTCTGTTGAGGACTATGTGCCACTGTGAGTTGATGCTTGATTCCCTTACTCTTGCAGAAATCTTCAAACTCTATTGATGTGAACTCACCACCACCGTCTGTCCTGAATTTCTTCATCTTCTTCCCTGTTTCAATTTCAACAAGCTGAAGCCATTCTTTAAACTTACCAAAAGCTTGAGCCTTATCGCGAAGGAAGTACACCCACATCTTCCTGCTATAGTCGTCGACAAGTAACATGAAGTAGGAAGATCCGCCCAAGGCCTGTGTAGGCATTTTTCCGCACAAGTCAGCATGCACCAACTCTAGAGGATAGCTTGCCCTGTTCTTGCTTTCTTGTGGAAATGCCTTCCTCTGTTGCTTGCCCATCATGCAAGCTTCACATGGTTCCTTCATTTCTGCAATCGATGGTAGGTGTGCAACCATACCTTTGCGATGCATCTCCTTCAGTACAGGGTATCCAATGTGGCCGAATCTCTCATGCCATAGCTTGTGCCCACATTTGTAGTGGCTGTAAGAGCACACAACTCATATAGGTTGTTCCTCCTTATGCCAGTCCCAACAATGTTGTTGTTACCGTCCATAATCTTAGCTCCTGTCTTACTGAAAGATACTTGATGACCTTGATCAGTTATAGAAGCTACTGAAAGTAGATTTCGTTTTATTTGTGGAACATATAGCACATTTGAAAGCTTTCTGATATCGCCATTAGAGTTAATGAAAGAAATCGTACCTTCGCCCTCTGCAGGACATCTTGCATTGTTTCCTACCTTTACTGTGATGGGTTCCTTTAGAGGCTGTAAGGAACTGTAAAGGTCTTTTCTACTCGTCATGTGACGAGATGCACCGCTGTCCAACACCCATGAGTCATCTGTTCCTGAATCTTCAGCCAAGGAGCACACCTCCTCTATCGTAACAAATAACTCAAGCTCTGTTTCTGCTGTGTTGGCAGACTCCTTGCCCTTGCCACCTTTTGAAGAGCCACTATTCTCTTCTGCCTTCTTGATGCGACAGTCTTGGATTCTGTGTCCCTTCTTCTTGCAGTGGAAACACTCTCCCTTGAACTTCTTTTTGTTGTTCTTCTTTTTGTCTCCATCTTTTGAAGAGTCTGTTTTGCCTCCTTTGGCATTTGCTGTGAATGCAGCATCTCCTTTGCTACCACCACTCCTTGCCTTGAGCCGCAACTCCTCCTCCATGAGTAAGGCACTGAATTCTTCAAAAGTTAGTGGTTGAGGTCTGATTTGAGTGTTAAGAGCAGTTACAAGACCATCAAACTTAGGTGGACAAATTCGAAGACAACGTCGAGCTAGCTCTTCACTTGACTTTTGAACACCTGCTCCCGCCATTTGATCTCGTAGATTCTTTATGCGAGTGATAAACACCTCTACAGTCTCCCCATCAGCAAACCGTTCTGCTGCAAGCTGATTCTCCAAGTTTTGAATCCGTGTCTGATTACGAGTTTCATATTGATTTCTCAATATGTTCCATGCTTCACATGCCTTCGTAGTATGCTGAATGAGAGTCAGAACACTATCAGAAGTACTTGTAACAAGAGCACAGAGTGCATCTGCATTTCTACGTTTCCAAGCACGTAGAAGATCAGCATCAGGAGGAATCATTCGACCAAGAGTATTTGGATCAGGTCTTTCTTGGGGCTCATGATCAGTCCCAAGAACAGTCTCCAAAAGCTCATATGAATCAAGAATAGAAGTGATTTTGAACTTCCACAGGGTGTAGTTCGTACCATCAAGTTTACCTTCTGTGAAGGCTGGTGGCCGTATCCGCAATGTTGGGATGATCGGCATCATTGCTGCTCCTGCTTGTGTGCCACCTACTCCTGTTGATGAACCACCTTGGCCCCCAGTCGTAGATGATGATGCACCACTTGACATCTTCTCTCTTTTGTTGTTTAGAACTCTGCAACCTCTGCGTTTCTGCTTCTGCACCACTCAGAGCCTCCTGAGCTCTGATACCATGTAAGAAAATAACAGCACAGCGGAATAGACCTGTAGACAGAGTTGAGAGAAAAACGCAGACAAAGATAGATGCAGACTGAGAGGTAGAGAACTCAAATTCTCAGATTGCAAAGCATAATGCAGTTACAATGATGGTGCTGTCCACCCGTGCGCTCCCACTGTGGAGCTTAGATGGCGATCTAGACAGACTCTAGATGAAGGGCTTACTAGTGCGCAATGCTATATAAAGCTCAACCTGGGCTGTGCTTATATAGCTTTTACAAGGCGGTTCGGTATAGATAAACGTAGTCGGGAGATACAAATTAGTCGGTAAAATATATGATCCGACAATATCTCCACGACCAGAAGTCCTACCGTCTCGGCCCTACGGGCCGGGGGGATAGGCCCCCCGGACCCCGCAGAAGGGGGCAAGTCCCCCTCTGCACTCCCCCCATTAAGGTTCTATGGGGAAACCGCGCGACACCACAGGGCCTTTATTTTCACCTTAAATGATAACCCAATGGCCTGGAAGTTTATGCCCTACCTAACCTGACGGCTAGGCTCACAAAGATCATCTATAACCATCAACGGTCACACATAGACCTCATCTAACTTGGAAGTTAGGGTTCCACAAATGTCCGGGCTCTCATAATGGCTTCTCCTCATAATGGGGGCCTTACAACTTAGAGCACCATGGATCATTTGTGGTCACATGAGGGTGGAGTATTGAGCATATCTAACAGAGTATGCTCAGCAAAATTCATGTGATTCTGAGAATACAACCGGAGGAGTGTCGACGGCACCCTAGATGAAGCGATGACCTGCTCTGATACCAATTGTTGGAGTTAGACATCTGCGGAAGCACGCGAACAACACAAGGAAGAAGAAGAAGCTTGGAGCACAACACACAATACTGAATGTATTACTAGAGAATGTACAAAGATAAGTAGCCCATTAGGACAATAGGCGTATATACAAGCCGAGGGAAAAAAACCTCCTAAAGAGGGAAAAAAGTGCCCCGATGGTCCTAGTGTGTTCACACACATCACTACCTAAATATATCAACAACTTCACATGCTGCCATTGCAGCACCTCTATACTCAACCTCCGTAGTCGACAAAGCAACAATGTGTTGCTTTTTCTTGTTCCATTTAATAGCTACTCTTCCAAGTGAGAATAGAAAGCCACTAGAAGATCTTCTACCTGGAATACTACAATCCCAATCTGCGTCGGTGTATCCATGAACCTACAAATCTACACCAACTTCATAAAAGAATGCATAATCCAAAGTAGCACTCACATAATGTAGAGTGTGCCTCAGAGCAGCTAAATGCGGCTTCTTGGGAGCCTGCATAAATTGACTTTCAAGTCCAATAGTGTAGCTTAGATCAAGCCTTGTAATTGTGAGATACATCAAACTTCCCATAATTTTTCTGCACATAGTAGCATTTTCCAATGCTTCACCTGATGTAGTATCCAACTTCAAATTCTGATCTAATGACATAGAAATTGGCTTACAATCAGCCATATGATACTTTTGCAACATACTTAAGACATATTGCCTTTGTGACATCCATATACCTGTTTCTGTGTGTATAAACTCAATGCCCAAGAAATAGTGCAACACACCAAGATCTTTCATATCAAACTCCTACATAAGGAATTGTCTTACCTCTTTAATGCTTTCTTCATTATCACCACCTATAATCAAGTCATGATCAACATAAATAGCCACAATCATGATGCCATCGTCACCCTTCCTTGCATATAATGAATGATCTGCATCACACATAGAAAATCCAATGGTGGTTAAGTAGGTAGTAATCCTTGCATGCGAAGCACGAGGGGCTTGCTTAAGTCCATACAAAGCCTTTTGCAACTTGCAAACATATTCTGGGTGCTTTGAATCTCCATATCCTTGTGGTTGGTCCATGTATACTTCTTCCTATAACTCACCATGTAGGAAAGCATTGTTCACATCCATCTGATGCAAAGTCCATCCTTATGTTACTGTATAATCAACGTTTCCTTATAATCAATGCCATATTTTTGTGCATATCCTTTTGCTACCAATCATGTTGTGTACCTGCATATGCTACCATTAGGATTGTGTTTTACCTTGTAAATCCCCTTGCAGCCTATGGGTTTCTTTCCTTGCTGCAATGGAACCAGTTTCCATGTATCATTTCCAAAAACTGGAGCCATATCCTCATCAATAGCTTTTTTCCAATATGCACTTCTAACTGCATCTTCAAAACAAGATGGTTCAACATCTTGTATTACCTTTTTCATGTAGGCACAATGACGAGCCATGTAACTACCATATATCAATCATTGCACGGAATTCTGCATCCTCCCATATATTCTTGGTCCTGGGTCACTTCTCCTTGTATCATATGCATGTGCCTTTCTTACTCCTAGAGTCTTGATAGAGGTCAATCCAAGTTCCTCATCAAGGCTCTTTTTTGAACCACTTGAATCTCAATCAATGTCTTCAAAACTTGTAGATGTTTTACTGCCAGCAAAAAGCCTTTCTTTACCTTTCTTGCATGTATTTGATGAATTTTTTAGACTAAAATTTCCATGCAATCTTCCACTCCATGGCTTTGAGTTGGAACTATTGCTTGGTGATGCATCCATTCCACTCAAAACTTGAGATTTTGCACTTGAATTTTTAGCATTTCCTTGTCATTTGGTTCAAGATTAAGTCCATCTTTGGCATTTTCATAGAATCTTGATATTTCATCAAACACCACATCTCTGCTTACCTTCACCTATCGTGTGAGTGGGTTATAACATTTATTTCCTTTTGCTCAAGGGAGTGTCCAATGAAGATACATTTTTCTACTTTTGGATCAAGCTTCATCCTCAACTCATCTGGAACATGTACATATGCAATACAACCAAAAAATTTCATATGTGATAAGTTTGTTGTTTTACCTATGAACTTCTCTTCAGGTGTAACTTAATGTACAAGAATAGTTGGACTTATGTTCATGATGTATACAATAGTATGCACAACTTCTGCCCAATAATAATGAGACATATTCTTCTTAGCCATCAAGGCTCTTGCTAATTTCTACAATATGTCTATTTTTGCATTCAACAATGCCATTCTGTTGTGGTGTGTATGTGCATGAAAATTGACATCGAATTCCATGACCACCATAGCTTTAATATGCTGGAAGTGAGTGAAAACTCACTCTTCTCTTTCATGAAACATGCCCATACTTTTCATATATGGTCATCAATGAAAGTAACATAAAACCTGCAACCGCCCAGAAATGTGGTCTTTCCAGGACCCCAAACATCTGTATGTACTATTTCTAGCACATTCTTACTAACATGCTTGTCATGCTAAAATGATGCTCTTGAATGTTTACCAAATTGACATGTTGCACATACCTTCTACATTTTTGCAACTTTGAAATTTGGTATCCCATTGATAATCTCCTTTGAGTGCATCAATTTTAGCCTCTGCAAGTTTGCATCTCCAATTCATTTGTGCCACATCTCTATATCAACAATAAATCCTGCACCTTTTGCAAACATGGTTGCATTCATTTCAAGAATTTTCACATCTAAGGTCACAGAACATCCTACCCACTTTGTTTCTTTTGGAAATCAATCATCCATCCTCCTTGTACTCTTCTACATATAACCCATCAGCATTGAACCTGACTTGTAATCCTTGGTCAACCATTTGTTACTGTTAGTGTCCATGTGAAAGGCCAAATGGCCACCAGACACTTCCTTGTATATGTTCTTTAATAAAACCTATAGTGGCTTGGTCAGTCACAGACTGTAAGTTCGGCCGCATTTGTAAGACCTAAGAAGTATGTCTTCGTGCTCCTTGTGTACTGTGTTTTTTTGTGTATTCTACAACATCCGTGCGAAGTATTGTGTGCGGCCTCAGGAGCTCGGTTTTCTACTCCGAGCATATCGTAGTGGAGCTCTCGAAAGGAGAGTGCATTGTGGTGCATCAGCATCGAAACACTTCACTGGTATCAGAGCAGTTTGATGCGAAAAGCTTTGTTCCTTTTGTGCGAGCGAAGTGAGCACCCAGCTTTCTCCAAGGCTTACGACTAAGATGGTGACCAAGGCATAAACCTTGGCATACCTTGTCATTGGAGTCACCAAAGTCACCCTTGGTGCCATTAGTTGCGTGCGAGGGAGGACCTCAATGATCAAGGAAGATAGAGGTTCTTGGCATTTCCCAGGAGCTCACCCATCCCAGTACTGTTCCCCCCAGAACTCGCTTAACCATGGAAATCTCTTGCCACTAAGCTACAATCTTGTGGTGTCTGAAGAAGGGGAAAGACTAAGGTTGACATTAGCTTGAACATGTTTTGGTCCTGTAAAGATTCATTCTTTGCTTTCAAAGTCTATGAAGCATTTTTGGGTGTCTTTTGGAGACATTTTGGAGTACTTTTGCACATAGTTCTCTTCACATAGGTCCACGAACATCAAGAAGAGTGTTCTTTATACTTCTCCGACAATAAATATCAACCTTTGGGGCTGTGTTTTCAGCCACACTCACAAAACTATAGGTTTCTAGAAAGGTTCTCAGTTTTGGTGGAGCAATTGCTGCAAATTTATGCAGGTCTTTTGAGCCAAAAACATCAGAGTTAACAGACAATTGCAGGTGTTGTTGGCTAGTTTTTGGGATGTGAATTCAACCTTTTAGTATCATTTTATTACATATATTGATCACATACACACCATGTACGCTTCTGTGGATACTGCTTATGTACGTCAATGTGGTCGTTGATATAGCGGTTACGTTCTTGCATAAAGCCTTTTACGTTTGAAAAAGAGGGTCATCGTGAGGTTTTCTTAATTGGGAGACACCCAAATATCACGGTCTCTTCAGTGATGCAGGTGGAAGACTTACCCAACCTCGCCATAGGAGATGTATCATAGTTGTTCATAGGTGCTCGATAAGCCTAGTTGGCTTCTATTGGGTAACTGATTATATGCAATGGAGTCAGTGTTTCACTCTGCAGGTAAACATGTCAATACTTGCAGTTTTATGATATTTTGACACTGGCCATATGCTTATTTTGTAGAGGATACTCTGGAAAACTTTTTCCAGATTCTTGGTTTAGTCAATTGTACAGTGGTTGATTTACGCTTTGATACACTTATTCATTGGTGTTTGGACTTTTCTAGTTCCATTATCATTCCATTCAGTTCTCTACCATCATGGCATCAGAGGTCTCAGGCACATCTAGTGGATCAGGTTCTAGTGCCAGTGTTCTAAGGAGGAACTATAACTTGCAAGGCAAAGACCATTTTGAGATCAAAAAATTTGATGGCATAAACTTTGCTCTATGGAAGAATCAGATTAAAGATGTGCTGATTCAAAGGAGGCAATGGAAGTCAGTAAATGGGATTTCAAAGAAGCTTGCTGACATGGATGAAGATGATTGGGATGATTTAGATGAAATGGCCAGGTCTACCATTCGCTTGCACCTGGAAGATAATGTTTACTTTACAGTATTAGACTATGAAAGTGCAGATGAGCTTTGGAAGAAGTTATGCAATACATATGAAAAAGAGACGGCATCAAATAAAGTGTATCTGATGAGAAAATTATATGACCTTCGCATGAAGGACACAGATAGGGTTGCTGCTTATCTAAATGAGTTTGAAGCTATATTCTCCCAGTTATAGGCTCAAAAAATGGATATGGATAATTAAATGAAAGTAGTATTGCTGTTATGCACCCTACGATCATCATGGGATACATTTTGCACAGCTATTAGCAATAGTGCACGTGGTGGTAAACTCGTCTAGATGACATATGTGGAGCACGCTTGAGTGAGGAGATTCATAGAAAATCTATGGTTAGCACTCAGAGTGGAGATGCATATAATGTTCTTGATTCTTACCGAGGAAAGAATCAACAATGTGGCAGGAGCAAGAATAAGGAAAAGAATGGTCAACTGAATAAGAGTAGAAGTAAATCAAGGAAGAAGGATATCGAATGCCATTATTGCCATAAGAAAGGACATATGAAGAAAGACTATTATGCATCAAAGAATGCTAAAGGTAAAGGACAAAACGTTGATGGGCATGTTAAATAATTACCTGCACCATCTACTTCGACTGTGAAGATTGAAGAAATTAATGCTATTTTTGATGATGCTGATGTGTTGACACTTGATAGTACTGTGCCATCTGAGGTGCTTATGGCTGATTCTCTTTCCCACACATGGTTGCTAGATTCTGGTGCTTCTTTCCATGTGACACCACACAGAGAATGGTTCTCTAATTATGCAGCAAATACTCTTGGTACCATGAGACTTGGTGACTCTTACTAGTGTGATGTTGTGGGGATTGGAGATGTGGTTGTCCAGTTCATTGATGGCTCAAAATTTACTATGCATAATGTACACCATGTACCTCAGTTATCATGCAGTTTGATGTCAGTTGGTCAACTTGATGACCTTGGTTACAAGGTGGTCTTTTATGCTCAGTCCTTTTGCATATCAAAGGGCAATATGGTTATTGCAAAAGGAAGCAAAGTTGGCTCACTTTATACTTTATTTGTATCACAGAAAGAACACTTGTTACTGTTATTGAACAACCTATGGTTTGTATTTGGCATGGTCATTTGGGCCATATATCTCATAGTGGAATGGAAAATCTTTCTTGTTCTCGCTACTTACCTGTGTTATCTTTCTCAGATTTTTCATTTTGTGAGCATTGTCAATATGGAAAGCAAACCAAAAATGTGCATAGAACGCACATTGACTCTTCAATTCAGCCTTTAGATCTCGTTCATACAGATGTGTGTGGTCCTATGCCCACTAGGTCCTTAGGTGGTTCTCTCTACTTTGTCACTTTCATAGATGATGCTACTAGAAAAGTTTGGGTATATCCTATCAAATCAAAGGATGAGGTATTCCCTACTTTCAGAAAATGGCATGCTTCAGTTGAGACTAAAAAAGGAACTAAGCTTAAGGATTTACGTTCAGATAATGGGGGTGAGTATACCTCACATGAATTTAGCCTTTTCTGTTAGTCTAGAGGGATTCGTAGAGAGTCTACAACTCCTTATACCCCATTACAGAATGTTGTAGCTGATAGCATGAATAGAACTATTCAAGATAGATTAGTCTCTATGTTGCATCATGCAAACCTCTCACAACGCTCTTGGGCAGAAGTAGTATTGACTGCAGTTCATGTGATTGACCTTTCACCTAGTACTGCCAAAGGTCTGAAAGTGGCACAAGAGTTGTGGATAGGGAAGCCACCATATTATGATCATCTTTGAGTTTTTGGGTGTGAAGCATATGTTCATATACCCAAGAATCTTAGACAAAAGTTGGACCATAAGTCAAAGAAATGCATTTTCCTTGGATATGGTTGAGAAGGAAAATTTGGATATCGCTTATGGGATCCTAAAACACAGACAATGCTCAGAAGTAGTGATGTCATTTTCAATGAGTCTAAGATGCGTAAACAACCCATTAAGGAGGTTGAAGTGAGAAGAGTGGTGTTTGAGGATACTAGTTCTCTGATTAGCATGCATAAAAATGCTGCACATAGGGATGTTCAAGAGAATGTTCATTCAGATCAGTCAGCACATGTTCCTGTTCAGCAACCATTGAGACGTTCTGCACATGTCTCACATCCACCTGATAGATATGTTCCAGGTTAAGATTTTGTTATGGTAGATGCCGGTGAGTCTTGCTACAAAGAGGCTATGTAGACAGAGGATCATGTCAAGTGGGAGCATGCCATGAAGAGTGAGTTGGATTCTATTCACAAGAATGGTACTTGGGATTTAGTAACTTTGCCAAAGGGTAGGAAAGCTTTACCATGTAAATGGGTATATAAGCTGAAATTCACATCAGATAGTGCTTCTCCAAAGTATAAAGCACAACTCATTGCAAAGGGTTTTAAGTAATAACATGCTGTTGATTTCAAGGAAATTGTTGTATAACAACCATCTACTAAGGACTAACTACCTAGCAAAACCACCAAGGTGAAGAGAGAGCACGTCTCCACCCATCCAACTCCACCCATATATATACCTCAAGGCTAAGGGAGGAAATATGAGGAGAGCTTGCCAAGTGTCCTCTCCACATGGATTCTAATCCAAGGTGTTCTAACCTTGGAAATCACATGGAATCTCATGGCCTTCACATGGATTCTTAAAAGAACTTCTCCCAAGCTTGTATGTACAAGTCTCAAGGCTTGAGAGGTCTCCCTAAGGGTTAAATACCATACCCTTAGGAAATATCAATCCTAAGGGTCAAAACCCTTCAATTGGGAGTAAATAAATCCAAATAATTCAAGGGTTCAAACCACACTCTTGGAGACACTTTCTCAAGGGTTTCCGAATAGAATCCAAGGGTTCTCCAAGTGGTTTTGGACCCTTAAAACCCATGTCTTTGGCCAGTTTGACCCATAGTTATACAACATTCTTCCCCCCCTTTAACATTTTCATCCTAAAAAATGTGTGTAGGTATAATATGTGAAGTATTCCCCCGTGCACCATGATGTATTCTCTGAGCATGGTCATCTCTCTCTTTAGATTGGTTTCGAGTAATCAGATAAAGGCTAATCCCTACCTTAATCTGAAAGGAAAGGAATCAAAATTCCTGCCCAAATCACTTTCTCTTAGTCCACCTGAATGTACATGCATGCCTTGTACCTAGGGACTAGTGAAATGGGTGGACTTCTTTGGTGGTTTTTTTCTTTTGGCACTTTCACAAACCTAGAGCTCCATAAAATAATAAATTTTAGTACACTTTGTAATCGCATAGAATTTATAATTTTAGGAGTCTATGATAGAGATCCTATCTCTATCTTGAAAGGGCCAGAAACTAGATTCATCTTTCACTTTCAACAGAAAGAAGAGGAATCTTCAGATGTTCTGATCTTAGCTTATTCTTTTATAGTCCTTTTCAAATACAAATATACTTTATTTGTATTTGCCAGGACTTAGCTAAAGATATGCACTTTATCAAAGTGGGTCTAGTGAGCCCCTGCCAAAGCATGCTCAATAAAATGAGGAGAAATACAATCTTCTCATTCCTTGGCAACTTAGGTGGACGTATTTCAATCATCCAGGTTTTCTTGAAACATAAAGTTCAAGTATTCCGAATAACAATATACCCAATTCAGAAGTTCATGTCCACAAGTGGATCCCTATCTTGATCATGTTTGATTTTCCTTGGATTAATAGAGTTTAATCCTTTTGGAAGTTTTTAACATTCAAGACTTAGATCCAAATATGACTTTAGGAATTGGAAATATTTGGTAGACCATTCTCCTAAGTCTCTACCCCATTTCTTTGTCTTAGCTTAGCATGTTCTTCCAATGAGAATCAGTACTAACTATCTTGAACCAACTATGGTTTATATAGTTATGTATACTAACCTCAAAGGTCATCAAAGCTTTTGTAGCTCAAGCGTAAGCACCACCTCCTTTATTTGTCAATCCGCGGAGACGTGAGGACCGGTATGAAGACCACGAGCAAGTGAAGGCACAAGTGCGTGAGTGAAAGCACACAAACATGCACACACATACACACACGCGCACAAAGTAAGATCAAAGAGAGGAACAATGGAAAGCTTAGATTGCAAAAGAGTTCTCTTACAAAAGTTCTATTCTCTAACAAGCTAACCTCAAAAATGAGCTCTCTAGCTCTTTTTATAGTTTTTTGACTAGTTTTGGCCCTGTCCAGACCTAGTGTCCGGCCTAGTTAAAAATTAGGTTCCAGGGCTTATTTGAGGGCTCAAACGAAGTCTAAAAATTATGAAAATTGGTACGATGGTACTTCTAATACTCCTCAAGCTCGAGGACTCCTCGGCTTGAACAAAATGGAGTTACTAAAAATAGATAATGGTATTTACAATGGTTTTTAGTGATGAAAATCACTATTTTTGTAGGGGATTCTTCTGAAAATTTGACATACACTTCTTGGAGCTCCCTACTTGCTCCCTTTCCTCGTGTGTCCACCTTTTGATGTGCTTCCATGCTTTGTCCTTGACTTTGGGCTTCAACACTCCCCCCCCTCTCGAGTCTGTCGTCCCTGACAGACCCTTGTTGGAAGGGCTGTTCCATGTAGTGCTTTGAGAGGTGGTGTCCATCCGTTGTATGAGCTGGTTCCTTGGATTCCAACAAGAATGTGTCGTTGTGAGCTTTCAAAACTGCAAGTTGCTCAAAAGAGGTTGTCAAGAGTGATTTGGAGCAACTACTGGCTTTAATTTGCTTCCGAGATATGGATGTTGTTCCCATAACGTTCGCTAGCTCTTCCAAAGATGATGTTGAGAGCAGTCATGCCAAGTTCTCACAACCCATAGTGAATGATGGGTAAGTGTGTCAGTGCATGGGTTGAAAAAATTATGTGCCTTGTGCACGGCCTTGTAGTGTAGCCCTATGCATGCTTACTTGGAAAATGCATTGGAAGAAGTATGGTGCAGAAATTTGGGGTCTTGAGCTAAGTGCTCAAGGGTATGCTGATGAAGAGGTTTCCTACTCTATCATGGTTATGGTGTTTCCAGAGTAAAGATACTTACCATGGAGAAGGTTGATGGATGTTTGTCTCTTCGTGTTGTACACTCGGCCTGTGGGATGGAACATTGTTGATGAATGTCCGTGTTGATTGTCCACTGATGAGATCTACGGTGAGTGGTGGATCTCCTCTCCTCTTTTCAAAGCAACATTTGTCACTATCAATGTGCATTTCTGAGCTTGGGCTCATGCACGTTCACTTCCCTATATTGACACTCAGAGGAATATTGGACACGTGCCGGTTTCTAAGAGATTACCATGCTGATTGACATAGACCATTCACCAGTGCTACTGTTCCATACTGGTTCAGGAAATACTGAGAATTGAATTGCTTTATATTCCTTGGCAAGCAACATCGGGTAACTACACCAAGCTGAGTTTCACATATTCTCTTTAGCTCACCATATGCAGGAGTCTTCTCCTCCAGAACTACCTTTTGCAGATATCTCCTTGGCTGCTCTGGTACATGAAGTAGTTAAGCATCACTCAAGTTGCGGACCTTCAAGCTCTTCATTCCTACCATGGTAAGAGAAAATCATAGTTGTAGATGCCATGTTCATGCCAAATGCTTGTCATCTACCAGATAAGGCAGCAATAATCTCACTGCTGGCCGAGAGACACTTCTATCCAAATTGATAAATGCCCAGTAATCGATGGTTCAATCTTCAACTAAGCATGACTCATTCATGTTCCATGAGCGAAACCTGGGAACAAGTTCTTCCTCGTTTTTTTTTTTTTTTTTTTTTTGGAACAATATCACAAAACAAGAAGACAGATTTTAGTATCAATCAATAAAAATCTTTGACATATGTCAATGTGCTCTTGTGCCTGGGATTCTCAAGTGTGTCTATGCACGGCCGTGTAATGTGGCTCTATATTAATGCATACTTTGGAAATGCATGACCTGAATGGTGCAAAAGACAGGGTTGTGCAAGGAGCACATGGTTGTTGCTCGTCGAGGCTTGATGTTACTTGCAGATGTGGACGCCATCTTTCTTGGATGTCTCCATGGGATCGCGAGATGATGTATTCCTTCTTATTGGAATCCATTTGAGAACAGCATTTGGCACAGTAGAGATCACTTCAGGCGACTTCATCTTTGGATGCTTTCTGAACTGTGGTATCCAATGTGATTGACCCTTTGGTTCGGTGTAGGCTACTTGTACTTTTGGCTTCCAAACCCACATCCCTTTTGCACGTCTTCCTACTATTGTTGAAGAGCTGATTTGATCTTCTTTCGGTCTTTGTACGTGGTTCTTACCCTCTTCTCTTTTTGAATTCTTTGTTGAGACCTTTCGCATGTGGGAGAACATAGGTTGTTGTAGATGTAGGAGCTTCTCAGGTACCCACATCTGTAATTGCCCTTGTTGAGCTGCAGCTAACTTCTTAGGCACCCAAACTTGTTGGATACCTTGTGATTGAGCTTGTCTGAGCTGCTTCCTTCGTCTTCTAGCCTGGTTAGTGTGCATGGATGGGATTTGTGGGGGCAAGGCTGGTGGTTGCTCTCCTTTGCGTACCCAGATCTGCTTCATGCCCGGAACCGCTTTTTTATCGAATGGTGTCTTTCTATTTGATGTAGCAGTTGTCGTGAACGGTTGTGTTTGCTTGTGTGGCGGGCTCACTACTGTGGCTACTTGATTCTTTGGAGAAGAAGAAAGATCCACCCGCCTTCGAACCTAGTCTTCCACGATTGACTCCTTCTGCATCATAGAGCTTTTGACACATACAACATCTTCTTTCATATGATTAGTCTTGGAAGAACTAAGAGAGTGTGTAGTGCCATGATTTAGGAGCATGCAGTTCTCTAATTCTATTGTAATGCATTGTTCATGTACCCAAACTTGAAGAATTTGACTTCTTAGGTTTAAGTTAACTGCATGGTCATAGATCCAATCTTGACCCAAGACAAGTGGTTCTGTAAGGTTCTCATCTTGACATACTAGCGCTTTGACTCTCATTGGAACATCTTGAAGGTAGATGGGAAGTTCCACCTCGCCCAAACAAGGGGTTTCCACACCTCCCAATCCTATGAGATAAGCTTCTATGGGATTGATGTTCAACCCCAAGTCTTGGCAGTAGGAAAGTCTAACTGCACTACTTGCTGCACTTGAGTCAATCAATGCTTTCACCGTCCTTGCACCCTTCCCTTGTCCTATCTCTATGGTCACAAAGGGTCTTCGGTCAATGACTTGAGAAGTCGCTATGTCTGACTTTTGACACATATCCATGTGATATTTTGGGGCTTTTGAGTTGACTTCTAGGCCTAATCGCCTTAACTTATTTCGCCTAATACGCTCTCTGGCCTCTACCTGTGCTTCTTCTCTCACTCTTAACTCTTCTTCTTTTCGCTTCTTCGCAGTGTTAAGTCTCATTAGCATATCCTCAGTAAGAGGTTCTTGATATAGCTTGACTCTACAGCCACTAATATAGTTTGGCAAGATATCTCCTTCTAAAGTAGCCAATTGAACCGCGCCACTAGTGGAAATTCTGTTAATGATCATGGGTCCATATCCTCGTTTTTCCAACTTACGGGCATGTTGTTTCAGTGTGTAAACCAACACTAGATCTCCCTCTTTCAGTCCCTTATCCTTAATGTGTGCATCGAAGTAGGCCTTTTGCCTTTTCTTTGCAGCGTAGATGCCTGCAGCCGCTCGTAGCCTTGTCTCACCTAAGCGTTCTAGATCAAAGATCCTAGATGACAATTCATGCCCATTCCACTCATACTCTTGTGCTACTTTTAAGGCAGGGATTAAGAAATCTAATGGTAGCACAGCGTTCTATCCGAAGACCATCTGAAATGGGGTGGCGTTGAGTACCGTTTTGTAGGCAACTCGATAAGCCCAAACAGCATGATGAAGTTGTTTGTCCCAATCAGAGCGTTTATTATTTACTAGTTTTGTCAATACGTTACAGAGGATCTTATTGGTACTCTCGGCTTGTCCGTTAGCTTGTGGGTGATAGGGGGCAGATTTCTTATGTATCACCAAGAATTCTTGGAGAAGATTTTCAATGACTTCATTCAAGAAGTGGGTGCCTCTATCGCTCACCAACTCTATTGGTAGTCCATATCTCGTGAACACATTCTCGAATAAGAACTTAGCCGTAGTCTGAGCATCATTCTTTGTTGTGGCTTTGACTTCTACCCACTTTGTAAGGTAATCTGTGGCTACAATGATGTACTCTGCATGGGAGTTTCTAGCTGGGGGGTTAATAGGACCTATGAAATCTATGCCCCACTTCGAAAATGCACGTCCTCCCATCATTGGCCTCAAGGGCATCTCGTCTTTCCTCACTGGATATTGTGCACGTTGGCATGTGTCACATTTCTTCACATAGGTATGTGCGTCCATATGAAGAGTGGGCCACCAAAGTCCTGAGAATAGAATGGTCTTGATCACTCGGTCAGGACCAAAATGTCCACCTGCAACACCGCTGTGTGCAGTTTCTAAGACTTTTAAATAGTCTGATTCATGAACGCATAGTCTTAAGTAACCATCTTTGCCTCTTCGGTATAGGTTGTCCCCTACTAAGGCATAGCCTTGAGCCTCTTGCTCCATGCTTCGTCTTCTTGCTAGACTAGCCTCTTTGGGTAATCTTCCCGATCTCATAAACTCTACCAATGGAGCACTCCAATCTGGAATTAATGACACTTGATAAAGGGTCGCATGCTCCACTAGGGGTCTCTCTCTGCACATTGGACAATTCTTGATCCACTCACGTATTTCTTTGTCCATGCTAGGCCAATACACTCCTAAACGTTTCAAATTCTGCAGTGTTCGTTGTTTAGAATAGTGATTTCCTAGCAATCCCTCATGAGCTTGCTGCAACCAACTACTATGTTCATCATCCTCGACACAACAAGCTAATACACCCTCAGTATCTTGTTTGTACATGCTTCCTGCCAATATGTGATATTTTTGTGATTTTACAATTTCTTCTTGTGATGTCTTCACATTCTTATTTGCAGGACCAAAGGTTAGGACTGGTACCAACTTATTTGCCCATTTAGGAACAACTTCTAAATTGAACAGATAAGCATCGGGTAATTCGTCAGACACTCCTTGCGGTGACTCTCCTGAAGTGATGCGAGAAAGGTGATCTGCTCGAAGGTGGGTTCTCCCTTTCCTGACAACAACTTCAAAGTCATATTCCATTAGTAAGAGGAACCATCGTACTAAGCGTCCAGTATTGCAAGGTTTATTGACCAAATATAACAAAGCTTGATGATCAGTGAAAAACTTGAACTTGTTGGCCAATAAATAGTGTCTAAACTTCTTTACAGCATATACCATGCCTAACCCTTCTCGCTCGGTTGTGGTATAATTTCTTTCGGCTGGGTTTAGTTGTCTACTAGCATATGCTATGGGCAAATCTAAATTCCCTTCACCTGTGGGTTGTGCTAGCACACATCCTATGGCATGATTGGATGCATCCACATGGACATGGAATGGCTTATTCCAATCAGGAGTGGTCAATATTGGTGCTGTGCACAAACGTTTCTTCAGTTCATTGAAAGAATTCTCGCATTCGTCGTTCCACTCAAAATTAGACAACAAGGCATAAAGGGGTCTAGCTATGATCGCGTACATGTGGATAAACCTACGGTAATATCCACAATGGCCCATAAAGGCTTGTACCTCTTTAACATTCCTTGGCCTTGGCAGCTCCGCTATGGCTCGTACCTTATCTTCATCCGTTGAGATTCCATTCTTAGAAACAATATGACCAAGGATTTTACCTTGACGCACCATGAACACACACTTTTCTGGGTTCAGACACACTCGATATTCTCTACACTTGTTGAAGATCTGTCTGAGCTCAGGGATGTGAAATCTTCTTTCTTGGGAATGAGCACATAAATCATCCACATACACTTCTAAGCTCTTTCGTAAGAACTCTTTGAAGACATGACACATGAGCCTTTGGAATGTTGCAGGTGCATTGGTGAGCCCAAATGGCATCACACGAAATGCAAAGATTCCCCATTCGGTGGCAAAAGCCGTCTTGTGTTGATCTTCTGGGGCAATGGCTACTTGGTTGTAACCTGAAAGTCCATCAAGAAAGCTATAAACTTCCTTGCCTGCAACACGCTCCAATAAATGTTCGGTGATTGGAAGCGGATAGCTATCTCTGATTGTAGCGGCATTAACTTTTTTCAGGTTAATGCACACTCGCAACTTTCCGTTCTTCTTGGGCACTACTACAATGGGGAACACCCATTCAGTATGCTCAATCTCATAGATGAATCCAGCTTCAATCAACCTATCAATTTCTTCTTTTATTTTGGCTGCATAGGTATCATTATATGTGTAGGGCTTCTGTTTGGTGGGCTTGGCATCAGCAGTCATGGGGATAGTATGAGAGCAAATTCTTGGATCTACCCCTTTCAAGTCTCTATAGTGCCACACAAACACATCCCTATATTCCCTTAATAGAGCTACAAGCTCCATTTCTTCTCTTGCACTTAGGTCATCTCCTATATATGTGCATCTCTCTTCGTTCTCTTCAATGGTCACTACAATCTTCTTGGTCTTTTCTTTATTATCATATGATTCTCCTATGATGGCCTCTCTCTTAGGCATTCGTACCAAAATTTTGCGGTCGTCAACTTCATATTTCTTGAAGTTTTCTGGTACTTCGAACAATGATTCCTCCTTTTCTTGTTTCACTGCTTTTCTTTTCTTTTTCTTTTGACTACTCTCACTTCCATCTTTTGAGTTGACTGTTTTAATACTTGTGAGAGGTTCTTCTTCTTTCTGGGTGAACACTCCTATATCTTCTAGATAGTGCTGCTCTGAGTTAAAGCAACTATCCATCACAATAGACTCCAGATCATCGTCATTCTCTTCTTCTTCTATGACATCACTAGGGTCACATTCTTCTAGCAAGGGTTGACACATGAACACTGAGATATCATAACCCTCCTCATCACAATGAGGTGTCCACTGTTCCTCATTGACAGCAATGTCCATGGTGGCTAAGATTTCTGGCCAGCCATGAGGCTCAAACTCCTCATCTGGAAAGATCATCGGTGTGTAGGCTGGGTCTCTAACTGGTCTATCTCCTAGTGAAGTTCCTTCTTCCCTTGCCTTTAAACGTTTTTCCTCTTCCTTTGCGACTTTGCACATCCACAAATGAGTATCTTCATGCAGCCATGATGGATCAGGTGAACTTTCAGAATGCACAGAGATGGAATCTTCTTTCACTTTGTGGATAGAATTCCACTGTAGGGGTGGTACATCTCTGAAGGTGTAATCCTTCAAATTGACCTTGGTGGTGACCCATAAGTGCTGTAAGTACAAGGAGTTAGTTCCCCAATCCTGTACTATTTGCAATTGTCGTAGGAAGGGTCTTCCTAGGATCATCTCATAGACATTATTTTTCTCAAAGTCACATATAGCAAATGTGTGCTCAAACTCTACACCACAAGTGGTTAGAGTGATCCCTTCTAGCAATCCTAGAGGTCTTTCAAAATGACCATCAGCCATTTGAAGCTTCATTCTAGTTGGTCTTAATGTGGGCTTGCCCCATTGCTTCCACAAGGAGGTGGTCGCAATAGCAACACCAGCACCTGAATCTATGATTGCTTTGGTTGTGTAACCTTGGTAGGTGATTGGAAGATAAGTATTACCTTCTTCACCCTCACACATATCCCCTATTTTGTCTAGAGGTATCTCTGGTACCCTTTGCTTGGGGCCTGCTTTTGGCATGTTGGAATCAAGTTCTGGAGCCTGATCCTTCACATGATTCCAGAGCTCAGGTTTTGCTTTGACCAGCTCTTCTACAGTGAGATGACACTGAACCTTAGTGTTCTTCACGACATCCGTGTTCCTTGGAACCACTGAGTCTTCATTTCTTACTAGTATTGTGGGAGCTCTAATCTGGAGAGATTCAGATTCCCATGGGCCTGGAAATTGAGGCAGTTCTTCTAAGGTATTAGATTCAAAATCTAACCTTTCGTCTTCTTGTTGTTCTGCTTCATCTTCGTAAATAGATGGGATGTCTTGGGGAAATTGATCATGAAGATCATCAATCTCAGGAATAGGGGGGGAATTACCCTTCTCCTTGGCCCATTTCTCCTCTTGTATTTCCCGCAAGAATTCTTGAGAGTACTGTTGAATTGAAGGAGGTATTCCTGGATCCGTGGAATTAGGAACATAAGCTCCCATTGGTGGTGAGCTTCCTCTTTCAATAACTGGTTGAGCCTGTGGAGGTAAAGAAACTTGTGGTTTGTTTACCAATTGCTCTAATCTTTCTAGTAAGCCCTGGAAATGCAAATCTGATTTGATAGAGTTTGTCTGATTGAACTTTTGACTAGTCTCAAGTATGGCTTGAGCTTGTTCTACCATTTTCATGCACATTTTCATCCGTTCAATCTCTAAATCTGCTCTAGGGTAACTCTTGTCTAGGTTTGCAGCTGTAGGCCCTTCTTGAAGTCGAGCCTGGTAGGCCTTGAACATCATGTCCAAACCTTCTGGGGTTGGATCTGCAAGAACAAACCCTGGTTGTGGTCTATTCACAATGGGTGGTGGGGTGGGATGAGGTGGACTGGATGGAGTTTCGGCATGCGAGGGGTTATGAGATGCAATGTCTTCTATTTTTGTTTTTGCGTCTTTCAAGCTTTCTTCTAGTTCTGATAACTTTTTATTCCACTTACGATTGGCCTTTTCTCTGGTATCCTTCCATGTTCTTGTTTTCCTCTTACTAGGCTCTCCTGATTCACTCGACCCCGATTGTTCTGCTGGTTTATCTTGTTTTAATGCTTGTGCCCTAGTAACTGCCTGTATAGGTGCCACGTTACTGCTACTGACACTTGATTCTGCCACTAAGCCTACCACATTAATGGGAGTAATCTTGGGTGCACTGGAGGGGTTTCTTGGACAATCTCTAGGGAGATGGTCTTTGCCACAATCAGGACAAAAAGCTTGTATTGTGATAGCATGTCCTTGACTCGGAGATGGTGGGTGGGGACAGTCACGAATGAAATGATCACCTTGACATCTAAAACAAGATCCTCTAGGGGCTTGTGGTCTCATTTGTCTCAACTGGGGCCTAGGGTTAGGATTTGTGTACATGACATTGGAGTATTCTGGCTCCCAATTTTGCTCCATAGGTGGTGCCTCATATTGATACGAGTAAATCTCACTATGTTCAGGTGACTCTGTGTAATAAGCATGTGGACTACCTTCGTGGGAGTAGTCTGAACTATGAGCATGAAAATCATTATCTGGTATCAATGGGGTTAGGGGCACCAATGCTCTATTTGGATTTTCCTCTCCCACAGCATATTTGACTGGAATCACGTTGGCTGGAGCTGGTGGTTGGTTTCCCAAGACAGGTTGTGGCCTATATGGTGCCTGATATTGCTGTTGTGGTCTATAATATGGCTGTTGGTATTGGTTCTGATACCTACCTTGTGGGTAAGGTTGCTGATAATTCTGTCTAACAGCTTGCCTATTGTAGGGACAATCTTGAGCCGTGTGGTTTGTGTATTTTCTCTCAATAGTGCAATATGGAGCATTCCTTTCTCTAATGTTTTGGTTTTGCATTGGGCATACATTAGCCATGTGGTCGCCCCCACAAGTATAACACCGATTCACTGGAGTGACTCTCTGTGTTTGTTTATTTTGGACTCCCAGCTTCTTGGCAACTTGCTCAGCTATCTCTTCTATTTCTGTGGAGATCTTTGAAGTATGACTAGTAGAACTATCCGAATCTTTGTAGAGTTTGGACAATCCTAACTCCTCACCCAAGTTATCTTCTATGTCTATGCACATCCGCACACACTCTTCTATGGATCTAGGATCTTTCAAGTACACATATGATCTTAACTTGGTGCTCAGTAAGCCATCTAAGAACAAAGCCACTTGTTTGGCCGGAGTGGGTAACTCTAGAGCAGGGCATCTTTCTAGATACTGTCTAAATCTTCTACCTGCTAGTCGCACTGTTTCTTGGGGAGTCTGCTTGAAGCTGTGGATCAAGGATGATGTGTTATGCCTGATACCACTCTTGGAAAATTCTACAATGAATTCGTCTAGCAGTTGACCTATATCGTGATAGCTGCTTCTACTCAATGGTTGAAACCAAGCTAAGGCAGTGCCCTTAAGGGTCAAACCAAATGCCTCGTACTGGGTGAACCAGTCCTCAATTTGTTCGGCTCTCAGTACTTGTTTGTACTCGGCCACATGATCATAAGGATCCCCTGTCCCATCGAAATAGTTCTTCATTGCCTTGATCACTTGAATGGGTCTAAGGGTTCTTGGGTACTCTCGGGGTCTAGGCAATGGAAAATCTTGTTCATCTCTTTGTTGCCTATGTGCTTGGTGTCTCTCTCTTTCAGGTCTTTCATTTTCAAATCCTGACCTATTCTTGCCCACGGTGTGTGCAAAACTTACCTCAGGTCTCTCTCTAGTTCTTCCTCTCTGGGCTTCATGAGCGTGGGATGATCCTACTCCTTGGAGGCCATGGGAAACATTGGATCTTGGTGGGGGGAAAATCAATTCATTCTTCCAAGTATATGCATGTCTATCATGTCCTGTTACCAAGAAAATTTTCTCTGATGTGTTATCCAGGTAGACAACTTTGCCTGGTATCTCTGGATCCTTGAACTCGTAGATGATGACTATGCCCAATTGGCTAGGTTGATCTGGCTTGAATCTCCAAAAGGCTTCCTCTGTTTCTCTATTCAAAAATAGTTCTATGCTTTTGTTATCTTGAGGGATCCAGTCTGGAGTGATCACTTGGGTCAAAACTGACTTACCTCTAGGAGTCTGGGGTCCTTGTCCTACATTTCCTTGTTCTAGGTCTCCTATTTCATTCTCAAGAATAACATTTCCAAACTCATGAGTCCTATCTGGTAGGTTGGTGACCACATACATGGTTCCTTCCTTATCAATGTATGAACCCTCTTCGAACTTGACCACCGGGTGTTCAAGTCCAAAGGATTGATCTGGATTTTTGAGTTGGACCACTGATCGCCTCAGACCATCCTCATAGATGCGAGCACCTAATTGGTTGGTCCGAATATATTCCAACTGTGTCTTATAGGGACCTTCTGGTGTTTGTAGATGAGCAGTCCCTGAGCCACCTGCAGGTTTTCCCATGCTAAAAGACATTTCTGAATCACTTGTGTCTGAACTTAGTAAAAGATCACCACTTAGTTGTTGTGTCCAAGACTTGGATGTATGGTTGACACTAGCCTCAGAAGATCTAATGCTTTGTTTATCCTTGCCTAAGTGTCTACCAGATCTCAGGTTCATAAGCTTTAGTCAAGAGTCCAAATTTTCCCTTTGGTATGGTTCAAAATTCTTTAGAGCCCCCTTGGTTCCCTAGTCCCACCTGAGGGTCAACTTCAAATTATCCTATCTCAAAATCAACGCAATATTCTTGGAAAAAACAGTTGAGATCATGTAGGATTTGAAACGAGCTTTCCAACAAGCTATAGAGCTCAAAAAATGGACTTTGGATGAGAAAGTTATGTCAAATCAGGCTCCTGGGGGTCAAAACAGGCAAACACGACCTTTGGAGAAAATCGCGATTTTGTGAACTTTCTGAAAATTGCGATGCTGTGAAGTCAAAAAAATCGCGATTTTGAGCAGAAAATCGTGATTTGAAAATCGCGATTTTGAGCAGAAAATCGTGATTTGGAAATCGCGATGTTGATCACAAAATCGTGTTTTTGAAAATCGCGATGTTGATCACAAAATCGTGTTTTTGAAAATCGCGATGTTGATCACAAAATCGTGTTTTTTGAAAATCGCGATGTTGATCACAAAATCGTGTTTTTGAAAATCGCGATGTTGATCACAAAATCGTGTTTTTTTGAAAATCGCGATTTTGATCACAAAATCGTGTTTTTTTTGCTGAAAATCGCGATTTTGATCACAAAATCGTGTTTCTGAAAATCGTGTTTCTGAAAATCGTGTTTTTTTGACATGAAAATCGTGATTTTGAGCACAGAATCGTGTTTTAGAGAATCGTGTTTTTTGACATGAAAATCGCGATTTTGAGCACAGGATCGTGTTTTTTGCTGAAAATCGTATTTTCTCAGAATCGTGTTTTTGGCTTGAAAATCGCGATTTTGAGCACAGAATCGTGTTTTAGAGAATCGTGTTTTTTGACATGAAAATCGCGATTTTGAGCACAGAATCGTGTTTTTTTGCTGAAAATCGTGATTTGTGAGAATCGCGATTTTGAGCCCGCTGAAAATCGTATTTTCTCAGAATCGTGTTTTTGACATGAAAATCGCGATTTTGAGCACAATCATAGAATCGCGATTCTGAGAATGACCACAGAATCGTGATTTTTTCAGCCAACTTTTAGGCGGGAAACAGAAAATCGTGATTTTTCAAAAAATTTGAATTTTCACAGAATCGCGATTTTCATCACAAAATCGCGTTTTTTGGCGGGAAATTCAAATTTCTGAGCGCCGGCTATGGCGAGCTTCGTATGAGCAGAAAATCATGAAAAAAATACAGCGCTTGCTCTCCCTTGCTTCTCCTAACTCCTTCCCACACAATAATGCATGAAAAATGGTATGAAGATGTTGAAAATGCACTAAAAAACAAGAATTTTCTGTGAAGAAGAAGATGGAAGAAGGTGGAGATGATGATGATGATGAAGATGAAGAGGAAAAACAGAAAATGAACTGAAATGACAGTTTTTTGACCTTCCAACATCGCAAATCTACGATCTTACCATCACAATGCTCGTCCTCGAAGCTCTCTCCCCGGCAACGGCGCCAAAATTTGGTGTAGCTCAAGCGTAAGCACCACCTCCTTTACTTGTCAATCCGCGGAGACGTGAGGACCGGTATGAAGACCACGAGCAAGTGAAGGCACAAGTGCGTGAGTGAAAGCACACAAACATGCACACACATACACACACACGCGCACAAAGTAAGATCAAAGAGAGGAACAATGGAAAGCTTAGATTGCAAAAGAGTTCTCTTACAAAAGTTCTATTCTCTAACAAGCTAACCTCAAAAATGAGCTCTCTAGCTCTTTTTATAGTTTTTTGACTAGTTTTGGCCCTGTCCAGACCTAGTGTCCGGCCTAGTTAAAAATTAGGTTCCAGGGCTTATTTGAGGGCTCAAACGAAGTCTAAAAATTATGAAAATTGGTACGATGGTACTTCTAATACTCCTCAAGCTCGAGGACTCCTCGGCTTGAACAAAATGGAGTTACTAAAAATAGATAATGGTATTTACAATGGTTTTTAGTGATGAAAATCACTATTTTTGTAGGGGATTCTTCTGAAAATTTGACATACACTTCTTGGAGCTCCCTACTTGCTCCCTTTCCTCGTGTGTCCACCTTTTGATGTGCTTCCATGCTTTGTCCTTGACTTTGGGCTTCAACAGCTTTGCAAAGAGAAACAAATCTTAATAAATCAATTCCTTCAAATCCTCAAAATTGAGGAGCAATACTTCCTCAAGACACCCTCTAGATTTCCTATTGGAAGAGTTGAGATGATTCAGGTTTTGCAGCTTTAGTTCCAAGAAATTGCAAGAAAGATACCTGTTTCTAGGCATCATATCTCAAATCTTGCTAGGAACATTCTTGAATCACTTGTTCTCACCAAAGATTCAAAAGAAGATATTTTACAAATCATTCTTTCATTCAAGGCTATTATACTTGAATAGGCTTGACTTATTTTTGGAGTTTAACTTCGTAAACTCCCAAAAATTCTTTACCTCTTACTTGTCCAATTTTATTGTTCCACATAAAATTTGGCTATGCATTTTATTAAGAAAAATGCATCTGCTTAAGAGGATAAAGAATAGCCTTTTCTAGGGTAAATGTCATGTTCATTTTGTTTACCCTTTTGTTCACACAACTAGGTGTATTAAATTGGTTCAAAGAGGTACATTTCTACACCTCATAATGAACCCAAGACCTTAATCTAAATGGTTTTATCTTTAAGGCTTATCCCAATGTTTCCTATTGGATCTTGAGTCTATTTTCTCTCTGGCCATTAGAGAAAACTCTCAATGGAAGTTAGTTCTCATTGTCCCATACCAGTGAGTTCTTTCTCCAATCCGTAGAACTACATCCTTAACCTTTCCACATTCTTTGCCCTTATCTTTTCAATGCTCTTTGATCATTTACCATGATCATGAATTAAATCTTGGAACTCCTTGGCATCATTTTCATGAGAGCAAAGACTAAGGTTTCTAATGTCAATTAATTCAAAGGTTTATTTAGGTTGACCTTTGACTTTACTTGGAATCGAACTATAAAAGGGTTTGATCTTTTTGATAATGTAGGCCTCTTGGATTATCCAATCATAAAGGGTTGGATATATTTGACCAGGTTAGGTCACTTGGCTTTCTCAAAATTCCTCTAGCTAATTAATCATGAGATAAGATCAGGTCTTTTCTCCTTTAGATCCCTTTTTCAATGATATTTACCCATGGGATTTTCTTGGGATCTTCAACTCATACCTTCACGAGTTTATATCCTAGCTTAAGTCTTCAACATCATGTTGATGTTCTTCAAACCATTAACTATTCTCCTTTTAGGGATCACCAATAATATCTTTTGCTTAGAAGTATCATATTGATGATACCTTTCTTCCCCCCCTAAAGAGTTTTCGTCCTCGAAAACTGTAGGAAATTGATGATCTTTTAATTTCCTATCCAAATGGGGGGTTCATTTATGCTAAATCCTTCACTCAAAAAGGCTCTCCAATATCCTTGAGCTTACGCTTCCATTATCCTTAAGTTCAGTGTCCCATACCACTGAACCTACTTAAGTGACATTGTAAACCTAGATGTCCCACACCATCCGATTTACAATCTCACCTTAGTGTAGACAACTTTAGCTCTTACTCAAGGATTAAACTCCCTTCGTTTTAGTCTTATCAAATATAATAAAAATCTTTGTAAGTTACATTCTTACAGAGTCTTGATTTGTTATTTGAAAAGACTTTGCGCTTTTATTGAACTATTTCCTTGATTAGATGCAACCAAAGGTATCTTTGTTTATGTCATTTGATAATAGAGCTAGTATTCTCATACTACATATTATCTATTGACATAAGTAGGCATCTATCTCAAAGGCTATAGTCAATCATAAGCTTTGTTAAATGGTTACCCTGTAACCATCTTGAACAATTGTTTCTTACTCATAGAGCACTTTTTGGAGTAGAGTTCTTAAGGGTTTCTTTCAACCCTTTAATCTTCCTATTCTCTAGATATGCTTAATGAGTTACAATTCTTCACTCTTGAAGTAATTTTCTCAAAGCTCCAAATGGATTGTACCTCTTGTCAATGAACGAAGAAGCTTATTGGGGAAGAAATGAATGCTAAAAAGGGTAAAATGGTTCAATCATTTTTTCCCTATGTCATTTGAAGACATTCTCTTCCCCTTTTAGTGTGATCATTGTCCTGAATGATCAGATGTTGAGGTTCCTCTGAACTTCTTAACATCATTCACAATAAAAAATTATCTCATGAGTGTAGGGTCTCATATAGGATTCTGTGTTGATATATTTAGGTAGTGATGTGTGTGAACACTCTAGGACCGCCGGGGCACTTTTTTCCCTCTTTAGGAGGTTTTTTCCCCCGGCTTGTATATACGCCTATTGCCCTAATGGGCTACTTATCTTTGTACATTCTCTAGTAATATATTCAGTCTTGTGTGTTGTGCTCCAAGCTTCTTCTTCTTCCTTGTGCTGTTCGCGTGCTTCCGCAGACGTCTAACTCCAACAATTGGTATCAGAGCAGGTCGTTGCTTCTTCTAGGGCGCCGTCGACACTCCTCCGTTTGCAGTCTCAGATTCGCACAAAATTTGGTGAGCATACTCAGGGTGTTTCCGAGATCAAAACAGCTTCGCATTGTGGTGCCGAAATCGCGATCTGAGCTCGTTTCGGCCTCCCAACGCACTATCGCAGTGCTTGTGCAGGCTATTTCGTCCTTTTGTGTCAAAGGTATATACCAGTTTCTGTTCGCCAGTTTAAGCGTCTCGAAGTCTGCTACAGGTCTAGCAGAACTCGTCTGGGCAGTTCTGTTCAACTTTTTGAGATACAGTCAATTTTCTACATCAAGGTATTTTAGTCACCGACCATGGCTGAAAGCAGTGATGTATTCCGTATGTTGGCTGTTGAGGATAAGTTGGATGGTACCAACTACCCATTATGGGCTTATATGATGCGACATGTACTGGTTGCAAAAGGATTGTGGAACATTGTGCAGGGTGTTGAAAGACGTCCTGTTACACCTGTAATGACAGGTACTGCAAATACAGGTGTTGGAGCTGATGAAGATGGTGTCGAAGATGATATTCCGCAGATTCCTATTCGTGCTGCTGTTTCTGTTGCACCTACTGCAGAGCAGATTCGTTGGGATGGCAGAGATGCCCAGGCACATGCATTGATAGCTTTGTCTGTCAAACGTGCCATTATTCCTCACATTCGCTCTTGCAGAACAGCAAAGGATGCTTGGGATACACTTACCACTTTGTACCAGGCTAGGAATGAGGCTCGTGTTGCTTACCTCCGAAAACAGTTGGAGAGTGAGCACATGAATGAAGGTGATTCGATGGACAGTTTTCTTACAAAGATCAAAGACCTGAAGGAACAATTGATTTCTGCTGATGAGGTTATACCAGATAGCTCACTTGTGCAGACCGTTCTGAATGGCCTTCCTGATTCATATCAGAGTTTTGCCTCTACTCTTCGATTGATGATGAAAGGCAATCCGAATGCCTTGTCATTTGAGGAATTAGTCTCTGTTCTGTTGCAGGAAGATCAGTCCAGGCAGAACAGGTCCATTATGCGTGTTGCAGATCAAGCTTTCCTGGCTAGTCAGAAGGGCAAAGGAAAATGGAGCTCTTCTACTAGTAAGCAGAAATCTGCAAATGCTGCACAATCGAAGAACCAGGATAAAGATGAGAAGAAATCAGAAAAGCAAAAATTGTTCTGCAAGTACTGTAAAGGAAATGATCATATTATAAAGAACTGTCCAAAACTGGCTGCTAAAGAGGCAAAGAAGAAAGAGGCTAGAATGGTTGTTGCAGAGGCCTCTACACCAAAAACAGAGTCTGCAAATCTTGTGCAGGAAGAAGAATGGGCGTTTACTACTGTCTGCAGTTTTGACCCATCTTCTCATGATCAGTGCATGTCTGCAGTAGACTCAGATGTTTGGTACTTTGACAGTGGGGCGACCAAACATATTACCTCGCAGCGCAGTTTCTTCTCTTCACTCGAGCCTGCCCCTACAGGGAATACTGTCACATGCGCCAATAACTCCTCTTATCCTATTATGGGAGTTGGTAAGATCATTCTGACTACTGCTGATGGTAGTTCTTTCACTTTGTCAGATGCTTTATTTGTGCCAGGGATAAAAAAGAACCTGTTATCAGTTTCTACATTAGCCAAGATTGGCTTGGTTGTGAAATTCGTTGATGACAGGTGTACGGTCCATGATCTCTCAAATGGCGATGTGATTATTGCTTCTGGCATTTTATCTCGTGGGCTGTATAAGCTCATAGACTATGAAAGATCTGTGAATGATTCGGCATGTGCAGTTCATGATTCTCAGGCTATGTCAGATGCAAAGCTTTGGCATGCACGCTTTGGTCATCTGAATTTTGCTAGTTTGTTACACCTGCAGAAATCTGAAATGGTGTCCTCTTTGCCCAAACTTGAGGCACCTGGAAAACATGTTTGTGAAGGCTGTATTTTGGGCAAAATGCAGCGTTCTTCCTTTCCAAAAGATGGTTCAGTTCGGGCTATGCAGAAATTGCAGCTTGTACATAGTGATGTCTGTGGTCCTATGCAGATACCCTCTTTTGGAAATTACCTTTACTTCGTGACTTTCATTGATGATTTTTCCAGGCATGCATGGGTATATCCACTCAAAGCAAAGTCCGAAGTGTTCATGTGCTTCAAACAGTTTTTGGTTTTGGCTGAAAATCTGTCAGCATGTAAAATGGGCACCCTCCGTTCTGATCGAGGGGGGGAATATATGTCTTCAGATTTTAATGCATTTATGGCTGAACGTGGGATAAAACACCAGTGTACAGTGCCGTATACACCTCAACAGAATGGAGTTGCTGAACGAAAGAACAGGTCACTCATGGAGATGGCGAGGTGCATGGTCAAAAGTCAGGCTTTACCACATAGTTTCTGGCTTGAGGCTGTCATGTGTGCAGCATATGTACTGAACAGGTGTCCCACCAAAGCGTTGCAGTCTATCACTCCATATGAGGCTTGGCATGACCGCAAGCCATCTGTTGCTCATCTGCGTGTTTTTGGTTGTTTGGCATATGCATTAGTGCCTGAACAACATCGCAGAAAATTGGATGATAAGGCAGTAAAATGTATTTTTGTTGGGTACAGTTCTGAAAGTAAAGGCTATCGTCTGTATCATCCACAGACTAGACGCATTCTGGTTAGCCGTGATGTTGTCTTTGTGGAAGATGCTATTCAGCCATTGCTTTCATGTACTAAGGAGACATCTGTTAGCTCCAAAGACATGTATGATACTTTGATGCCTCTTTTTACAGGTGGACATGCTAGCGCTGGTCCTAATGAGGCAACTTCTCAGCCTTTGCAGGTTTCATATGATGATGCAGATCATTCCATTTCTGATGCAGATTTACATGATGCACTTGTTGATGAGAGAGCTGATATTGAACAGGCAAAAACTATGCCAAAATGGCTGGTGCAGACTTTGCGTGACAGCAAATTAGATGCACCTTTGTCATATCGTACTCGTTCAGGCTCTCATAGTACCTCCTTTGCATTAGATTGCTATGCTATGGCTGCATCTAGTCTCTGTGATGAGAATGAGCCTGTTTCTTTTGATGAAGCACAAAATTCAGAAAATTGGATGGCTGCTATGCAATCTGAATATGATGCTATAATGAAGAATGGTACATGGTCTTTATGTGACTTGCCTCCTGGCAAGAAGGCCATTGGCACTAAGTGGGTATACAAGCTGAAGCGTAAACCTGATGGTACAGTTGACAGGTATAAGGCTAGGCTTGTTGCAAAGGGTTATGCGCAGGAAAGAGGCATTGATTTTGATGAGACCTTTGCACCTACATGCCGTATGACTACTGTTCGGAGCATTTGTGCACTTGCAGCCCATCATGGTTGGAATGTACATCAGTTGGACATTAAAACAACATTTTTGAATGGTGACTTGCATGAAGAAGTGTATGTTTTTCAGCCCCGTGGCTTTGTGCAGAAAGGGCATGAAAACCAGGTGTGCAGGTTAAAGAAGGTGTTATATGGTTTAAAGCAAGCACCACGTGCTTGGTATGAGAAAATACATGCCTATCTGATTGCACATGGTTTTGAGAACAGTTCAACTGAAAGCACCTTATATGTTAAGCGTGCTAATGATGTGCTTTTGATCATTGTTGTCTATGTAGACGACATGCTGCTCACTGGTCCTCTTGAGAAGCATATTGCTGATTTCAAGGCTGATTTGCATGCCTCATTTGAGATGTCTGATTTGGGGCATTTGCATCACTATTTGGGCATTCAGTTTATGCAAGTTGATGGTGGAATGGCTTTGTGTCAAACAAAATATATTGACACATTATTGCAGCGTTTTGGCCTTGAAGACTGTAAGCCTATTGCCACTCCTATGGAGACAAGTTTACGATTGAGTCTTCATGATGCTGGAGATGCATTTGATGCTGTTCTCTATCAGCAGGCTGTTGGATGCTTGATTTACTTATGCATTACTCGGCTAGATATTCAGTTTGCTGTCTCACAGATGAGCAGGTTTATGCATTGCCCAGGAGTCACGCATTGGAAAGCGGTTAAGCGCATATTTCGCTACTTGAGTGGTACTCGGCTACTTGGGTTGTTTTATCCCAAGGGGGGATCACTACCGCCAGATTTGCATGCTTTTTTTGACTCAGATTGGGCTGGTTGCTATGACACTCGTGTGTCCACCAGTGGTTTTTGCTTCATGCTTGGTAGCTCATGTATATCTTGGTTGAGCAAGAAGCAGCCTACTGTGGCCACTTCCAGTTGTGAGGCTGAGTATAGGGCAGCTTTCACAGCGACTGTTGAGTGTGTGTGGCTCAGACGCATTATGGCTGATTTGGGTGTTGGCCAGTCTTCTGCCACCACCATCTTCACTGACAGTCAGAGCGCATTGGTAGTTGCGAGGAACCCTGTGTTCCATGCTCGCACTAAGCACATTGAGGTGCATTATCACTATGTCAGGGAGAGGTTCTCTGCTGGGGAGATCAGCTTGGCATATGTGCCCACGCAGGAGAACATTGCAGACCTTTTCACGAAGGCTCTGCCTAGGGAGAAGTTTGAAGCTTTCCGCAAAGCTTTGGGCTTACTTCCTTTTGTGGAGTGATTTCCACATAGCTCGGCACTTCCTTATACATGAGTGCCAGCTCCTTGTTCACCGCATCACTCCCAGGGGGGATTTGTTGATATATTTAGGTAGTGATGTGTGTGAACACTCTAGGACCGCCGGGGCACTTTTTTCCCTCTTTAGGAGGTTTTTTTCCCCCGGCTTGTATATACGCCTATTGCCCTAATGGGCTACTTATCTTTGTACATTCTCTAGTAATATATTCAGTCTTGTGTGTTGTGCTCCAAGCTTCTTCTTCTTCCTTGTGCTGTTCGCGTGCTTCCGCATACGTCTAACTCCAACATTCTGATTTCTCTTTTGAATGTCTTTCAATCCAATTTCTTATTACTACCATTTATGGTTTAATAAGAAGAGAAACTTGTTGAATTTGAAGCTTAAGTGCTTGGCCTTGCTGATCAGGCATGCCATGGGTATTATGGAACTTGGGGGTCCATAAGTAGGACTCGAAACTTAAAGCTCCTTTTCCTAAGTTAAATTTTGTTGGCTTTTGAATTAAGCCAACATATAAAAAGCATAAAAGTTAATGGGCATAATCTCAGCACACCATTAAACTTTTATGCTTTTGACTTCATAAGAGGAAGTCATTTTTCTATCTTAAACCTTAAACTTAGAGAACTTAATTTCTCTCTCATGTTCCACCAACCCATGCATATGAGATTCAATTCATGCATACATGGTGTAAGCCAGGAACATGTACATCTTTCCTTGAGGATGCTTTAGCATGCATAAGATCCAAAGGTTGAACCCCTCCTTAAGGCATGCATGGAATTCACACTTGGAACTCCGTTTAATGCATAAATAAAGGCTTTTGCATTCCATTGGCATCTATGCCATACTATAATGGACATTCTATGTCCCTATTATAACAATGTTTAGGTGGTGAGTTCATTGCATGCTAAAAATCCACTTTGTATTCTTTTGTGCCTCTAGTGCATCACTTCAATGATTCAATCTATGCACCATTCAATGAGCATGCAAATTTCACCTACTCATTTGAAATGCATCCCTATATGCATTACTTTTTGCATGGCAACATCAAATGAGCAGAAAGGGAAATTGTACTTATCTTCATTTTTGCTACGTTTGTCCTTTGATTCCATGACGGGGGAAGCTTGCACATTTGAATACTTTGAAAGGTTGGTCCATTACATCTCTGGCTAACATGCATGTCTTTCAATTGAGGGACCCGCGTTCAAAACTCGGTAATAGCTCAAAGGGTCCTTAAAAATGTATCTCTTCAAAATTCATCTCACCATTGTTCAAGATTTACCTACTTAGAGTATGCCCAAAGTATGCATCTATATTTGCAAAAGCTTTAAGGTTGCATGAATGCATAATTACCCCTTTTATTGTGAACAAACATATAAACAATTCTCATATCCCATAAGAGATAATTTCGAAGCTCATTCATAGTCATATACAGAATAACTTCTATGCATATACTTGCAATAGATACTTAAATCGATACTTTCTTGAATCCAAAATAATAAAAGTACTTCATGGACTACATTTGTGCATGCCACGCATCATATGATGTATTGATATAAGATGACGTCAAACATATGCAAATAAAAGACACAATACTTAGCTTTCATCAATGCTTGAAGACTTTGCTTTGTTGATGTTGCAAATGACAAAAGAACCCTCCTTCCGTCAAGGGTCATATTTTTACTTTATCCTTCATCCCAAGAGTTGGGCTTGAAGTGTGGGGATCATGATCTTTTTCTCCTCCATGAAATAATAAATCATATTCTTTAGCCTTCCACAACTCTCTCGTGGGACCATGTGTCTTTCAAAATAGCACCGCGGTGCGTGAGCTCCGCTCTGCGCTCAGATGATGGCCGTCTTATCCCAAATATGCAATGAAGCGCTTATCATTTCAGTATATAAAGACAGAGGCGCTCAACTTATTCCTAACTCAAGAAAAGGAGGAACAGCGACCGTGAACGGTGCTGCTCCCTCATCCTTTCACACATTGAGCGTGCACATGGGCATCCATATCCATCTTGGACATATCCAAATCACTCTCAACAACTGCTGTCCTCTAAGGGATGCGATGGCCGACTGACTTGGCCTTCTAACGGATGATATTTTGGCCTCTTATAATTGGATGAGCCAAAACTATCGACGGAGAAAACTCATCGGGCCAAACATAGAGTCCAAATGTTTGCGGAAGTCATGGCTGGAGCTTCATCTAGCTCTGATACCAATGTTGTATAACAACCATCTACTAAGGACTAACTACCTAGCAAAACCACCAAGGTGAAGAGAGAGCACGTCTCCACCCATCCAACTCCACCCATATATATACCTCAAGGCTAAGGGAGGAAATATGAGGAGTGCTTGCCAAGTGTCCTCTCCACATTGATTCTAATCCAAGGCCTTCTAACCTTGGAAATCACATGGAATCTCATGGCCTTCACATGGATTCTTAAAAGAAGTTCTCCCAAGCTTGTACGTACAAGTCTCAAGGCTTGAGAGGTCTCCCTAAGGGTTAAATACCATACCCTTAGGAAATATCAATCCTAAGGGTCAAAACCCTTCAATTGGGAGTAAATAAATCCAAATAATTCAAGGGTTCAAACCACACTCTTGGAGACACTTTCCCAAGGGTTTCCCAATAGAATTCAAGGGTTCTCCAAGTGGTTTTGGACCCTCAAATCCCATGTCTTTGGCCAGTTTGACCCATAGTTATACAACATAAATCTTCTCTCCAATGGTCAAGATGACTACCCTGTGCATGTTGCTTAGATTCGTTGCAAATGGAGGACTTATAGCTAGTCCAAATGGATGTGAAAAACTGCTTTCTTGCATCGAGATCTTACAGATGAGATCTATATGGAACAACCAGAGGGTTATGTAGTTCCTGGCAAGGAAAGTCTAGTTTCTAAGCTTAAGAAGAGCTTGTATGGACTTAAACAATCCCCTAGACAAAGGTACCAAAAGTTTGATGCTTTTATGAAATCTCAAGGCTATTCTCGAGGCAATGAGGATCATTGTCTGTACACAAAGAGATGTTCAGCTGGCAGCTTGATATGCTTGATACTTTATGTCGATGATATGTTGATTGCTGGGAAGTCCTCTTATGATTTGTCAGTTCTCAAAAAGAAGTTGAGTCAGACATTTGATATGAAGGATTTGGTGGATGCCAAACATATTCTTGACATGCACATTACTCATCATAGGAGTAAAAGATGCATATAGTTGTATCAAAGTGAGTACATATCCAAACTACTTCACTGGTTCAATATCCAGGGTGGAAAGGTGTCACTCTAGCACAATGGCAAGTACCAACGTGAGGAGCTTCACCTCATAAATGTCAATCCGTGGAGACGTGAGGACTGGTATGAAGACCAAGAGCAAGTGAAGTGCACAAGTGCCTGAGTGAATGCACACAAACATGCACACACATACACACACACACGCACAAGGTAAGAGCAAAGAGTGGAACAATGGAAGGACTTCAATTACAAAAGAGCTCTCTTACAAAGCTGAAATCTATAACAACCTAACCCCAAAAATGAGCTCTCCAGCCCTTTTTATAGTTTTTTGAGTGGTTTTGGCCGTGTCCAGACCTAGTGTCCGGCTTAGTTAAAAATTAGGTTCCAAGGCTTATTTGGGGACTCAAACGGAATCTAAAAATTCCGAAAACTGGTAGGATGTTACTTCTAATACTCCTCAAGCTTGAGGACTCCTCGGCTTGAACTAAATGGAGTTGTAAAAATGGAGAATGGTATTTACAATGGTTTTTAGTGACAAAAGTCACTATATGTATAGGGATTTCTTTTGAAAATTTGACATGTGCTTCTTGGAGCTCCCTACCTGCTCCTTCTTCTTGTGTGTCCACTTCATTGATGCGCTTCCATGCTTGTGCATGACCTTGACTGTCAACACTCCCCCCCCCTCTATAGTCTGTCGTCTTAGACAGACCCTTGTTGTAGTGGTTGTTCCATGTAGTGTGTGGAGAGAGAGCACCCATCATGTATCCACAAGGGCGGTCCATCTTCCAATATGTAGCTTGGGCAGTTGTCTGGTTCTTCATTTTGTCACTGCTACCTGTGTATGTACGCCTTTCGTTTATTCCAGCTTGATGTTGTCTTTGCGAGCGTGCTCTTGCAGTTGTCACCGTGATGTCCTCTGGTTCTGCCAAACATGGCTTTCCTCGTTTTTATGCCAAGTACTTGTAACCCATAATGGATGATGGGTAAGTGCATTAGTGCATGGGTTTAACAAGATATGTGCCTTGTGCATGGCCAGGTAATGTGGCCCTATGCATTCATACTTGGGAAATGCATTGGAAGGATTATGGTGCAAGAAATTGGGTCTTGAGCTAAGTGCTCAAGTGTATGCCGACGAAGAGGTTTCCTAATCGATCATGGTTACGTTGTTGTTGAAGTATACAATTCTTACCATCTTGAGAGTTCCGTCGATCTTCAGCTCTTCGTGTTGTACTTCTATCATGGTGATTGGCCATCAACTTGTCTTTCGTTGTTGATGGTTCGCATTGGAGATTCTTCAAGTGCATAATCTTGTTCTGTTTTTTTTTTTGGAACAATGGAGTACAACAAGAAAAAAGGTGTTAGGATCAATAAAATATTTTACATATGTCAGATGTGTCGCATGTGCCTGGGATCCGCACGGCCGTGTAATGTGGCCCTATATTAATGCATGCTTTGGAAATGCATGACCTGAATGGTGCAAAAGACAAGGTTATGCCAAAGGCACATGGTTGTTGCACGTAGAGGTTTTCAATGTGGTTGGTGGATGTTGAGGTAGCCCTTTGTTCGAGGTCGCTAGTGGATCTTGAAATGATGTAATCCTTCTTATAGGGATCCATTTCAGGATAGTATTTGACCCTATAGAGATAAGCTCTGTCCTCTGTATCTTTGGGTGGTTTCTGAATTTCGGTATCCAGCATTGTTGGCTCTTTGGCTCTCTGGAAGCTAGTGGTACTTTGGGCTTCCACACCCATACCCTTTTTGGTTTCCTTTTTATGTTTGTCGAAGAGGTGGTTTGATCTTCTTTGGTTCTTTGTGCTTGGTGTTGACCCTTGCTTCTCCTTGGCATCCTTGTGGAAACTTTTCTTGTGAGGGAGATTTGTGGTGTTTGTGCATGTAAGAGTGTCTTGGGTACCCACATTTGTAATCGCCCTTGTTGAGCTGCAACTAATTTCTTTGGCACCCAAATTTGTACGTTATTATGGTCGGCCTCCCTTGATTGCTTTGGTACCCAAATTTGTTGAAGACTATAGGATTGAGCTGGTCCTCGTTTCTTGGTGCTTCTTTTAGCATGGTTGACTTGCCTGACTAGGAAGGGTTGTGGCAAGGCTGGTGGTTGTTCTCTTTTTCATACCCAAATTTGCTTCATGCCCTGAGCTTCTTTCTTCTTGAATTCCGTCTGTCTACTTGATATAACAATTGTCATTTTTGCTTGCCTCTTTGGTCGAGTTACACTTGCATTAGTATGTGAAGAAGAAGAGGGGTTTGCTGGCCTTTGAGCTTTTTCTTCCATGATTGAGTCCTTGTGCTTCGTAGGGTTTTTGACACACACGACATTTTCTTTACGAAGACTAGTTTCGACAGAACTAAGAGAATGTGTGCTGTTGATATATTTAGGTAGTGATGTGTGTGAACACACTAGGACTGGCGGGGCACTTTTTTCCCTCTTTAAGAGGTTTTTTTTCCCCGGCTTGTATATACCCCTATTGCCCTAATGGGCCACTTATCTTTGTACATTCTCTAGTAATACATTCAGTATTATGTGTTTGTGCTCCAAGCTTCTTCTTCTTCCTTGTGCTGTTCGCGTGCTTCTACAGACATCTATCTCCAACAATTGGTATCAGAGCAGGTCGTCGATTCATCTCGGGCGCCGTCGACACTCCTCCGTTTGTAGTCTCAGATTCGCACGAAATTTGGTGAGCATACTTAGGGTGTTTCAAAACGTATTATCGTAGTGCTTGTGCAGGCTATTTCATCTTTTTGTGCCAAAGATATATACCAGTTTCTGTTCGCTAGTATAAGCGTCTCAAAGTCTGCTACAGGTCTAGCAGAATTTGTTGGGGCAACTTTGTTCAACTTTTTGAGATACAGTCAATTCTTTGCATCAAGGTATTTTAGTCACTGGCCATGGCTGAAAGCAGTGATGTATTCCGTATGTTGGTTGTTGAGGATAAGTTGGATGGTACCAACTACCCATTATGGGCTTATATGATGCGACATGTATTGGTTGCAAAAGGATTGTGGAACATTGTGTAGGGTGTTGAAAGACGTCTTGTTACACCTCTGACTACATGTACTACAAATACATGTGCTCGAGCTAATGAAGATGGTGTCGAAGATGATATTCCGCAGATTCCTGTTTGTGCTGCTGTTTTTGCTGCACCTACTATAGAGCAGATTCGTTGGGATGGCAGAGATGCCCAGGCACATGCATTGATAGCTTTGTCTATCAAACGTGCCATTATTCCTCATATTTGCTCTTGCAGAACAGCTAAGGATGCTTGGGATACACTTACCACATTGTACCAAGCTAGGAATGAGGCTTGTGTTGCTTACCTCCGAAAACAGTTGGAGAGTGAGCACATGAATGAAGGGGATTCTATGGACAATTTTCTAACAAAGATCAAAGACTTGAAGGAACAATTGATTTCTGCTGATGAGGTTATACCAGATAGCTCACTTGTGCAGACGGTTCTGAATGGTCTTCCTGATTCATATCAGAGTTTTGCTTCTACTCTTCGGTTGATGATGAAAGGCAATCCAAATGCCTTGTCATTTGAGGAGTTAGTCTTTGTTATGTTGCAGGACGATCAGTCTAGGCAAAATAGGTCCATTATGCGAGTTGCAGATCAAGCTTTCGTGGCTAGTCAGAAGGGCAAAGGAAAATGGAGCTCTTCAACTAGTAAGCAGAAATCTGTTAATTCTGCATATTCGAAGAAGGAAGATAAAGATGAGAAGAAATCAGAAAAGCAGAAATTGTTTTGTAAGTACTGTAAAGGGAATGATCATATCATAAAGAACTATCCAAAACTGGCTGCTAAAGAGGCAAATAAGAAAGAGGTTGGATGGTTGTTGCAGAGGCCTCTACACCAAAAACAGAGTTTGCAAATCTTGTGCAGGAAGAAGAATGGGTGTTTACTACTGTTTGCAGTTTTGACCCATCTTCTCATGGTCAATACATGTTTGCAGTAGACTCAGATGTTTGGTACTTTGACAGTGGAGCGACCAAACATATTACCTTGCAGCGGAGTTTCTTCTCTTCACTCGAGCCTGCCCCTACAGGGAATACTGTTACATGCGGCAACAACTCCTCTTATCCTATTATGGAAGTTGGTAAGATCATTTTGACTACTGCTGATGGTAGTTCTTTCACTTTGTCAGATGCTTTATTTGTGCCAGGGATCAAGAAGTATCTGTTATCAGTTTCTGCATTAGCCAAGATTGGCTTGGTTGTGAAATTTGTTGATGACAGATGTACAGTTCATGATCTGTCAAATGGGGATGTTATTATTGCTTCTGGCATTTTATGTCGTGGGTTGTATAAGCTCATAGACTATGAAAGATCTGAAAATGATTTGGCATGTGTAGTAAATGATTCTCAGGCTATGTCAGATGCAAAGCTTTGGCATGCACGATTTGGTCATCTGAATTTTGCTAGTTTGCTATGCCTGCAGAAATCTCAAATGGTGTCCTCTTTGCCCAAACTTGAGGCACCTGGAAAACATGTTTGTGAAGGCTGTATTTTGGGCAAAATGCAGCGTTCCTCCTTTCCAAAAGATGGTTCAGTTCGGGCTACACAGAAATTGCAGCTTATACCTAGTGATGTCTGTGGTCCTATGCAGACACCCTCTTTTGGAAATTACCTTTACTTCGTGACTATCATTGATGATTTTTCCAGGCATGCATGGGTGTATCCACTCAAAGTAAAGTCCGAAGTGTTCATGTGCTTTAAACAGTTTTTGGTTTCGGTTGAAAATCTGTCAGCATGTAAAATGGGCACCCCCCGTATTGTTCGAGGGGAGGAATATATGTCTTTTGCTTTTAATGCATTTCTGGCTGAATGTGGGATAAAACACGAGTGTATAGTGCCGTATACACCTCAACAAAATGGAGTTGCTGAACGAAAGAACAGGTCACTCATGGAGATGGCGAGGTGCATGGTCAAGAGTCAGGCTTTACCACATAGTTTCTGGCTTGAGGCTGTCATGTGTGCAGCATATGTACTGAACAGCTGTCCCACTAAAGCGCTGCAGTCTATCACTCCATATAAGGCTTGGCATGATTGCAAGCCATCTGTTGCTCATCTGTTGCTCATCTTGAGAAGTTTCACACTCCAGATAATGCTACAGATGCTTTGACTAAAGATCTACAACAGGATAGCTTTCGACACTGTTGTCACTTGATGGGGGTTACTTGATTCTTGATCTTACACAGTCACTTGTATACTATGTAACATGCCCATCAGGTGGAAGGTATGGTTTTTATACTTACACTCAGGTATTCTTTATCATTCTTTATTTTTCTCCCATAGTTACTTTGGCCACATTGGCCTTTAGCGGGAGATTGTTACTGTTAGTGTCCATGTGAAAGTTAGTGGCTTGGTCAGTCATAGACTGTAAGTTCGACCGCATTCGTAAGACCTAAGAAGTCTGTCTTCGTGCCGCCTGTGTACTATGTTTTTTTGTGTATTCTACAACATCTGTGCGAAGTACTATGTGCAACCTCACGAGCTCATTTTTCTACTCTGAGCATATCATTGTGGAGCTCTCGAGAAGGAGAGCACACTGTGGTGCATCGGCATCGAAGCACTTCACCATTTCTCCAATAGAAACTAGATTCTTTGTTATATTTGGAACATGAAGCACATCACCAATGTGTTTTACCTTCTTGTCCTCCATAGACAATGCTATGTTTCTTGTATGCTCGATAAGGTATGATTTCATCACTTGTTTCAACATATCCAAGAGCTCGCAATTTTTGCAAACCACTAAACCATTCTGCATGTCTGGTCATGTGGTTTGAAGCACTTGAATCTATTGGAGGAGATGGTGGATAGACTTCAGAGATGAAGTGGTGTTGCTTAGTCCTGCTTCACACCTACCAAGAATGATTGCTGAAGAGGTTAGTGGGCCTCTTTAGCTAGCTAATGATCATAAATAATCACATATGTTGATTGAAACATGATCCACTAATCAATGGATCAAAATAGATAGGTAGGAATTGATCCAAGATCAAGAAACTTTCTATTCTTATCTCTACACCTGTTCAATGTTTTGCACAGTTCTCTGAGCAAAGCATCACTTAGCTAAATTCCTTTTGGGAAACTCTAATTAGCTTAGATAGCTACCAATCATGAGTGATTTCATCTAAAATGATGGACTACACACTGAGAAAGGTGTTTAGCAAATCACAGAACCATCTCGAAAATTACGGGGTGCATCAGGCAACAAACTAGAGAGTAAAGATAAGTTAATATCTCATGATCTAGAGAGGCAATGATAATGAGACTTTGTAGTTATGTAGTATGCTGAATCTATCATGCTTTAAATCATGACAAATGATCAATCATGCACTGAGAAAAAGCTATGAGAAAATCACTATTCTGATGTAGTCATAGAAGAGAAGTGAAATGAGAATGTAATGATAATATATATATTAAATCATATACAAATACAATGTCATTGGAAATCATAGATTGCTCAATGTGTGGGAGGTGAATGAGCTATGCGATGAGCTCTCAATTCACTATAGATTCCCTTCACAATGATCTCATGGAGTCGAGATATCCCGCGGGTCCTTTGATCCTCTTTTTATAGTTGTGTTTGGAGCCAATGTTTGAATTCAAATTCGAAAGATCTACCTAAAAGTGAATGCTAAAGTATAGGATATATTCACTCATTACTCAAGAACCAAATGAACCATGATTTAGAGTTTCCAAACTTAATCTAGATGTACAACAATTTTACAAAGGTAAATGTGAAGGGCCTTTTTTACAAGAGATTGATCATATAGAGACTTGTATGAGTTATGTCAATAAACCAAGTATGTGAGCTTGGTTTCTATTGCACCAAGAGATCCTCCTCAAGCCTAACATGCTTAGGTTTCATTCCTCCTTGATTTCGTGCAAACCAATCATCAATTTGAATTTGTTCATCTTGGTTCCATCCAAAGACTTTGTGATATATTTGCACATTGTAAATGAGTTGATACATAGGATAGTTGAATATCCTTGCTAAGCAATTTCTCTCTTACATAATGATAGTGCACTTCAATGTGCTTAGTCCTTGCATGATATACATGATTAGCAACCAGATAAAGTGAACTAGTATTGTCTCCAAGATTATTGGAGTGTAAGAGTGTAACTCCAAATCTGCATAGAGTTGCTTGAGCCACATAGCTTCTTGAGTTGCATTTGCCAAACCTCTATATTCTGCTTCTGTGGATGATAAGGCCATAGTTGGTTGCTTCTTAGATGAACATGATATAAGCTTTGAACCTACTAAAGATAGGTACCTTGAAGTACTCCTATCATCCTTGGAGCCAACCCAATCTGCATCAGAATACATCTTTATATCTAAGTCAGAAGTAAAGGGATAAAACAACCCTTCATTCATGGTACCCTTTAGATACTTTACCACCCTCTTGGAAACTTCCATGTGAGTTGTCCTTGGTGCATGAATAAATTGACTCAATGTACTTACTCCATAAGCAATGTCTACTCTTGTTAGGGTAGCATAGTTGAGGCTTCCCACAAGCTTTTGGTAACTTGTAACATCCTCAAGATGTTCTCCTTCATGAGAAATAAGCTTATTATGTTGAGTTCCATGGGCGTAACTGCAACTTTGGTATTATCCATTTTTAACTTTATCAACATATCATGTATGTACTTTCTCTCAGTAATAAACATACCAGAATTTGTGTACACAAGCTCTAGGCCAAGGAAGTATGTTAATAAACCAAGATCATTGATTTTAAATTCTTCCATTAGTTGAGCCTTAACCTGCTTAATGCCATTAGCATCATTCCTTGTAATGATAATGTCATCCACATAGACACCTAAGTAGATAACTTTTGATTTGTTCTTCTTTATGAATAAAGAAGAATCTACCTTGCTAGCCACAAAACCTTGGTCCTGCAAATAAGTAACAAGGTTATGGTTCCAAGCTCTAGGAGCTTGCTTTAGGCCATGGAGTGCCTTCCTTAGCTTGCATACATAACCTGTCTTATCTTCATCTTCAAAGCTTGGTAGTTGTGCCATATACACTTCTTCTGATATCCATCCATTTAAGAATGCACTCTTGACATCTAACTCATATATATTCCAGTTCTTAGAGGTAGCAATACTTACCAAAACCCTAATTGTTGGCATCTTTTTCATAGGTTAAAAGGTTTTTTCATAGTCCACTCCATGACTTTGGGCAAATCCCTTTTCCACTAGTTTTGCCTTCTACCTGTTTATAGAACCATTTGAATTTTTTCTGATTTTATATATCCACCTGGATCCTATTACCTTCATGCTTGGCTTCTTGGGAACTAGGTCCCAAGTATGGTTTTCCTGAAGTGCTTCTACTTCTTCCTGCATGGATTCTCTCAATTCTTTCCTCTTACTAGCCTCTTCAAATGAAGAAGGTTCTTCTCTCATAGAGTCTTTAGTGATATACACAGAATGCTTGGTGACTAATGATGTATCATGAACAATGTTGAATGAGAAGAAGTTACCTAACTACCGATGGGCAGAGGTTGTCTCCATAGCCACTTATTTGGTCAATAGGCTCCCATCCAAATCCTTGGATGGAATGACACCCTATGAAGCATGGAATGGTAGGAGACCGTCATTGGACCATTGCAATTAGCTTGAGAGGTACTACCCTCTTCTTCATTCTTCTTACTTTTACCTTTATCCTTAATTTTATTCTTATCTATATAAAGGGCAGAAGATTGGTTACCTCTAGAGCTTTCACAATTCTTGTTGAGCTTTGTCTCATGGAGAGTTACCCCATCAAGGTGTTGAGGTTAGGTATTTGCATGTCCATGTAAAGTTCCATTGCTATGGTGAAAGACTCCCACTTATCATCAGATTTGATGTCATTAATGATCTACTTTACTATGTGTTCTTCTTCTATCTCATCTCCAATGCTTGCAAGCTGGTGAGCCACATCTTTCATCTTGGTTACATAATCAACCACTCCTTGCTTTGGTTGCTTCTTTAGAGTTGTAAACTCCATCCACAACTGATTCTTCCTAGCTCTTGAATTTGATGAGAAATATAATGAGAGTACTTCCCATGTCTCTTGGAAGTTCTTGCAATTCCTAATGTGAGGCAACACGAAATCAGAGATTGTGTTTAGTAGATAAGACCTAGCAAGAGCATCCTTTGCACACCATGTGGTCAACCTTTCTTGCTCTTCCCTTGTAGGTTGGTGCTTGCTCTTGAAGGTCGGCATCTCTTCATCTCCTGAGTTGTATCCATATAGAATTCTCCCTTGAAGGTAGGTTTGCATCCTTAGTGACCATGCTGAGTAGTTGCTTCTCTGCAATTTGTCAATGAAGCATGGAAATCCATCTCCCATCTTGCTTGTTGTTCTGATATATACCACTGTTGGAGGAGATGGCAGATAGTCTTTAGAGATGAAGTGGTGTTGCTTAATCTTGCTTCACACCTACCAAGAATGATTTCTGAAGAGTGTAGTGGGCCTCTTTAGCTAGCTTAGGATCATAAATAATCACATATATTTCTTGGAAAATGATCCACTAATCAATGGATCTAAATAGATAAGTAGGAATTGATCCAAGATCAAGAAACTTGCTAATCTTGTCTCTACACCTGTTCAATGTTTTGAACAGTTCTCTGAGCACAATAGCAATTAGCTAAATTCCTTTTGGGAAAATCTAATTAGCTTAGATAGCTACCAATCATGAGTTATTTCATCTAAAATGATGGACTACACACTGCAAAAGGTGTTTAGCAAATCACAGAACCATCCCGACAATTACGGGGTGCATCATTCAACAGAATAGAGAGTAAAGATAAGTTAATATCTCATGATCCAGATAGGCATGATAATGAAACTTTGTAGTTATGTACTAGACAATATGATGAATCTATCATGCTTTAAATCATGACAAATGATCAATCATGCACTGAGAACAAGCTATGAGAAAATCACTATTCTGATGTAGTCATAGAAGAGAAGTGAAATGAGAATGTAATGATAATATGTATATTAAATCATATACAAATACAGTTTCATTGGAAATCATATATTGCTCAATGTGGGGGAGGTGAATGAGCTATGAGATGAGCTCTCAATTCACTATAGATTCCATTCACAATGATCTCATGGAGTCGAGATATGCCGCAGGTCCTTTGATCCTCTTTTTTGTGTTTGGAGCCAATGTTTGAATTCGAATTGAAAAGATATACCTAAAAGTGTGAATCCAAAAGTATTAAGATATATTCTCTCATTACTCAACAACCAAATGAATCCTGATTTAGAGCTTGCTAACTCCATATGGATGTAAAACACTTTTACAAAGGTAGATGTGAAGGGCCTTTTACAAGAGATTGATCATATAGAGTCTTGTATGAGTTATGTCAATAAACCAAGTATGTGGGTTTGGTTTCTATTGCACCAACATAATCAACATAGCATACATTACCATTCAATTTCAAAACATCATTAGAAATCATATTCATCATATGATATTGAACCATGAACATCTTCTCAAAATCATTTACACGTGGGTGCATAGTTGTTTTGCTGCCTTCCATTATGGATGGGAGAGCTCCTTTGTGTCATATGTGCTATTTCAATATACAATATGATCCATATACATTGATTGTTGATTCTCTATGTGTTGCTACAATACTCTAAGGTATAGACCCATCTTCTCTACTTCATTTTTGAATATGAGGGTAATAGAAATAGACTAGAAATGGAGTGGCTCCTGGATACAAAATGGAGACGCACTCATGCGGATACAAATTTAGATGAAGTAGGAGCAATCATGTCGTCAACAGGAAGAACAGGGTTAGGAAATTGTTTCTAGCATCTAATGGGAAACTTATATCATCTGTTGACAAATGAGTAGTTGTTGCTTTTTGAAATCCCCTCTTTGGTAACATTTATCATGATCCTCTATTGATGATCTTACTTCAATTCTATCATGATAGCTTCTCAATAATCCTTTTAACTCAGAAGCTAGTGTGAGAAAGGATAGATCTAGGTTGAGGCCATAGATCTGGGTAAGGATATGGGTAGGAGAATGGATATTTGTGTGAGCATGAATGTTATAGTTTCATTGCACTATACCATTGCATTCTTAAAGCTTGATATTGAACCTGATCCAAAGTAAACTAATCCTACTTTCTAAAAAGATGTCCTTCCTTCATGGTTAGCTCATCATTCTTAACCTTAATGAACTCCTCAAGATCATTCACTCTCATTTCCCATTTCCTTGCTTTCCTACCTCTTTTATTCTTCCATGTCCCCTTTGCAGGTTGAGAGTCCTTTGTTGGCTTGTCTTTTTCACTCTCTAAGCTGCTTTGATTAGGCACTTTTTTCACCCTTATCTTTCTTTTGAGCCTTGGCTTGTGCCCTAGTGACTTCTTTCATAGGATTTACCTTCACTTCCACCTCTACATTGCTAGATCCAAAGGGAAACATCATCACCATATTGATAGGAGCTCATTTTCTCCTACATAGATTTTGAGAAGAGTCTTTGTAGAGATGCATCTCCCCACAATCATTATAGAAAAACTTTTTGGATGGTGTCAGTTGAAAATACAGAGTTTGAAAAAGTAGAAAATATTTGATGAAATGTTTGTTGTTTCATCTATAGAATAGGCATCTCTATTGACTAGGGCTAAACTGAGATTAGGGTACATTCAATTATGGGAAATTTTTATAATTGAGGTAGATAAATTGAGGTTTGTTGTACCCACTACGATAGTTTCAGCCGTAATAATCCTCATATCCACTTGAATAAACTTAATAACCCCAACACTCAAAAGAGAAAATGTTATTTTTTGCATAAGCATCTTGTTCGTTTTCTTTTGGAGAACGTGCATAATTAGTGACCTCTATACTAATTAGAGCTGAGGGCATCAATGCATGTTAAAAGTGAAGTTTCAAAGTAAAAATTCGTGGAAAGTTTACAAGTGGAACAATGTATGAAGGCCTCTAATCATGAGCTTTCACCAAAAGGAATCACTCAACAACTCCCCAAAGCATTACAATCAAGTCTTGTAAGTTAGGAGGAGTAGTTTTAGGAAAAAAGGTTTGTAGATTGTATGATCCTACTAGTTTTGTATATAATAGGCTCAAATCATACATTTTTGTGTGGTTATATGTGTTTCATTTGTGCATTGGAGTGTCCTTAGAGTCTTGGAAGTCCAAAAAGCAACCCCCTCCTTGCTTCCATCCCAAGTTTGGGTTCGGATATCTAATTACCTATGTGAGGAGTAACTAGTTTCTTTTTCTCTGAGTTGTATCCATTGAATCTCCTATTGTATGAACCCCTTTTGTATGGTTTTACTCTTGTTGTATAGCTATTATAGATTTGTATAGTTTGATTAAATTTTTTGATCCATCTTTGCATAGACCATGAGTTATCTTCTTTGGAGTGTGTTGCAGAGGAAAGAAGCACAAATTCATACATTTGGTTCTTGTGGGTCTTCCAATTGATAATTAAGCGCGCGTCAATCCACCACTATATGCACTTGTGTGGAAAACGAGATTTAGTCTCTTTGACACAAGTCCCTAAGAACTCCTAACTTAGGTACACACGTTTTTGGTGCTGTTGCCGAGAAACAAGCTCAACCAAGGTGCCTTCATGATGGTTATAGCTCTGGAGTGAAGGAAGCATTCTTGTAGGAGTGAATTCGTTCAGTGGCAAGTAGTCAGACACTTCGGCACTTATTACTTCACATCCCTGAGGTGTGTGTAATGAGTTTTTAGGTTTAGGGTTAGGAGTGGAGGAGAGAAGGAAGAGTTAGGGTTAGGTCGAGGAGAGAAGTGGAGTAGGAGTAAGTTGAAACCACTAAGAAAAATTCCAAAAACTGCCAAGTTAGTGTAGGGTAGGTCTAAGGCATCACAAACTATAAAAACGAAAAAAAAAAAAGTTCATTTGACACGCTCTTGAACTAGTATTGCCTGTAGACAGTGACCGATATCGCCTGAGCAGTATCGTGCTATACAAGCCCAAAAAGCTACCTTGTGAGGTCAAGACTTAAGTAGGATATCCCAAAGGTAAGCTACATTAAGAGTTCAACATCAAAAGTATTTTGAAAACACCTTTACAATGATCTCAAAAGTACACCCAGTCCTTGGAAATCAGAAGACACTAGAAGCACAGTAACATCCAACTCTAGTAGCGTAGAAGAGTTAGCAGAATTGGTAGCCAAGAAGTTAGGAGTCCATGGACAGAAGAACTACCAGCATCCACCAATGAGAGTACCCATATTACGCAGATGCAGTCTATGTGGAGGAGACCACCCCACTCTCATGTGTGTAAGAGGAGCAACAGGTGTGCCTCAAGCTTACCCTTACAATAGGCAGCCACATCAAGGGACCGCTCTGTATTGTCACATAGAACAAAAATACACCAATCACATCACTGAGAATTGTCCATTCAACAGGCACACACGACCTTTAAATCAACCTCAGTATAGGCCATATGGATACCCACCTAGAGAGCCAGGAAGGGAGATTCCCAGGTATAACCCCTATCCAAGACCACCTCGAGCACCTAGGCCATATGAGCAAGGACAATATACACAACCTCATCCAGTGTTAGGACCACAACAGCCACTTCCTCAACACGTAGTACCTGTCAAATATGCTCAACCAAAGGAAAATTTAGAAAGAGCCATAGTGCAAGCATCACCAATAATCAGTACAGAACCAACAAACCCAGGATACGAGTAGACCCAAGGCGATTACTATCCCCATGACACCAGCCTGATTGAGTAGGAGCAAGCTTATGACCCCCAATACTATGGATATGAGGGATATGACAATGTCTATGGACCAGAGGTGCCAACACTAATGTATACCACACCCAAAGCACCAGCACCCATGAGACCACCCATTAGACCACCTATGCCAAAAGGACTGTGTTATAGATGCGGAGGAGATCACTTTATCAGAGAATGCACTAGGCCATACAGCCCACCACCCCCTATGACGTGGGAAGGGTATTGCAACGATTGTGGAAAGGAACATCTCTTTAGAGATTGCCCAAAAAATCCCCATAAGGCACATGACACTGCACTTGTTAACGTGATCAAAGTAATTGAATTGTCAGGAGGTGACAAGGAATACACAGTGCAATTGAAGGCCATTACATAAGCACAAACAAAAGGACTAAAAAGAAAATGAGTAGACCCTAAAGAAGAAAAGAGTAAAACTGTAGAACCCAGATTACAGGTACTAGAAGAATCAGAGGACCCATGTGAGTACCCAAACAACAAAAAGCTAAAAATGGAAGGATAGGAGAGAAAAACTCAAGAAAAATGGGTATAAATAAACATAAGTAAGACAAGAAGGAAACATGAGTCAAAAAGAAACCTAAAGAACCCGAAATTCAGGAAGAAATTCCCATTACACCGTAGACACTAGAGCCAGGTAGGCCAGGTTTATTTTTAGCAGACCCAAAACCAGACGATTTAGACATGTGGTTGAAAGCTTATCAAGCTAGAATTGAGAATGGGCCAAACATAGAGCAGCACGAAAATATTTACCCACAAGGGGAGTTAGAAAAGGAGAGGTTAGAAATATGTAGAAAACTCATACAGGTAGCTCAGGCCACCCTAGAGAAGACTATCCCAACCCTCCCCAAAACAAGAATATCTAAGAACCAATACCAGAATTACATTAAAGCCAATGAACAAAATCTAAAAGAGAGGGAGGATAAACAAGAACTATTGAACACCCAAGACAAATCTATGTCCACAGTTCCTGATTTAGAGGCTGATTGGCCAAGCGAGTTGTGGACTAGAATTCAAGAAGATTAATAGAAGAAGAATGGAGTTGCAAAACCACCTTTTCAGGAGTTAGATGTGGAAGACTATCAACCACCACCAAACATGGAAGAAATATATGAAGACGTTTCTAGACTAGATTGGAACAGGGAGGAGGCCTGGAGCATTTCTACCGTACCAAACTACATGGGAGAATACAAGAAGGAATCCATGATCTTCCGTGCTCCCACAGTGCAAGGAAAAGCAAAGGGAACCTCAGATAAGAACTCACACAATCTAACAGAACTCAAAAAGACCAAATTACAATGTCAGTTGAATGTGGAAGAATTACTTTGTGTTAAATCACAATTATGGAAACAATTAGCGGGACAATTGGAATTAGAGTAGGAGAAGAATGAAAAGGAAAGCAAGGGAAATGAAAACCCTTCTAACGTACAAATCCCCGTGGATAAGGTTGGAGAATTTAGTGAAGGAGATGAGGGCAACACATGTTTACCTATCACATACAAGGGATACATGACCAAGGCTATACTAGACAAAGGAGTTGGAGTAGGTATCACCACCAAAGAGTTTTGGGAAAAATAGGGAAATCCAGCCCTATGACCAACTCGTATGAAACTTCAATTAGCAGATGGCCATGTTGAGAAACCATTGGGAATATTGGAAAAGATCAAATTAACCACATGTGGAGTTGAATTTGAGCATACGTTAGCTATCTGTCAAATAATTATTTGGAAAGGCAAATAATTATGAAATGATATTAGGACGACCTTTCATGAGACAACTGAGAGTAGTGCAGGATTGGGGACAAGACTCATTATACCTTCAACATAAAAGAAACACTACCAAGATAAACTTGCATACCGTTGCGTACCGAGATGTACCTCCACTACAATGGAATCCCATACACAAGGAAGAAGATGGTTTTTCTATCCATAGTGCTGGATCAAGCGATCAATCATGGATGCACGAGGACGCCCGATTGTGGATGTGTAAGGAAGCAAAGAAAGAGGAGAAAAAACTACAGTTATGGCCCTTAGGGCATCCAAATTATCGACCCATAGAGGATCCAATGTACATGCCTCAGGTTTTCTCTGATGAAGCATTTGAACCCCACGGTTGGATGGAAATCCTAGCAACCTCGCATGTATGTGTGAATGAAGAAGTTTTGACCATGAATGAATGTGTGGATGAAGAGGACTATGATGTAAACTTGTACATGGTGGTCCTTCAGGAAGTAGAAGTTGGAGAGATATTAGAAAAGGAATGGAAAGAAGACTATGAGAGCATAGAAATGGAACCAGAATTTAATTCGGAGGAATGTTATCTAGAAGCCCTTCACGCTGAAGACAAGTACAGAACAACCAACATGTTAGCAATAGAAGCAGCCCCTATAGTACCAAATCAGGAGGAAAGCATGAGTAAGACCGAACCTACCCGGGATCTTTTTGAGGTTCTAGAACACTTCAAAAGATACGAAGTAGAGGAAAGGAAAATAGCTATTCAGATGCCTAAGAGAGAGGCAAGAGAAGGAGGAGCATATTTCAATAAGGAAGAAACAAAGAAAATCATAGTAACCGTAGAAGACGGAGAAGAAAGATGTGCATACATAGGAAAGGATGTGTCACCTGAGGAGGAAGAAGAATTGATAGGACTGATTCGAGAATATCGGGATGTATTTGCTTAGACATATAAGGATCTTAAAGGTGTGGAACCCTCTATTTGATCTCACCAAATACCAATGACACCGGAGGCAAAACCATCAAAACAACACCCTTACACGTATAACGAGGTTTATGCTGCAAAAATAAAAGAAGAAATAGACAAGCTATTAGCGGTTGGATTCATTTACAAAATAGAAAGTACCGAAAGGGTGTCACCATTAGTTGTTGTACCCAAAAAAGAACGAAAAACTGAGAGTGTGCATTAATCCAAAGAAAGTCAACGCAGCCACAATTCGTGATAGTTATCCACTACCTATCACCGATCACCTTTTGGAAAGAGTTGCGAGGAAAGAAGTCTATAGCTTCTTAGATGGATTCTCTGGATACAAACATAAGACCGCATTTGCAACTGAATGGGGGGTCTATGCTTTCAGAGTGATGCCTTTTGGACTCACTAATGCCCCTGCTAGTTTCCAAAGGTTGACGTGTCACATTTTTAAAGAATTTCTATAGAAGAGTATGGAGGTATATGTGGACGATCTATGTACATATTCAAATCGAAGGCAAGAACACATTCCTGAATTGCAAAAAATATTTGATAAATGTCAACAATATAGAGTATGTCTAAATCCTGAGAAGTGCATTTTTTGCTAAGACAAGGAAAACTCCTAGGACATATCGTATCTAGGAACTGAATATCTACGGATGAAGACAAGATCAAAGTGATTCTAGAACTTCCTAGACCAAAGAATGCAAAAGAAGTGCAAGTTTTATGGGTCATTGTGGATACTACCATCAATTTATCCACATGTACGCTATAATTGCCTAACCTTTGTATGGATTATTGACTCAATTCACATGGACGGACAAATGCGAGAAGGCATTTAGTGAGCTAAAAAAGCGACTTAGCACGGCTCCAATTTTGAAAACACCCAATTGGAACAAGCCTTTTCATATTCATGTGGATGCTTCCAATTACGCAATAGGATGCATCTTAGCTCAACCAGCAGACGAAGGAAAATTGGACCATCCAATTGCCTATGCGAGCAGGCAACTGAATCAAGCCGAGAGAAATTATACGACTACGGAGAGAGAAGGATTAGCGATGCTGTACGCTGTGAAGAAAGACACTACCTATTAGCCAATAAGTTCAAGTTCTTCATAGATCATTAAGCCTTATTGTACTTAGTCAATAAGCCTTGCAACATGGGAAGACTAGTGAGATGGTTTCTGTTATTAATGGAATTTGATTTTGAAGTAATTGTAAAGAAGGGTAACACTCATATGAGGGCAAATCATCTCTCTAGATTAACCCATGGAGAACCACCGAGTGGAGTGCCAGACGATTTGCCTGACACTTACCTGTTCAATCTGGAAGTGTGTCCTAAGTGGGCAGAAAAGCTAATTCCAATACTCACTCATGGACCACAACACTCAATTAATAAGGAGAGTAAAAAGGAAATCCTACAATCACGTAACTTACACATTATAGTAGGAAGTGTGTATCGCAAAGAACCCAACGGCATATTGTCTAGATGTGTAGAGGAAGATGAACAAAAGAACATGATTGAACAAGCTCACTTAAATAAATGGAGAATGCATAAAGAAACTCATGGAACACTAAGAGAATTGAAACGGTTAGGAGTATATTGGCTTGATATGCCTAAGGATGTCGATGAATATGTCAGTAGTTGCACAGAATGTCAGGAAACCACTCCAGATGATCATACATCTTTACCCTTCTCCATGATAGCACCCAACTGGAGTAAGACATTGATGAAATTCCTAAAGACACGCGAGCATGAAGAAGGAATCAACTTAGCAAGGAAATGCTCCCTAGAAGAAATGAGTAAGGACTATGTCATCATGGGAAGACAATTATTCAAGAGAGGGAAAGATAATCAACTACGACTATGTGTACATGAAGGAGAGTACCTACCCATATTAGAAATGGCACATGCAGGTGCTGCAGGAGGACATTTCTCAGTTGAAAGAACCATAAAGATGATCCTCTTTGTAGGCTTGTGGTGTCCAACTCTACATATGGATGCAGACACCTATGTACAAAGTTGCAAGATGTGCCAAAGATCCAAATATCCGATTAGACGAGATGACATGCCATTGAGACCCATGGTTTGCACGAGAGCATTTTCCAAATGGGGTATTGATTTTATAGGACCCATTAACCCACCAGCTAAAGGATCACATGCTGAATATATAATAGTGGCAACGGATTGCCTAACCAAATGGGTAGAGGCTAAGGCTACTCAAAAAAATGATGCTCAAACCACTGCTAAGTTCCTTTTTGAGCATATCTTTACTCGCTTTGGATTACCTATAGAAATAGTGAGTGATAGAGGAACACATTTCATTAATGAAGTAATAGAGTCCTTAATGAATGAGTTCTTAGTGATCCATAAAAAATCAGCCCCTTATCATCCTCAAGCCAACGGTCAAGCAGAAAGTTGCAATAAGTGGAGAATTGTTGAATGTCAAAGACTACGGAAACTTTCAAGTTGAGTGGCATTTGAGTGGAGACCTAAAGACACTCAAATGCATGTTTGGTATAAGTGGGGGAGCAAATTCTAAATACCCTTGCTTGTACTGCATGCAAAGCCCAGGCACAAATGGATGGATTACTAGAGCTGAGGGTGAAGAGGCTCCTTCTAGACAAAATGTTATTCTTCGTAACTACTCATCTTCTTCAATGATTTGGGATCCCATACTTCCAATAGCATTGACAAATGTACACATATGTACACTACATGCAGAGTTAAGAATCATTGACAAGTTGGTCCGTCTTCACTTGGATTATGCATATTCTATCAAGCCTACAACTCTTGCAGATGAATGCATAAAAAAATGTGAATGTCTTCTTTCAGAAATGGGGTTTCATGGTGGTGATGTTCATCTAAGAAAAGATCCAAAGCTTTCACAAAATACAGGTGATGTTTTACAGGATGTCTCAATGGGAGGTGCAAAAGCAAGGAGATTCTTCAGCAACCATGATGGCAAACAACTTAATGCCATGTGGAATTCATGGAAAACATTTTGTGAGGTCACGACTAATGTAAAAAGCAAACCAGAAATAGCAAAAAAGAGAATGGAGGTGTGGGTCAAACTAGATAATCTTTTAAAGATCATGAGGCAGCACGTAACATCAAAAAGTTATGTGACAGATTTCAGAAAGGCGACCACAGAGCTTATAGAAACCATCATAGAGGCATGGGGTGCCAAAGACATAACATACTACTTGGTGAGCTCCAAAGATATTTTATTCAATTTATTTATTTTTAATTGAAATAAAGATCTAATGAAATTCTTCTGCTTTCCAGCATATTCTTCTTGTGCATGGTGCATTCTTTGCAGAAAAAGAACCACTTGCCATGTGGAACACCCAAGGCATGGAAAAATCTCATTATCAAGCAAGGACAAGCTTCTTTAGGTGTACAAGGAAAGGAGGAGGAGTAACAAAGAGCAATGCCTTCAGAGAGCTTTTTGATTGGTTCTTTAGAAGACAATTACAAAGGACCTCTCCTCTTTTCAAAGCAACATTTGTCACTAACAATGTGCATTTTTGAGCTTGGGCTCATGCACGTGCACTTCCCTATATTGACACTGAGAGGAATATTGGACACGTGCCGGTTCCTAAGAGATTACCATGCTGATTGACATAGACCATTCACCAGTGCTACTGTTCCATTCAGGAAATACTGAGAATTGAATTGCTTTATATTCCTTGGCAAGCAACATCGTGTAACTTCACCAATCTGAGTTTCACATATTCTCTTTAGCTCACCATATGCAGGAGTCTTCTCCTCCAGAACTACCTTGTGCAGATATCTCCTTGGATGCTCTGGTACATGAAGTAGTTAAGCATCACTCAAGTTGCAGACCTTCAAGCTCTTTAGAAGACAATTACAAAGGACCTCATGCCAAATATAATCAGAAGGATATGGCTATCTCCAGACAAATCATGTATCAATATCACAAACTGAATCAAATCATGTATCAATTTGCAATGTCTTATATCACATTGGGCAATTTCTGTATATGTACATTTGTTGAGTATAGAATTTGAAAAAATCAAGTCATTCCTTGAGCCTTTTGAAAGAGCTTGGCTCTGGCAAATCACCTCTATATCTCAGGAACTCTTTTCTCCTGTATCCAGCAATGCTTTTTAAATTTGACACCCCTGCAGCCATTGCATAGCTTGAATAACAAAGAAAGTACCCTGCCCTTGAAGCATTGAGTCCAGGGGCATATCCAAAAATTCTGAATGCAGTTGCTCTTTCAAGCAGTAAAACTCTGAAAGCATTAAAGGGTATTGGAGTAAAACCCATGTATTTTGATAGAGTCCTCAAGCAGAATAATCCAAAGTCTGGCTCCTCACTATAGTGCTTGTGAATAACACAAAAAGTGGCTGGGTCCAACTTTGGAAGATAGTGGATAATAGAATGAATATCCACCTTTGCTTTTCCTTTCTCTTCTAAGGCTTTTCTTGTTCCCTTGCCCCTGCCAAGGTAATTGTCTTCATCCAATAAAGTTAACTGTGATAAAAAGTTACTATACATTTTGTTGTTCTCTATTTTAAAGCCATGCCCCATTTTGATTTTCACTTTACAATGCAGTGCTGCAAAGCTTCTCAAGATGCATATTGATCAGAATTTTCCAGGAATAGCTAAAATGAATGAACAAAAGCAATTTGGATACAGCCAAATTCATGTGCCATTGCAGAGAGACTCAACATCATGTGGCTGGAGAGTGATTGCAAATGCTGTAAGATTCTTGGAAAGAAGGTTCTACAGTCCTGGATTGAATTTATCAGACTACCCAGATGCATGGATCATCTTGATCAGAGAGAGAGCAATAAATAGTATCATGAAACATGCAATCTGCCCACATGATCCAGACTCACCTCCACCCCCTCCACCTGATAGAAAACAGTCTGAAGATAAAAAGAAAGGGCTTCCTCTTCACTCACCACTAAAGCATATGAACAACATAAAGAGTCAAGCTGAAACCTCCAAAAAGGGACAGAAGCAACAGAGAAAGCAAGGCTCTAAAAAGGATAGAAAGGGTTAAATCAATTTTTGAGTCGTAGATTGAAATCAATTGTAAAGCCAACCGAGGTTGGAATATTTATTTTTTAACAAATTGTATGTAGTTATGCCAATCTTCATCTGGAAGATGGTCACAGTTGTATTGAACCTCTTGAGAGTTTGACAAAAGTTCACTGGATGGTCCAATTAAATTTATTTATGTCACAATTATGAATGCATTGTGGGTTTTTTACTTCATTCTTGTTGGAAAGTGTTTAAATTCGAGAAGTTACAGAAGGACATAAAGAATTAAGAGGACACGACCGATACAAGCGATACGGGGAATCGGAGAATCTTGGATTGCCCCTATCGCTTGCATCGGTCGTATTATCCATTTCATCGCTGCTGCTAGTTTTTATACTCGTGAGTCAAATCTTTACGCAAGGTCACTTCTTGAAGTCTCCCGCGGTAGTTTGCTAACACGACCGATGTAAGCGAAAAGGGCCATCCGACAATTTCAGATTGCACTAGTCGCTTGCATCGGTCGTCTTCACTTATCTCGTCTTCTCTGCTTTATGCCTTGAGACATGCTCTTCTAATATTGAAATACCAAACCTTGGATTGGAATTTGCACCAAGTTCTCCACTCTCTCTTATATTACTTGGTAGTTTGCATTTGTACCATGATAATTTCTCTCGCGGTAGTTTGCTAACACGACCGATGTAAGCGATAAGGGCCATCCGACAATTTCAGATTGCCCTAGTCGCTTGCATCGGTCGTCTTCACTTATCTCGCCTCCTCTGCTTTATGCCTTAAGACATGCTCTTCTAATATTGAAATACCAAACCTTGGATTGGAATTTGCACCAAGTTCTCCACACTCTCTTATATTACTTGGTAGTTTGCGTTTGTACCATGATAATTTCTCTCGCGGTAGTTTGCTAACACGACCGATGTAAGCGATAAGGGCCATCCGACAAATTCAGATTGCACTAGTCGCTTGCATCGGTCGTCTTCACTTATCTCGTCTCCTCTGCTTTATGCCTTAAGACATGCTCTTCTAATATTGAAATACCAAACCTTGGATTGGAATTTGCACCAAGTTCTCCACACTCTCTTATATTACTTGTTATGTGTACCATGATAATTTCTCTTGCATTACTTGAGGACAAAAAAAGTTGCATAGAATCAAATTATTTAGCTGAGCCTAGTGTGCACCTTTGATAGACTATAATTATTAAATTGAAATTAGATATTCAATTCTAGATCTCTTCTTCATCTAGAATTAACTTATGCAAGTTCCTGTATAATTATTTCTTAGTCATCAATTCACTCCTGCAAAAAAAAATCAATGGAAATATGAAATTAAGGACCTAAAAAATATCTAAGACATTTAAAATTAATAATTTAACACACATTGTTTGTAACCATCCTGCCAAGAAAATTCAATGGAAGTATCAATAGAAGCTTCTATTAGATGAAGATACATTATGTAAGAATGTCAGGGTTAACTTGTTACAATCTTAAAGGTTGGAACTTAATCACCCTTGGTGGCAGGCAGCTTATGCAAGATAATGATTTCTCTGATCTAATGTTAACTATTGCATCATCAATTGAGAATCTACACTGAGATGATACCTCATCAAGGTATTCTAGAAGCTCCCTTACATTTCTGAGATTCCAATTTGCAGTGACAATTATTTTCCTTGATTGAAAATCTGGATGAATCAATACTTCTAACTCAAATTCTGGACAGCTCTCCTCTGAGTCCAAGGCTATCCAAAGTCCAAGCTTTTTTTTCCACCTTCTATAGTCATATCCTAGAACCAGAGATTGTCGACAAATCTGATATGAGATTGAAAGAGAATTGGGACTAACTTTACATAAAATAATGTCACCTAGCTTTTGAACTTCTTTGCTATCCCATTCCCTACCTAAAACATCATCAATCTCTGAAATAGGGACTCTCCTATTCAACCACATTGTTTTTGTTTTCTGTAATAACATGTTTTTAAAGCATGCTACAAAGACATGAATAGGCAAAAACCATTGAATCTTTATCCTTCTCGAAATTCGGCCTGCTGACATTGCCTTCTGGATGTCAAATTTAATTTTGCAGAGAAAGCTTGAAACTGTTGAATGATCAGGAGCATCCCAATCTAATGAAGAGATGCAAGGACTAGGTACGTGTACAAGAATTCCATAAGAACTCCTCCCTGACGGCACTTGATAATCTGCATAATGGACAAATAACTCTATGCTATTGAAGAATTGAACAGATTTCTCTGCATACATGAGTTCTGCATATTCCTTATGAAGAACTCTGAATGTTCCTGTTAAACATTCAACAGGTTGCCATTCCACAATATTGGAAGGAAAGATATCTGCAGTACAAAAACATATGTTTCATTATACAAAATCAACTGGAATGATAGAAGAGCATTGTCAAACTTCACTTACAGTACGAAGGGAATTGAAGATGATTTTCTAGAACAAGATCCTTAGCGGTGTACACATGCTGTACTCGTGCAAACCAACCGCATCTCTTCAATTTGAAACTGAGAATACGTCCCTTCCAATGGTTTCTTGTGTTGTCTCTTTTGGCACGCTTGACTTTATGGACACCTCTACAGCTAGGAAGCATAGTAACCCAGTCATTTACTTTCACAGAAAGAGGTTTCCACAAAGAATCCTCTCTTCTGTTGTAAACCTCACATGAAGTTACGCGATTGGAAGGACGACGAGAAGAAGAAGCCATTTGAACTTAGGAGAAGAAGAATGTTCAAAGCGAGAAACCGACGTTCACAAATTTTGGCAGTATTTATAGAAAAAAAGGCTTTGTACACGTGGAAACTTTTGATTTGATGTTAACCCTGTCGTTGAATGATCATGACATTTTGTGAACCCAAAAATATTTCGTATCTTCAAAAATCAATTCCTTCTTGGAAATTCGAGAATATGCTTTGTGTAGTGTGCAAAAGTATCTTTTTTTGCATCAAACCGAAAAATTGTACACTGAATACGAGACTCTTCATCACTTTAGCGGCGCTTTGAAAGAAAATTGTATTAAAAAAAGAAATTCTCCATACGGTTAAAAGAGACAACAATGTTATATTCTTGTACACGTGGAAAGACGCTATTTGTCAATTTCCTTAATCTCTCATTAGCAAACAGCCCCTTTTCGGCCGTTTTTCGCCCTAATGATGGGCATAATTTTCTTCTTCTAAATCCTAGGAAATTTCCTCAAAGCTATGTAAATGCACTAGAGGAGTCCTCTAGATCCTCTAGATGCATAAGACCAACTCATTGTAATATACTTCTTATAAAATAGTAGGAAATTAGAGATTAGCCAATAAAGTGCTAGTCACTCATGTGAAAGGACCATTTTTAGGGAACATGTATATAAGTCACTTTGTGACTCTTTGTAAAGACTTTTTGCCATTGTGAAGAAGGAGAGCTGAAATTTTGAATTTGCTTCTTTCCTGCAGATTTTCATCTTCTCTATGATCTTTTGTGTGTGTGTGAAACTTGGAATGTGTGTGTAGGACTGTTGTCTACCCCTCCCCATCACTTTGGAACTACTATAGTGCATGTGTGAGCAAGTACGAGCTATGGAGTGGGTGAAGGTGTTTCCCGCCATTCACTGTTTTAACCATAACTTGAAGAGCGGTTGGCAGATTCGAGTGAATACCATCAGTAGATGCGTCTCACCGAGAGCTTCAAAAGGAACCTGCTATTGGCCATATTTGGAGTTTTGGGAGAAACATTCGAATTTGTATTTACTATTGTAAGTGGTATGGTGGTGGAGACTTTCAGAGATTAAGTGAGTTGGAGAGGTAGATTAGTATTTTCTCATGCCTTTTTGATGAACCACTTCACTTTCCATCACGTGTGCATGCGTCCTCATACACTTGGTTCTTGTGGTTCTTAGGATTGATAATTAAGCGTGTGTCAATCCACCACTATATGCACTTGTGTGGCAAATGAGATTTAGTCTCTTTGACACAAGTCCCTAAGACCTCATGACTTAGATACACAGAGTGAAAGTGTGTATTTGCACAATTGTGTGAGCATGTAGGCCATGTATCGTGTTTTGCAAACATTTCTATTTTATGTGTGAGGATTCATTTGTGATGTGATGTGTTGTTGGAAAGATCTTTTAGTCCTCTTGGGGTGGTTAAAATAGTTTTTGAAATATCTTCATCATATTTGAGAAATAACCAGATCTTCCAAATAGTGTATGTTTGAGTGTAGCTTGGGAGGTCACAATACACTTCTATTTGCATAGGGAGTTTCCAAATATCCCAACACTGGTATCATAGAATCTTCAAGTGCTTGGAGGGCATCCATTAAACAAAAAAATACCTACTAGAGCTAGTGTTTCAAAGGGCTCATCAAAGGAAGCTAGATGATTTTTTTCATCAAGGGATTAGCAATCGATCTTCATCAAGCCAAGAATAAAAGGGGATTTAATCTTGGAGGTAATATCACTTTCTTTCTGTGCCAATAACACTTCAAGGAGTTAGAAAGAGATTTTGAAAGCTTATGGAAATCAAGTTATGGTTGAATTGAACACTTAAATTGAGAAACATGACAAAGGCAACTATATGCCTGTGAAGTTTAGGATATCAAACTACCTCATGGGGAAGGGCCTTTGGGGTTTGATTGATGGGACTAATCCAAGACCTAGGTTGGGGGATAATCCAACCAATTTCTAGGTGAGAACATTTAGGGAATGGAAGGAGGGTGAATAAGAGTTATTTTCACTCTTTTACAACACATTAGCAACAATATGATAGGAAACATTCAAGACCTAGACTCAAGCATGAGAGTTTGGGAAACCTTGGAGAGATGCCACTCTACTAGTACTAAAGAAATGAAGATTCAACTAAAAAATGAGTTGAACAATCTAAAGATGACCTCAGGGATTAGAATAAATGACTTCATTCTCAAATTCAAGGAGCTTTAGGATACATTGGGATTTATTAGCATCCAAATAGATGATGATGATCTAGTGGCTTATACCCTCAATGGATTTAGAGATGATGAGACATGGAAACCATTCAGCACTACAAAATATATAAGGGACTCACTTCAAAATTTTGATCAATTAGTTTCTCCTATGGTAACCAAAGAAATGAATATAATTGGGGTTTATCAAAGGGAAAGGAAGCCCAAGTGTCTTATGTAGAGAACTCTAGAAGAAAAGGACGAACAAGCAACCAAATCAAGGGTAGAGGAAGGTTTGGAGGAAGACAAATAATACAAGGACGTGACTAAGGAGGCTCTTCACATATAGGAAGAGGATGGACAAGAAAAAGACGAGTAAAATAATAACAATTGAAAAGCCAAGATGGTGGAGGATGCTACATATGTGGATGACATGGACATAATGCAAGGGATTGGGACCAAGGCAACAACCAAAGTAGTTACAACCAAAGATCAACATACAAAGTCCAAAGTAACTAATCATATGGAATCTCAAACAATGTAGATACTACATGGTATATCAATAGTGGCTTCAACAACCATATGAGTTGGAACCAAACTTTGTTCACTAATCTACATCCTCCAAGTGGTAAGGGGCATGTGGAAACAGGGGAGGATATAGTCGATGAGATCACACACATAGTTGATGTGGTTATTTATGACAAAGAGCAAGGAAGGTGTCTCAAAAATGTGATTCATGTACCTAGAATCACCAAGAACTTGGTATCCATGGGACAAATGGTGGATAGAGGTTACCAAGTGAGATTCAACAACGATGGATGTTTTTTGAAGAGCCCCAAACAAGGTTATAAGTTTTTTGCAAGAGGAAAGAAACAAGGAAGATTTTTGCATTACAAGTAAATCCAAATCCTTCACATTAGGTCCTTACTTTTGGCAATAAGGAGATTGTTGAGTTGGACTTTTGGAAGAGAATAACATGCCACATCAGCATTCAAAGGATGAAGAAGATGCAACAAAAGATCGTGGTAGAATTTCTACCAAGTTTTCAAGTTCAAGCATTGAAGAAATTATGTGAAGCTTGTTATATGGGTAAGAAGTCGAGACTTTACTTCAAAATGAGTGGATACACTAGTGAACATCCACTTGAATTGGTCCACTCAAATGTATGAAAACCAGTCAAGGAGCGATCCTTGGAAGGGAATAGGTATTTTTTGAATTTCATAGATGAATGTACTCACATGGTTTGGATCTATTTAATAAATAAATGATATGTGGTTCAATGCTTTAAAGTGTTCAAAGATATGGTTGAGCAAGACACAAGTAACTACTTAAAGAAGTTAAGGTCTTATGTGATAGAGAATGTTAATCTCCAAAAGAACAAGTTATCCTTGATGGTAGAGAAACTCTATATCAAGAACAACTCAAAACCTCAACCAATTTTGGAGAAGTAGTGCCAGATTACCAATCTTTGCACTAACTTTGAAGACAGTGATTATTCAGAAAAGTTTGTTCCACTTAAATCACTCATTGAGTGGTCAAATGTGTAACGTTTTCAATGAAACTTTGTATGAGGTGTTGCCTAGTGTTTGTGCACCTTGTCCAAGCCAACATTTCTCAAAAGATTTAGTAAATCTTGAGATTTACTCTAAACAATTCACTTATGCCTAAAACTGTACTTTTGTACAATCGACTTTGACACCTATAGCTTCTAATACATAGTTCTCTTAAACTAGAACCCATTTATTCAAATTATTTTAGCCATAGGTAGCTTACCTTTCAACTTAAAGAATGATCTCTTGCTTGATCAAAGCTTTACACTGTGGAAGGAGAACTAACCAAAACATTATCATCGAATTTGCACCTGTTGTAGTCTTCTCTTCTTCACATTTACACATGTAAATGTTCCTACTCTCAATTCTCTCAGCTTGATCACAATTAGAATCTGAAAATCTTTATAGAGGTCACTCAACTATAGACTTAGACTTGTACAAAAGAATTTCGCAAGGTGATAAACACAGAAGGAGCACTAAGCAAAATACCAGGCATAATTTTTCTTCTATTCAGGAAACATTACATCTAATTGATGAGCTATATTCTCATCACTTCTAAAGTGTCTAATGACTCTTACAACTTACCTTTCATCATCTCTCTTACATGCCCCAACTTTCTACTTGTATATATAGACATGTATGTACAAACTCATAACCATAACAAAGGTATAAGTGAGCTAACAAGTTTAGTGTACATGTATATACAAGTCTTCATTCTCTGATCATGCACTAACTTCAAGCTCCATATATAGTCTTTACTTTATCCTTTGACTTCAAACCTTTGTCCAAATCATCAATTGATGGATTTCGTGCACCAACAACTCCCCTTCAATCATTAATTGTGATTTTCTCCATCTTCTTTATGCCTGCCATGTCTTTGAATCTCTGTAGCTTTGTTCCATCTAAGCTTTTGGTTAGCATGTCTGCAATCTGATCTTTTTTTCAAGTATGTATGACTTCAATCTCCTTATCAATCACCTTCTCTCTCAAGAAGTGATACTAAATCTCAATGTATTTAGTCCTAGCATGAAAAACAGGGTTAGCAGCTAGATACAATGAACTCATATTATTTCCATGAATAGTGGGTGTACTCTGAATGATGTCAAAACTCTTCATGAGAGTCTTCAACCATTTGACCTCCTTTGTAGCTTCAACCATACCTTTATACTCTGCTTTTGTAGATGCCAAATCAACTATATGTTGCTTCTTAGAACACCAAGAGATTAACTTATCTCCCACATAACATAACTACCCATAGGTTGATCTCCTATCATCAGGATTACCTACCCAATCTGTATCACTATATATCTTGGTGTTTGTATCTGATGTGAAACCATAATACAAAGCTTCTTTGAGTGTACCCCTAATGTATCTTAACACTCTTTGTCCTGCAACCCAACATTCTATCCTAGGAAAATGCATGAATTGAGACAATACTCCAATTGCATATGACAAATCAGGCCTAGTTAATGTAGCATAGATTAGACTACCAACGAGACTTTGATATAGCGTCATGTCCTTGAATTCTTCTCCTCCATATCTGCTCAATTTGTGATTCACCTCCATTGGAGTAGGTGCTACCTTGCAATCTTGTTGGAGACCTTTTAATCTCCAAAGGCTTGATCTATACTGATCTAAGAACACCTCTATATCAGTTATAGACCAAACTTTACACAAATGTTGCTTTGATTTACCAAATCATTCATAAACAATTCTCTGAGTGAGAATTTTTCTTCTTCAAGAAGTCTGCTTCAAACATTAACTTCATTACCTGTAGATATCTTCAGATTTCTTCATTCTAATGATATACATACCTCCAAGCTACCTTTGCGCAATCATATCAACCATTAGTCCTTCAAAAGAATCCTTAAAACTTTAATTTGATCCTTAAGATCAAAGATATGTCAAAAACTGTCTTCCAGAAATGGCGACTTTGACATGGTCAACTTCTTACTTAGATTTTGAATGCTCAGTTATCAAAAACTTTACACTATGCACTGAGATCTAAGCAAAACATTGACACGAAAAAGTGTGCAACTCTGAGAAGTCTATCTGCAGATTCTACATACCAATGTTCCTATTAATCATACTCACACTAGAAAAGGAATTGGATCATAAAATTATGAACATAGCTTCACTAGCTTCCAGATTAGATGTGTACAAAAGGATTTCTGATCCACATGATCAGACTGAGAGAAATCTATGAAATACCCAACGCTATTTCCTAAAGATGACTCTCTTCACATCTATCTCTATGACACTTGTCTTCTAATGACTCTATTTCTTATTTCTATACATCATTGACTTATATACATATGGTTTTAGACTTATCCCATGTCTATTACATTACTCCTTATCATCCTAAGGAATATCTAAACTCAGATTACAAGAATTTCCACCTGTAATGTACATATGTATACAAACTTCACTTCTGAGATCTCTTCACTTTCTCAAGTGTCTTTTTCCACTTCAATCTGATCATGAACTTGCTTCAAATTCTTTGTAATCACCAATTTGTGATTGGTTTGTTCCAACAGCTCCCCCTCAATCACTAATTGTGATTATTCCATTCTTCTTCACTCCTACCATCTCTTTGAATCTCTGTAGCTTAGGTCCATCCAAGCTTTTTTTCATCATATCTGCAACTTGTTCTTTTGTTGAAGTATACATCACTTCAATCTCTTTATCAAGTACCTTTTCCCTCAAGAAATGATACTAAATCTCTATATGCTTAGTCTTGGCATTAAAAACAAGGTTAGCTGCCAAATACAATGAACTCATATTATCTCCAAAAATAATTGGAGTACTCTGATCAGTTCCAAAACTCTTCAACAAGGTCTTTAACCAAATCACTTCTTTTGCAGCCCCTACCAATCCTTTATACTCAGCTTCTGTAGATGACAAAGCAACTGTATGTTGCTTCTTTGAGCACCAAGAAATTAACTTATCTCCAACATAACAGAGATACCCATGAGTAGACATTCTATCATCTAAATCACCTGCCCAATCTGCATCACTAAACACTTTGATTCTTGTATCAGAAGTAAATCCATAATACAGACCTTCACTTAGGGTTCCTTTGATATATCTGAGTACCCTTTGAGCTACAATCCAATGAGTCTTCTTTGGACAATGCATAAATTGTGATAACACACCTACTGCATATGATTAATCTGACCTTGTCAGGGAAGCATAGATTAAACTACTTACCAAACTCTGATATTTCTTCATGTCATTAAATTCTTCATCTCCATACCTGCTCAACTTATGATTTACCTCCAATGGTGTGCTTGAAGGCTTGCAATCCTCCATGTTGAATTTGACCAGAAGATTCTTCAAGTACCTCTCTTGTGTAACATATACTCCATGTTGAGTATATATAATCTGCATTCCTAAGAAATAAGATAAGTTTCCCAAATCACTTATCTTAAACTCCTTCTCTATTTTTTTCTTAAGCTCATTGATTCCTTGAGCATCTGTATACCTGTAACAATGATATCATCAACATAAATACACATATATATGTATCCATTTTCACTTGCCTTCACTAGCAAGCTACTATCTGCCTTTGATGCTTGAAATTCACATTCATTCAAGAACTTAAAAAGCATGTAATTCCATGCTCTTGGGGCCTGCTTCAACCCATACAAAGCTCTCTTAAGCTTACACACATAATCTGATCCAATTGAATCCATGAAACCTTTTGGTTGCTCCATGTACACTTCATCTGCAATGTATCCATTCAAAAATGCATTCTTCACATCTAATTGTGATAGCTTCCATCCTTTACAAGCTGCAATAGCAATCAATGATCTAATTGTACACATCTTAGCAATAGAACTAAAGGTTTCATCATAATCTACCCCATAAGTTTGGGCATAACCTTTGACCACAAGTCTAGCCTTGTATCAAGACACCTTACCATCTGCAAATCTTTTTGTTTTATACACCCACTTACATCCAATGACTTTCTAATTCTTTGGGATTGGCACCAATTCCCATGTTTCATTTTCAAGTAGAGCATCATACGCTTCTTGCATTGCCTTCTCCCAATTCTGTTTTCCTTTAGCTTCTTCATATGTGATTGGATCCTCTTCTGTCTTCACAATATAAGCATAATCTTTTGTTGTTAGAAAAGATGTATCATAGCTATACCTGATAGGCTCTTTTCTTTCCCTTGAGGATCTTCTGACCTCTGCACTTCTTGAAGTCTCAGCCACATTTGATTCTGGATCAAATCTTGGTACATCTTCAATATTATTCTGCAATTTACTTTTACAATCAACATAATCAATATCTTCTTCATACATACTTACTTTTGTCTTCCCTTTTCTTTGTATTTCTTTGTCATCTCCATCATCATTTGTTGACCCTATATACCATGTGCCTTGCTCATCAAATGTAACATCTTTGGTAACAAGGAATTGCTTTGTAGATGGACTCCACAATCTGTAACCCATCTGTCTATCATCATACCCAATAAACACATACTTCTCTACTTTGGGTTCTAGCTTATGTCTCAATTGTGAAGGAACATAAGCATATGCTAAACATCCAAATACCTTACAATGATCAAGAGTAGGTTTCTTACCCCACCATGCTTCATAAGGAGTTCTTCCCTCCAATGCTTTACAAGGTAACCTATTCACAAGGTATGTTGCAGTGTTGATAGCTTCTGCCCATAAGTAATTTGGGCAATTCTTTTCCTTCATCATTGCTCTTGCAAATTCTACAAGAGTTCTATTTCTTCTTTTTGCAATTCCATTCTGTTGAGGAGAGTACCTACAAGTTACTTCTCTTTTTATACCTGCATTCCACAAATAATCATCAAACTCTTTAGAGAAATACTCTCCCCCTCCATCTGATCTCAACCTCTTGAGCTTTTGTCGTGTAATCCTTTCTGCATAAGCATGATAATGCTTGAATGTCTTGAACACTTTTGATTTTTCCTTGATTACATATAAAGTAATCCATTTGGTTGCATCATCAACAAACAACACATAATATCTGGATCCATTTATACTATAGTCCCTTGAAGGACCCCACACATCTGTATGAACCAATTCAAGCATATTTGAATACTTATATCCTGATTTATTGTATGAACTCTTGTGTGCTTTACCTAATTGACAAGCTTCACACTTGTACACCATATGTTGCCCTTCAACTTTTGGCAAACCAAGCACCACATCATTCCTTGACATTTCCTTTATAGCTTTCTCATTGAAATGACCTAGCCTTTTATGACATAGGTCTAACTCAGACATCTTTTGACTTCCATAAGTAAATAAAGCATGTCCCACATTACCTTGGACTTTGAGAGTAAACAACCTTCCTTCTATTTTACTTGCAATAATGTTTATATATCCCTGATTTGGATCTTGCACATAAACACCATCATTTGTGAATCTAACTTCATATCCCTTTTCCACAATTTGCCCTACACTTATCAGATTTTTAGGAATAGTAGGAACATAAAGTACCTTGCTCAAGAGTGTACTTCCATTCTTTGTCTTCACTGATCCAATGCTTTCCACCTTATGCTTAGTATTGTCACCTGTTTGAACTATATGTCCATTCACCTTTGCTTCCATATCAGTCATCAAGGATATATTGCCACTCAGATGATTGCTACATCCTGAGTCAATATAAAACACCCTTTGGTGCTTCTCCTACTGCTTCATGAGTTGCATTCAAGATAAGAGTCATATCATCCTTCTAATCTGATGCATAATTATAATAACTGTTGTTGTAGGACTGAGATTCAAAACTTCTTCCACCTCCTCTAGCATATGATGTCCTACCACCTCTTCCTCTGAAGTTCCCTCTTTGGTTTCTGCCTCTTCTACCTCTTTGATTGAAACTCTGGTTATTACTTCCACCATTTTGATTGTTATACCAACAATCATTTGCCAAATGATTGGTTCTGCCACAAATCCAACAAGCTTTAGTATTTTCTTTATTTAGGTTCCAATTTATGCCTCAACTAAGATGGCACATATGCATAAGCCAAACATCTAGATACTTTGCAATGATCTAGGGTAGGTCTCTTACCCCATCAAGCTTCATATTGTGTCATACCCTACAAGCTTTACATGGTAGCCTATTAACCAAGTATGTAGTTGTATTTATAGCATGAGACCATAAATAATTGGGACAATTCTTTTCTTTCATCAGTGACCTTGCAAACTCAACAAGAGTTCTATTTCTCCTTTCTGCTACACCATTTTGTTGAGGAGAGTACTTGCAAGTGACTTCCCTTTTTATACCTACATTCTATAAGAAATAACTAAACTCATTAGAGAAATACTCTCCCCCTCAATCTGACCATAGTCTCTTCAATTTTTGCCTTGTGATTCTCTCTACATACACATGATAATGTTTAATTGTATTGAATACCTCTAATTTATCTTTGATCATATATATGGTGTTCCACCTGGTAGCATCATCAACATAAATCACATAATATCTTGAACCATTAATGCTAAAGTCCTTTGATGATCCCCACGCATCTGTATGTACCAATTCAAGCTCCTCTGAATACATGAAACCATGCTTACTATATGATTGCTTATGAGCCTTACCTAATTGACATGCCTCACATCTGTATGTCATATGTTGACCTACAACATTAGGTAAACCAAGCACTGAACCATTATTAATCATATCCTTAATACCTCTTTCATTGAAATTTCCAAGCCTTTTATGCCAAAGATCTAACTCAGAGATCTTATGTCCTCCATAAATGAATAAGGCATCATCAAAATTGCCTTGAATCTTCAATGTAAAGAGCCTTCCTTCTTTCTTCCTTGAAACAATTTTTTTATACCCATTTCTAGGGTCTTCCATAAAAACTCCATCATTAGTGAACCTTAATTCATAACCTTTCTCAACAATTTGTCCTACACTTATCAGATTCTTTGGAATTGTAGGAACATACAAAACCTTACTCAGAAGAGTGCTCCCATCCTTAGCCTTCACTAATCCAATTGACTTCACAGTGTGCTTTGTATTCTCCCCTGTTTGAACCACATGATTACTTACTTTATTCTCCAAATCAGTTATTGAAGCTATGTTACCACTGAGGTGATTGCTACACCCTGAGGCAATGTAGAATACTCTTTAATCTTCACTTTGTCTTTCACAATTTGCATTCATGATTAAGATTGAATCTTCTTTTTTATTTGAAGCATATTTGTAGTAGGTATTATTGTAGGATTGACTTTGGAAGCCTCTACCTGCATTTCTTCCAAAGAAACCTCTACTACCTCTACCTCTAAAATTACCTCTCTAATTTCTATTACCTTTTCCTCTTGAATTAAAGTTCTGATTATATCCTCCACTATTCTCATTATTATACCAACATTCATGAGCTAAATGATTAGTCTTATCACAAATCTAGCAAGATTTGAGTCCATCTTTATTGCTTCTACCTCTACCTCTTCCTTTGCCACCTCCTCTTCCTATATAACTACAAGAGTCGGGACCCTTCTTTCTTCAATTTTGATGATTCTTACTCTGATACCACTGATGGAGAGTGTTAATCTCCAAAAGAACATGTTATCCTTGATTTTAGAGCACCTCTATATCAAGAACAACTCAAAACCTCAACCAATTTTGGAGGACTAGTGCCAGATTACCAATCTTTGCACTAATTGTGAAGAGAGTGATTATTTAGAAAAGTCTACTGCACGTAAATCACTCATTGAGTGGTCAAATTTGTAAAGTTTTCTGTGAAACTTTGTATGACGTGTTGCCTAGTGTTTTGCACCTTCTCCAAGTCAAAATTTCTCAAAAGCTTTATTAAATATTGAGATTTACTCCAAATAATTCACCTATGTCTAAATTTGTACTTCTGTATAGTCGACTTTGACACATGCAACTTCTAATGCATAGTTCTCTTAAACTAGGACACATTTATTCAACTTCTTTTAGTTTTAGGTATCTTACCTTCCAATGTAAAGAATGAGTGGTTGGTTTCTCAAAACATTACATTGTGGAAGGAGAATTGACCAAAACATTATCATCGAATTTGGACTTGCTATAGTCTTCTCTTCTTCACATTTTTACACATGTAATTATTCCTACTCTCAATTCTCTCAGCCTAATCTCAATTAGAATCTGCAAATTTATATATAGTTCACTCAACTATAGACTTAGACTTCTACAAAAGCATTTCACAATGTGATAAACACAAAAGGAGCACTGAGCAAAATATCGGGTGCAATGTTTCTTCTATTCAAGAAAACATTACATCTGATTGATGATCTATATTCTCATCACTTATAAAGTGTCTAATGACTCTTAAAACTTTTCTTTAATCATCTCTCTTACATGCCCCAACTTTCTCCTTGTATATATAGACATATATGTACAAACTGATAATCATAACAAAGGTATAAGTGAGCTAATTACAAGTTTAGTGTACATGTATATACAAGTCTTCATTCTCTGATCATGCACTAACTTCAAGCTCCATATATTGGTCTTTACTTAATCCTTTGACTTCAAAACTTTGTCCAAATCATCAATTTATGGCTGTCTTGCACCAACACTATGGTGGGGATGAAGTCGTCAAAAGATAAGTAACATGTAGGTATACACCCTAACAAAATGGGGTTACAAAAAGGAAGAAGATGTTCATTGCAATGATAGCTAGGGCAATGTTGAATGAAATGAATATGCCCAATCATTTTTGGAGTGATGCAACCAATAGAGTGGTATACCTCATGAATACTTGAATACACACTCCAACACCTTATCAAGCTTGGTATAATAAGAAGCCAAACCTCTTCCACCTCAAAATATTTGTTTGTACATGCTATGCTTATGTTCCTTGTAAGGAAAAGCACGAGTTGCAAGCTAAGTCACAAAAGTGTGTCTTCATTAGCTATGCAAATGATCAAAAGGGATCTAGGTGCTTTAATCCTTATACATAGGAGCTGAAATGTTCAAGGGATTTAGCTTTTGATGAGCTAACTCCATAGTACAAGAAGGTAGAGTATTTGCAAGAACATGAAGATGGGGCTCAAAGTAAAACACGTATTGATCTAAATGTCATCAAAGCACAAGTTCAAATGATGAAGAATAGAATTCATCACCTTTGAAAGGATCAACAAGATGAAACTCAGCATCAAGTCATTCAACAAAAGGGAAGGCCAAGCTTGTGGAGCTAGATGAAGATGGAGTTGAAGTGGGAGATGAAGACCATGGATAATCTTCACATGTACCAAAGCGAAAGCCAAGGAATATAAGATTATTACCTCCAAAAGGTGATGAGAGGAAGTCCTTAAGGCCAAGGTATCCAGTAGAGAGGCTCACATATGATTCTTTTATGGCAACTCATTATAATTATATCAATAAAGTTGTAAAGGATCATGAACCTACATGTTTTGAAGAAGCAAAAAAGTATAAGAATGGAAGGAAGCTTTAAAACAAGAGATTGAAGCTCTTGAAGAAAACAACACTTGGGGTTGTGTTCCCAAGAAGGAAGGCTTGAAAGTGATAGGAACAAGTGGATCTAGAAGGTAAAGAGGAAAGCCGATGGGACTATCTCTAGGTATAAAGAAAGGCTTACTACCAAAGCCTTTGCACAAAGATATGGAGTGGAGTTTAGGGAAACTTGTAGCCATGTGGCTAATGAGCACCATCAAAACCTTAATAGCTATTGAAACCACCAGGAGGGAAATTATAGCAATTGGACATCAAGAATGCATTCCTCAATGGAGACTTGAAAGAAGAATTGTATATGTAGTAGCCACAAGGTTTTGTAAAAAACGTTTCCTACACATGTTTTTACGTTGAAAAAGGCTCTTTATGGCTCAAAGCAAGCATGAAAGGCCTAGAATCATACATTGGTGGAGTATCCCATCACGTGTGGATACAAAAAAAGTGATGTAGACCACTCACTCTTCATGAAACAAAGAGGTGAACTAGTTGACTACATTTGTGTTTATGTCGATGATCCTAAAATCATAGGTAATGACATAAAGGGGAAATCAAATCCAAGCTAGCTCAAAAATTTAGGATCTTAGATCTTGGGGAATTGAGGCATTTTCTTGGCATTGAAGTTTTCACAAATAGGATGAAATCATGTTTATGCAAAGGAAGTACATTGTAGATGTACTTTAAAAGTTTGGCATGAGAAATCGCAAGCCAATCTTCAATTCAATGGAGGTTAATTTGAAGCTGAGTTCTAGTGATCATAATCCTCTAGAAGATGACCTTTGTATAGTTCTATTGTTGGATCACTCAATTATGCAACCATCTCAATACCTAATATAGCTTATGTAGTAGGGGTCTTGTCACAATTTATGCATAGTCCAAGGACTACTCACTTATTTGCAACAAGGACAAATGCTTAGGTACTTAAAGTTTACTATAAAGGAATGATTATTCTATTCATATGATGATGATTTGCTGGTTAAGCATACTTTGATATGGATTGGGATGGATCCAAAGAAGATATGAGAAGCACTAGTGGTTATGTAGTGATGCTTGGAAGCAAAGTCATTTCTTGGATGTCAAAGAAGTTATACATAGTGTCTTTATCATCCATAGAGGTTGAGTATAAAGCACTTGCACAAGTCACATGTGAACTTATGTGGCTTAAGAAGTTATTTATGGACTTGATATTGGTTTCTTATTGCAAAAAACACTAGTGAATTGTCCACTTCTACTCAATTTCATAATATTGCAATTGTGTTTGTGCTAAAAGAGGTGTTCTTTTATTACACATATGTGAAGAGGGAATGGATGTTGAGAGAGATGAGAGAGTGTTGGAAAAAACCTACTCAACATAAGCCAAGGTACATTTTGTACTGCTTAATACATTTGTTTATCTTGCCAAGCATGCATAAAGGAAACCCAAAGCCTTTGGAACATCACTCCCAAATAGTTATGAGTTTGCAATTCACTAGGATTGAAAAACTTTCTATTTTGGGAACACAAGCTCTCAAAAAAATGCTCAGAGCTCACAACCTAATACAAATTCACCAAAGAGCATTTGCACACATTCAACTAAAATTCCACGATAACTAAAGCAAGTTATTTCATAAATTTAGCCTCACTATACACAAAGAAATAGGTTTAAGAAGTCTAGGGGATTACCCCAAGTTTTGAGGAAGAAGGAGATGTGCCGACACAATCACACTCAAATCTTGATAGTTTCAAATGTAAAAATGCAAAGTTGATTAAACTTTATATGAAATATCAAAGAAATCTTCTCTAAGTGATCCAAGTGATAGATTGGACATTTTATATTGTATTTCCTTTGTATTTGGGTACCTTGCCATGTGCTTCTACTAGTAGTATTTATTCTCCTTTCAACAGACTTATCCCACATATGATGTACTTTTGAGAGCCCCTCCCAAATCTATATAAGGAGGGGACTCTCCCCTCATTTGTACTTGGTTAGAAGCTTGAGGAGCCTACTCCATGCTCTTGGCAAGCTCATTTCTAATCCACCTGAGTTTACCCATTTCATGGTCTACTCATTTTGTGGCTCACACATTCTTTGTTTTGTGAGAGTACTTTATTTTTCATTTTGCTTCCGCATGCATACTCTCTACATGGTATCAGAGCGCTAGGTGGAGGTCTTGGTGGTGCATTTGGTGATCGTTTTGGTGGTGGTGGTGCTTCATTTTGGTGGCGTGCTTTCTCCTCATTGAGAGAGGCCTTTTGGCATCAATTTTTGGGATTCATTTTTCCCATTTACCCACCCTCCCACCCACTTTCTTTCATCATTTTGTATGCTCCGTACCCCCATTTTACCACCCTCCCACCCTCTTTGTGTATTGAGTGTGATATTTTGTAATTTTAAAGAAATTTATGCAAGAATCAATAGTTATTCTCGTCGTTGATAGTGTTTATAAGCACTATTTTGCATCCTTTCTATGATATCTTTGGAATAGATATCACATTTTCCTATGTTCTTTGAGGTCATAATTTGCATATTGCACACACATTGTATTGTGTTTTTGGGTGTAGTTGGTTTAGATAGATTAATCCTAAAAAGAATGATGTGTAATATGCTTGTGTATGCATCATCAGTATGAAAATTATGTGTCTTCAACAATTGCAAGCAGATGCACTGCTCATTTAGCTAGTTCGTCACCTGTGAGCCTTCATATCGGCCCAACTTCATGTCCATATGTCAGGCTAAGAAGGATGAACCCTTGAAATCCTCGTGAAGCTGTCTTACAATCTGTCGCATGAAAATCTCGTAGACCTCATCGGACATGACTTCTGTAGTGAAGCAGAAGTCGAAACGTAAACCTGGTCAAAAAATTTGAGGAGGCCATTGGGCAGGCGGCAATAGAAGAATTTGCGGAAGAGGGACATGGAAGCATAACCTCGAGCTTTGCCTCCTTCGGCACGGGAGGGAGCTGAATCCTCGGGGAGAGAAGAGAATGCCATTGCGCAGAAGCTGTTGCGACGGAAGGCGATCGGAAGAACAGGATGCAGAGAGGGACACAATCTATAGTGGTGAAAGGATGAATGCGACCATATAACAGAGAATAAGCCCCTGAAGTAGCTAAGAGCAAAAGCTTCGGCCGTTCTTTGAGCAAAAGAGAGATAGAGAGCAAGAAAGAAAAGAGTGCGCTATAGCTTCGCAGCTAAAAGAGAGCCACCGAGCAAGGAGGATTTTCGAAGCCTCAGACCCATAAGTGACCCACACTCCTTCAGGTTCTTGACAGCGAAAGCGGTTGTAACTATTTTTGAGCTTCCCTCTTCTTCCCTCATTTCTTCGAGGTTCTGTTTTGCCTGCATACAGAGAATCCCTCTCTTTTACTCTGAATCCACACATACACATCGACGCACATAGATACCCACATGCATGTATGTACATGGAAGGGCTTAAGCTCTAGTATGGAGAGCATTACACAGATGCTAGCCAACATCATCATCAACGAGGTGGTAATACACAGGAACTCATCAATGGCATCAGTTCTGGACCATAAGGTGTCATTCAGCCCTGTGGATGTGTCATCAGTGATGATGTAATGAAGCTTGTCCTTTTGAATTATAGTTAGTGAATCCTCTGCATGCGGTCTGATCCAGTTGACATACTCACCTGTTGCACTACACATCTGCTAAGTTGGAGCTTGCGATCTCAGGTGGCTTCTTTTCCAATGTATGCAGCTCGTTCTTGAGTTGCAATTTCCATGCCTTTGTATTAGTCTCATACAGAGTGACCAAACTGTTCCAAGCCTCTTTTGGAGTCTTGGCATCTTGTATGTGTCCAATCATGCTATCCTGTATACTAACAAATAGCCAATACATTACCTTTCATGCTCCTTGATTCCATTCCTCATATGCTCTTAACTAGTTTGTAGTCCGATTCCTTTCTGGTAACTGCGGAGCATTTTCATTCTCTCCTTTGATGTACTTCCAGTAGCCTTTTCCCATCAGGAAATTCGTCATTCTGAATCATCAAGCATGGAAGTTGTTCTTGTACAGCTTATCGCTCATAAGCTGACTCATTCCATCTGCGTTTGCCATTTCTATAACAATTCACAACACTGCAAAACACTACAAGCAACACTTCTGCTTGAACACTGTCGCACTATGACGTGACAGTTCGATCTTAGAAAAACATAGTTTTTGTGTATCAACAGTACACAGAATCGCTTGAAATTCTGGATCTAGAATATATGAGTATTGCCAAACACAACGCAAGTTACAATTTCTGAAACTAACCTGGTTTTTCTATGGGCCCCACCTTGCGGGCTCGAAACGGAGGTCGAGATGGCTCCAAAACTTCCATCTGACAAAAACAAGTGACCCTAAAGGGTGACCCTAAAGGGATAACTCTCGAAAATATTTTGAGGTCTTCTACCTTCACGCCGATTTTCGTAGCAAACAGAGGCCGTTTGTGAAATCACGTTTTCTCCATGCCTTGCCGCATAGTCTTCACAGTCACCTTCTCCACGAGCTCTCTACAGCCATGCTGGCTTTGATACCATGTCACGAGGAAGGAGATACGGAAGAGAGCTCACACACACACTCTCACTCTCAAGGAGAAGAACACACACAGATTGAGGCAAGGAAGAATAATCTTCTTCTTCTTCTTCTTCTTCTATTACATAAAAGGAATGTACAAGAATGACCTAAAAACAAGAATACAAAAAGTGCAATATATAAAGATTAGTACATAAGGAAAAACCTAATGTCAGCGAATGAGTGAGCTGGCAAGAAACAAATGTGACATCACTCTCGGTAGATAAATCTAATAAAGCTCAACGAAGTATCCCTGACATATACCGGTGTGACCACTATACATGTCAGAGAAACGAAAAACTGGTACATGTCATCCTGGATCATCACATGTTGAGCTTGATATCTCAACAGTGTTATCCAACAACGTTTCCAAAGTCCTTTTATAACTTGCTTCACAATTTGAATTCAAATTCCAATTCTTGGCTCTCTTCATAAAGTGACTCCTATGATGTAGGCAATATTCTCTCATTAGGAACTCATAGCTATGTTTTCTCCTAACGTCCACAAGTTGTGGCTTTTACCAAAATTCTTCAAGTAATTGACTTTTACCAAGGATAAATGACTAGCTATTACAAGATGTGGTTCACATGAACCAATTAGTGAAGTAAGATAATGTTAGTGCAGACCAATCACCAATTGGAGATTTGAAGGACAAAGGATGGAGATGAGATCAAGTCTTGAAGCAAAGAAGGTGGATACATTCACAGGATGAATGATTTGTACACATATGTACATTAGTGAAGACATAGATCACTTATACTTTTGTCTAGTTACAAACTTGTATATATTTGCCTATAAATACTTTGGAAAAATGTCGGGGCAAGAGAGGAGACAATAGGAGATCATGAGAATAGTGTATTGAGGAGTTGTAAGAGTCATTAAGTCTCTTAGAAGTGAGTTGAATTGTCTATCCTCACTCAGTTGTAAATTTTTGAGAAATAGAAGAAAAATTGCGCTCGATGTTTCTGTGTTTTCTCCTTGTGTAGTAGATCTTTTGTGAATTCCTTTTGGAGATATCTAAGTCCATAGTTAATCAATCTATGGCTAGAGTTTGAGAGTCTAATTGTGATCAGGCTAAGAGAATTGTGTGTAGGAACATTCATATGTAAAGAATGTTCACAGTCTCCTGAAACAGGCGCAAATTTTGAGTTCAATGAAATGGACAGTGCTCAGTGCACAGTGTAAAGTTTTACACATATGATAGCTCAAAATCTAAGTTGAGAGATAAGCTATCTACATCTAAAAGCATTTGACCAAACGGGTTCGACATTGGGAGAACTATAGCTAAGAAGTTGCAGGTGTCAAAATAGCTACTGCAGAGAAGGTGATTTACACATAGGTAAATTGTTTGTGTGATTTCTCAGAGTATACTGAATTATTTGCAGAGATTTAAGTTGGAGAAGGTGCGCAACCTTAAGGCGAAGCAATCTACAAAGTTTTATCAAAAACTTTACACAAATGATTAGTCAATCAAGGATTAATCTGCAACAGACTTTTCTGAGAAGTTGAATTCTTCAGAATAATCAATTTTCTGATAAACTGATGAATGTTCTCTAAATTTGGTGGAGTCTAAAGTTGTTCTTGATATAGAGGTGGTCTAAATTCAAGGTCAACTTGTTCTTTTGGAGATTAACACTCTCCATCAGTGGTATCAGAGCAGGAAGCATCAGAATCAAGGAAAGGGAGACTCCGACTACTGCAGAAATACAAACTTTACATCTTGAAGGATCAAAAGGACAAAGATTGAAGAAAGCTTGAAGGAAGACACATTGAAGTTGTCAAAAGGATCAGAAGAAGTAATATTCGAAGTCAAGGTACATTTATTCCTCATAAAGTTTAAAGATCTGATAATATAGGTGAAGGAAGATGGGAGATTCTCTTCAAATAGAGAAGTTGGATAGAGAAAACTATCCTGCATGGTCAATGAGGATGGAAGCTCATCTAATGAGCAAAGATTTGATAGCTTACATTACAGGTGAAGAAGAAAAACCTCAATTCAGAGATCCTAGTGTTCCAACTAGGGAAGAATTATCAGATTTGAAGATTTGCATGAAGAAAGATGCTCAAGCTAGGAGTATCATTTATATGGCAGTCAATGATTACTTGCTACCTCACATTAGAGGTCTTGAAAGTGCAAGTGATATATGGAATGCCTTGGAAGAGCATTTCCAAAACACCACAAAGTCAAGGAAGGCATCTTTATGGGCAGAATTTACAACTTTCAAGAAGAAGGCCTCTCAATCACATTCAGATTATGTAACAAGGATGAAAGACATTGCAGATGCATTAGGAGCTGTTGATGAAGATATTGAGGAGGATAAATTGGTAAGGCAAATCCTTACAGGTTTGAGAGGTGATGACAAATGGAAGCCATTCATTTTGTCTATAGAATTATCACTTGATCATTTCACTCCTGATTTAAATCAGTTGCTAGGTCATATGCTAACATTTGAGCAGGATGTTAAAGGAGATGGTGACAAAAGTACAGGTCATGCAATGTACTCAAAGGACAAGAAGAAAGCTAACAAAGGAAAGCAACAATCAGGTGAAGATGAAGGCACAACTAGTCAAGCCAACTTCCTAAGAGGTAGAGGAGGTGGCAAAGGTAGAGGAAGATGCAGGAATAACAAAGATGGAGCCAAAGCATGCTGGATTTGTGGTAAGACAAACCATTTAGCTAATGATTGTTGGCATAATAATCAAAGTAATGGAGGATACAATCAGAACTATAATTCAAGAGGAAGAGGTGGCAGAAATCAAAGAGGTAATTTCAGAGGCAGAGGTAGTAGGGGTTACTTTGGAAGAAATGCAGGTAGAGGTTTCCAAAGTCAACAATATAACAACACCTACTACAATTATGCTTCAGATCAAAAGGAAGATTCAACATTGATAATGAATGCAACTTGTGAAAGGCAGAATGAAGATCAAAGAGTCTTCTACATTGACTCAGGGTGTAGCAATCACCTGAGTGGTAATATAGCTTTGATGACTGATTTGGAGAATAAGGTATCTAATCATGTTGTTCAAACAGGTGACAACACAAAGCACAATGTGAAGTCAATCGGATCAGTGAAGGCCAAGGATGGTAGCACCTTATTGAGTAAGGTCTTGTATGTTCCTACAATTCCTAAGAATTTGATAAGTGTAGGACAAATTGTGGAAAAAGGTTATGAAGTAAGGTTCACTAATGAAGGAGTGTTTGTGGAAGACCCTAGCAATGGGTATAAACAAATTGTTTCAAGGAAGAAAGAAGGAAGATTGTTCACATTGAAGATTCAAGGTAATGTTGGTCATGCCTTGTTCACTTATGGAGGACATAAGATCTCTGAGTTAGATCTTTGGCACAAGAGACTTGGACATTTCAAAGAAAGAGGTATTAAAGACATGATTAATAATGGTTCAGTGCTTGGATTGCCTAATGTTGCAGGTCAACATATGACATACAGATGTGAGGCATGTCAATTAGGTAAGGCTCATAAGCAACCCTATTCCAAGCATGGGTTTATGTATTCAGAGAAACTTGAGTTGGTACACACAGATGTGTGGGGACCATCAAAGGACTTCAGTATCAATGGCTCAAGGTATTATGTGATTTATGTTGATGATGCTACCAGATGGATCACTATCTATGTGATCAAAGATAAGTCAGAAGTATTCAATACTTTCAAACATTATCATATGTATGCAGAGAGAATTACAGGACATAAGTTGAAGAGACTAAGGTCAGATGGAGGGGGAGAGTATTTCTCTAATGAGTTCAGTGATTACTTGTGGAATGCAGGTATAAAGAGAGAGGTTACTTGCAGGTACTCTCCTCAACAAAATGGTGTAGCAGAAAGGAGGAATAGGACTCTTGTTGAGTTTGCAAGGTCCATGATGAAGGAGAAAAATTGCCCAAATTATTTGTGGGCTGAGGCTGTAAATACAGCTACTTATTTGGTCAATAGGCTACCTTGTAAAGCTTTGCAGGGTATGACACCATATGAGGCATGGTGGGGTAAGAGACCTACACTAGACCATTGCAAAGTATTTGGATGTTTGGCCTATGCATATGTGCCATCACAATTAAGGCACAAATTGGAACCTAAAGCTGAAAAATATGTGTTTATTGGTTATGATGATAAGCAGATGGGATATAGGTTGTGGAATCCATCCACAAAACATTTTCTTGTATCAAAAGATGTTACATTTGATGAGCAAGGTACTTGGTATGCAGGTACTATCAATATTAATACAGATGATGAAGAAATTGTGAGCCAAAGGAAAGGTAAATCAAAGGTTCAGATATTTGATGAGCAAGAGAATCATGAAGTGCAGGTTGAAGTGGAAGAAACACCAAGGTTTGATCCTGAATGTGAAGAACCAGAAACCTCAAGAAGTGGAGAACTTAGGAGGTCTACAAGGAACAAATGGCAACCTACAAGGTATAGCTATGATACTTCATTTTTGGCTACCAAAGATTATGCTTACATGATTAAAGCAGATGAAGACCCTTCTACATATGAAGAGGCAAAAGGTAAAGAAAATTGGGAGAAAGCTATGCAGGAAGAATATGATGCATTATTGGAGAATCAAACATGGGATTTGGTTCCAAAGCCAAATAGCCAGAAGATCATTGGATGTAAGTGGGTTTATAAGACAAAAAGATTTGCAGATGGAAGTGTGTCTAGGTACAAAGCTAGACTTGTTGTCAAAGGGTTTGCTCAGACATATGGTGTTGACTATGATGAGACTTATAGTCCTGTGGCAAAGATGACAACCATCAGGACACTTATAGCAATTGCTGCATGCAAAGGTTGGAAATTGTGTCAATTAGATGTGAAGAATGCTTTTTTGAATGGTTACATTTCAGATGAAGTTTTCATGGAGCAACCTCAAGGATTCAGAGATGGAAGATATCCAGATTATGTGTGTAAGCTCAAGAGAGCTTTATATGGCTTGAAGCAGGCCCCAAGGGCATGGAACTATAGACTTGTAAAGTTCCTAAAAGAACTTGGATTTCAAGTATCAAAAGCTGATAGTAGCTTGGTTGTCAAAGCAAGTGATGATGGGTTTATTTACATGTGCATATATGTTGATGATATCATTCTTACAGGTACAGATGAGAAAGGCATACAAAGTCTAAAGAAGCAAATGGAGAAAGAATTCAGAATCAGTGATTTGGGAGATTTGTCATACTTCTTGGGCATGGAGATTTCATACACTCAACATGGAGTGTATGTGACTCAAGAAAGGTATTTGAGAAACTTGTTAATCAAGTTTAAAATGGATGATTGCAGGGTAGCACCTACTCCAATGGAGGTGAATCACAAATTAAGCAGATTTGGAGGTGAAGAGTTCAAGGACATGAAGCAATATCAGAGTTTGGTTGGTAGTCTTATTTATGCTACATTAACTAGACCTGATTTATCATATGCAGTTGGGGTTTTGTCTCAATTCATGCATTGTCCTAGGAAAGAGCATTGGATTGCAGGTCAAAGAGTGTTGAGGTACATTAAGGGTACACTCATGTGGGAGATAAGTTAATCTCTTGGTGCTCAAAGAAGCAACATACAGTTGCTTTGTCATCTACAGAAGCAGAGTACAAAGGCATGGTTGAAGCTGCAAAAGAAGTGATTTGGCTTAAGACTCTCATGAAGAGTTTTGACACTATACAGAGCATACCTATCATTTATGGTGATAACATGAGTTCATTATATCTAGCTGCTAATCTTGTTTTTCATGCCAGGACTAAACACATTGAGATACAGTATCACTTTCTAAGAGAGAAGGTGATGGATAAGGAGATTGAAGTTATACATACTTCAACAAAAGATCAGATAGCTGATATGCTTACAAAGAGCTTGGATGGTCCAAAGTTACAGAAGTTTAAAGACATGGCAGGCATAAAGAAGATAAGAGAAATCTCAATTGATGATTGAGGGGGAGCTGTTGGTGCAGACCAATCACCAATTGGAGATTTGAAGGACAAAGGATGGAGATGAGATCAAGTCTTGAAGCAAAGAAGGTGGATACATTCACAGGATGAATGATTTGTACACATATGTACATTAGTGAAGACATAGATCACTTATACTTTTGTCTAGTTACAAACTTGTATATATTTGCCTATAAATACTTTGGAAAAATGTCGAGGCAAGAGAGGAGACAATAGGAGATCATGAGAATAGTGTATTGAGGAGTTGTAAGAGTCATTAAGTCTCTTAGAAGTGAGTTGAATTGTCTATCCTCACTCAGTTGTAAATTTCTGAGAAATAGAAGAAAAATTGCGCCCGATGTTTCTGTGTTTTCTCCTTGTGTAGTAGATCTTTTGTGAATTCCTTTTGGAGATATCTAAGTCCATAGTTAATCAATCTATGGCCAGAGTTTGAGAGTCTAATTGTGATCAGGCTAAGAGAATTGTGTGTAGGAACATTCATATGTAAAGAATGTTCACAGTCTCCTGAAACAGGCGCAAATTTCGAGTTCAATGAAATGGACAGTGCTTAGTGCACAGTGTAAAGTTTTACACATATGATAGCTCAAAATCTAAGTTGAGAGATAAGCTATCTACATCTAAAAGCATTTGACCAAACGGGTTCGACACTAGGAGAACTATAGCTAAGAAGTTGCAGGTGTCAAAATAGCTACTGCAGAGAAGGTGATTTACACATAGGTAAATTGTTTGTGTGATTTCTCAGAGTATACTGAATCATTTGCAGAGATTTAAGTTGGAGAAGGTGCGCAACCTTAAGACGAAGCAATTTACAAAGTTTTATAAAAAACTTTACACAAATGATTAGTCAATCAAGGATTAATCTGCAGTAGACTTTTCTGAGAAGTTGAATTTTTCAGAATAATCAATTTTCTGATAAATTGATGAATGTTCTCTAAATTTGGTGGAGTCTAAAGTTGTTCTTGATATAGAGGTGGTCTAAATTCAAGGTCAACTTGTTCTTTTGGAGATTAACACTCTCCATCAGATAAGTCCATAGAATTTCTCTATGATATGTCAAATGTGAAGGCTTGGGTAAATTGCACCAACAGCTCTCCCTCAAGATAAGCATTTGGTTTCCATAGCATTATTGATCTTCAAATATATCTTGCAATCCAATCAGAGTCTTCAATCTTCAAATCTTGGTACCATCAAGTGCTTTGGTTAGTAAATCTACAAGCTGCATATTAGTAGATACATAAGCAAGTTGAATTTCCTTGCTCAAGAGCTTCTCTCTAACATAATGATAGTGCACTTCTATGAGCTTGTTCCTAGCATGATAGATAGGGTTGGCTGCAAGATGTAATGAGCTGATTTCACCAAAAATCATTGGTGAGTGAGTGTGAAGTTCCAAATCTGAATATAATAATCTAATCCATATAGCTTCCTAAGTAGCATTCGCTAATCCCCTGTATTGAGCTTCTTTTGAGGATAGAGCAACAATTGGTTGCTTCTTTGCAGACCATGAAATTGGTTTATCACCTGCAACAGATACATACCTAGAACTACTCCTTCTATCATCCTTACATCCTGCCTAATCTGCATCTAAGTATAGCTTTATATCTAGATCTGATGTATAAGGGAAGAAAAGACCTTGGTTTTGAGTGCCCTTAAGATACTTCAAAACCCTTTTACCTGCTTCCAAGTGAGGTACTCTTGGTTTGTGCATGAACTGACTCAAAACACTTATTGCATAACAAATGTCAATCCTTGCCAGTGTGGCATAGTTCAGGCTTCCTACTATGCTTTGATAACCTGTAATGTCTTCAAGTTCAACACCTTCATGAGCACTTAATTTATGATTTACCTCCATAGGAGTGCTGGCTAATTTTGCATTCTCCAATTGAAACTTTTTCAACATGTCCTACACATAATTCCTTTGAGTGATGTAGATACCTAAGTTTGTATATACCAACTCAAGTCCAAGAAAATATTTTAGTAACCCTAGGTCACTAATCTTGAACTCCTACATCATCTCATTCTTTATATGTTTGATGCAATCGGCATCACTTCCTGTAAGGATAATGTGATCAACATATACACACAAGTATATCGCCTCTGAATCGCTCCTTTTGATGAACAAGGATGAATCTGCCTTACTCATAGTGAATCCTTGGTCTTGGAGATATGTCACCAATATGTGGTTCCATGCCCTAGGTGCCTAATTTAAACCATAAAGAGCTTTCTTCATTTTGCATACATGATTTACCTTTATTGGATCTTGATAGCTAGGAGACTCAGTCATGTACACCTCCTCTGAAATCCAACCATTGAGAAAATCATTTTTTACATCAAGTTGATACAGATTCCAATTCCTTGCTGCAACTATACTTACCAATATTCTGATGGTAGGCATTTTAGCCAAAGGTGAGAAAGTCTCTTCATAGTCTAACCCATGTGTTTGGGCAAACCCCTTGGCTACAAGTGTAGCTTTATACCTACTTATAGTTCCATCAAAGTTTCTTTTGATTTTGTAAATCCACCTAGAACCAATTACCTTCATTGAATCTTTCTTGGGTACAAGTTCCCAAGTATCACTCTCTTTTAGTGCCTCCATTTCCTGACCATGCCTTCTTTCCATTCTACTTTAGTACAAGCTTCTTTATGTGAAGAAGGTTCTTCAAAAGATGAATCTTTAGCAAGGTAAACATAATGCTTAGTGACAAGAGTAGTGTCATACCCATATCTGATTGGTTTCTTACTTTCCCTTTATGATCTTCTCAATGCTTGATTGGAGGACTCATGTATGTCCTCCAATCGCTTCATCTTGACCTTTTCCTTTGATTTCCATGCCTTGAATTCTTCTAGGTTGATGATTTCCTCAAATCCCTTGTTGTATGGATTATAAAACTTGTATCCTTTCTGATTTAAATCATACCCCACGAAGATGCACTTCTCTGCCTTAGGGTCCAACTTACCTTTGATTTGTGATGGAATGTGCACATACGCAACACATCCAAATATCTTGCAATGATCAAGTGATGCCCTTCTACCATGACATGCTTCATATGGGGTCATCCCATCAAGTGATTTGGATGGCAACCTATAAATAAGATAAGTGGCAGTAGATACACTCTCTGCCCACAAATAATTAGGTAACTTTTTTTCATTTAGCATTGACCTTGCTGTTTCAACAATCAACCTATTTCTCCTCTCTGCTACCCCATTTTGCTCAGTGGTATACCTTGTTGTAATTTCCCTTTTGATTCCTTTATCTTGCAAGAATGCATCAAATTCATTTGAGAAGTACTCACCTCCTCCATATTCTGACCTTAGTCTCTTTACACTTCTTCATGTTTGGTTTTCCACAAGCGCAAGATAATTCTTAAAGCATCTCAATACTTCATCTTTGTACTTCATAAAATATAATATTGTCCACCTACTGAAATAAAAAATTAAAGATACATAATACCTTGAGCCTGAAATAGAGGGATCCTTGCTTCGTCCCCACACATCTGTGTGGACAAGCTCCAAGTAATCCTCATGCATGTAGCCTTTCTTTGAGAAGGGTAACCTATGACATTTACCAAATTAAAATGCACCACATTTATAGATCATGTGTTGCTTGGATACATTAGGTATCCCAAGCACAAATTGATCCCTACATATGTATTTTAATGTTCTTTCACCTATGTGTCCAAGTCTCTTATGCCAAATCTCAAGCTTAGATAAGGTTTGATCCTTATAATTATACAAAGCAATATTTTTGGTATCTTCAACCTCAAAATGTAAAAATTCTACTTGTTTTTCCTCCCTTGGCAATTCTCTTGAATCCATGTTGTGGATCCTCCACAAATGCTCCATATTTGTTGAACCTAACCTGCAAACCCTTTTCCACAAATTTTCCAACATTCATCAAGTTCTTGGTGATTGTAGGTACATATAGAACCCTGCTCAACAGATCTCTATTCCCATCAAAGGTTTTGACATTTCCTACCTTGACCACTGAATGCTTGACGTCATCACTTGTTTGCACTTGGTGCTTTCCCTTGGGTTCCTCAAGATAAGATAGAAGAGCTACATTGCCTCCCACATGGTTTGAACATCTTGAGTCAATATAGAAGAGATGGTCATCATTCATACCTTGCTTTGAAGTCATGTTTATAATCAAAAGGAAATCCTCCTAATCCTCTGTGTAATTGTTGTAATCTTTCCTTGATTTGTAGCCTCCTTGGTAGTTGTTGTTTTAATTATTGTTGTGGTTGTTGTTGTAGCCTTGACTATGATTGAATCTTCCTCTTGATTGTGTGTAGCCACCTCTTTGGAAACCACTACGTCTTTGATTCTTGAAGTTCTTGTAACACTCATCTATGGTATGATTTGATAAATAAAAAATATTGCATAGGGAAGAGTTGAAATGTCTCCCCCTACCTTGCTTACCTCCTCTGCCCCTTCCTCTTGAGTTCCTACCTCTCCCTGCATAGTTAGCTTGAGAGGCGGTACCTTCATCTTCAACCTTTTTTCTTTTCCCTTTCTCTTTAGAATTTCCTTTAACTGTGTATAGGGCAGAAGAGTTGTTACCTCTCAATGAATCTCCATTCTTGTTGACCCTGGCTTCATGGGTAAAGAGTTGTCCCATGAGTGTGGTAAGATCTGGAATTTGCATGTCCATGTATAAGGCCATAGCAGTTGTGAAGGCTTCCCATTCGTCATCTCCCTTGATGCCATTGATTACTTGTCTCACAATTTGCTCCTCTTCCATCTCCTCTCCTATGCTTGCAAATTGGTCAGCCACATCCTTGACTTTAGTCACATATTCTGAAACACTTTGCTTTCGTTGCTTCCTTTGAGTGGTAAACTCAATCACAATTGATTCTTTCTTGCTCTTGTATTAGAAGAAAAGTATGAGGACAATGTACCCCAAGTCTCTTGGGATGTTTTACAATTCCTAATATGTGGAAGAAGGAATTCAGAGATAGAGTTAAGTAAATAAGACCTTGATAATGCATCTTTTGCACACCATGAGTTGCGTCTTTCAAGATCCTCTCTTGTAGGTTGTCCTTTGCTTCTGAAAATGGGCATCTCCTCATCTTCTGATATGTATCCATAGAGACTCCTTCCTTGTAAGTATGTCTTCATCCTCAAGGACCATGCTTGTTAGTTGTTCCTATCCAATTTATCAATAAAAGAAGGGAAACCATCTCACATTTTACCTCAATTTGCTCTGATACCACTATTGCAAGAGATGGATATGGATACTTCAAGAAATGAAGTGGTACTTGCTAAACGTGATTGGTATCAGCCCTGATACACTACAGAGTTGAGTGGTAGGCCCTTGTAGCTTCCAAATGAGACCAATAAAGCACTAATGTACTTTGGAGTTGATGAATGTAATGATTGATCCAAAAGAGAGAACTTCAGAGATCACAAGTTGTCAAAAACTTGCTATTTTGGTTCATGCATGTGCTGGTTCTTAAGCTTAGTGCTTCCAACACAGTAGTGATTAGGAAACTTCCTTTTAGAGGAATCAAATTCACTTTGCAAGCTAATGTTTGCAAGTGGAATCATTCAAAATAACAAACTATGCTCAGAGAAATCAATTAGCAATCTTAGACTCATCCCCAACTTTCTAGGAACTGCTCAGAAAAATACTAGTGATTGCTTTGATCATGCTTTCTCCCATATGGTAGGTACGATTGCATTGAAAATTTATCAGAGTATAAAAGACTTTTAGCTGGTTCTAAAAAGCTATAGATCTTGCAAAATGATTGAGTACTTAGTGAGATATGCTTAGTCAACATTGATTGTTTAGAGAAATCATAACAGAAGAATAGATAGAGTTGATCAATAACAAGTTTGTACTATAACACAATGTTCTACAAGATCATTGGCGTAGAGAATGATGCACAATGATGATAGCTGAGTAGCTATGGAGTGTGCTTACTCAAGCTTACAAATGATCACTCAATTGGGCTCCATAATGAAGTGTTATCCCGCGACGTTTCCAAAGTCGTTTTATAACTTGCTTCACAATTTGAATTCAAATTCAAATTCTTCCATCTCTCCATAAAGTGACTCCTATGATGCACGCAATATTCTCTCATTAGGAACTCATAACTATGTTTTCTCCTAACTTCCTCAAGTTGTGGATTTTACCAAGATTCTGCAAGTAATTGACTTTTACCAAGGATAAATGACTAGCTATTACAAGATGTGGCTCACATGAACCAATTAGTGAAGTAAGATAAGTCCATATTATTTTTCTACAATATGTCAAATGTGAAGGCTTGGGTAAATTGCACCAACAACAAGAACAGAAATATTAGGACAGAGAAAATGACGCTTTTGTTGCTGAAAACCATTAGCCTCTATAATATCATAATTCCAGCTCTCTTGGGCCATCAGTTCAACCTTACACAGGCAAAACTCACGTCAAGAGAAAACCTATAAAGTTCATCATTGAAAAAAGGATGGACGAACACGTACTTGCTCTAAGGACCATATAGTTCAGTGAAATACCAGAAAATATCGAAACAAATCGATAGGTATTGAGAGCAAATCAAGAGAGGTGAGGTAGCAGAATCCACCAGCTTGCATAAAACCCCAGACTCTGTTACTCTAATAGTAGGAAACAATGACCACATTAGCATTGAAAACGAAGAATCGCATGACAGAGATGTGGACGAAGGCCAAAACTAGAGCATGATGTGGACGTGGCAGAAAGTCATAGAATCAGGCTCAACAAGCTATGTGGCTATAGTCATACTCATCCTATGTGCTCAAGAGACACGCAAGGAAGACGAAGATGCACTTAAAAATAAATGAGAAACAAAACATGTCCGCCTACTGCTCGGCTATACAAAACTACACAGAATCGTCTCTCTCTCTCTCTCTCTCTCTCTCTCTCTCTCTCTCTCTCTGTGCGTGTACGTAACAACTATCGAGCGGAAGGAGGAGAATAATACCTGCAAAAATCAAAAAAGAAAAGCATTAGGCAAAAGAACATATAATCCATCTATATGAGTTCATACAGACACGCACACCCACGCATGCACTTACCTTTCTTAACACTCACAAATGCATTCACATTCACATGCATACTTACACATACAATCATACGACACACTAACTAACTCATGCGCACGTTTTTCTTTTTGTTCACAGAATCGTCACTTAACTTACACATACATTCATACACACGAAGACTCATTTGCACACACATGTATACGAATACACAAACACATGCACACATTTTTCGTTTTACTTTTATTCGATTTCTATTTTTATTTTATATTGTTTTATTGTTTAGCAATTTCACACCTAGCAATTTAGGTTCGTATGCACAACTTAACACACACACATGTAGTACCTTGCATATACACACTCATAGATATACAAACACATATACAAACACACACACACACACACGTGTATATATATATATATATATATATATATATATATATATATATATATATATATATATATATATATATATATATATATATGCTCACTTATGCACACATATATGTACACGCATGTTCATGTGAATACACAAGTCATCATGCATACTGATGCCAAAAATTAATCCTTTTAAAGGAGTTAAACAAATCGGATGCAGACATTAATTTACACATGGAATCAAGAAAGCATAGTAAATGCATGAACAATGAAGATGAAGAAAAGAATAAACTTCCATGATCCATATGTTAACCTGAACTACACTCCTAATGTCAAATGTGAAATAGACCCATCAATGATCCAATTCTATGCGCTCATCAATTCAATTTCTAATTAAGGTTTGTAGAGAAAATCTGTCCGACATATCCCCCTACTAAACCTGCACATTGCCTCGATGGGCAAACCTACAAATCAAATCCGCAAACATAAATGAATATCAAATAATCATAGGTAGATGCAAATGAGTTTGAAATTTAGAGACAAACATAATGTCTACTTTACAGAAAATTTATTAAAATTAGTACAAACTTAGACAATAAAGTAGATGCAAGTTTCACACACATTATATTATGTTTCTGTCTCTACACTTAGAGAAACAATCATATGAATGAATCATAAGCTTCATAGTTCTTCCGTTCATTCAACCTCTTCAAATCAAGTAGCTTATTCTCAGCACTCGCATATATTAATCCATACTACCTTAATTTGTAGAAATTTAATTTGTTTCTCATATTTATCTCTTATTGCCCAAACTCTCCATTAGATCTTATTATCTTTCTTTAGTTTTTACTTTATTTTTCTTTTTCTTTTGCACTTCATCCTAGCTTGTTGTGCCGCGCGATCTCTTCTCTCTCTCTCTCTCTCCCCCCTCTCTCTCTCTGCCCACCCGCATGCGCTCTCTCTCTCGCTCTCTCTCCCTCTCTCTCTCTCTCTCTCTCTCTCTCTCTCTCTCTCCCTCTCTCCATCTCTCTGCCCACCCGCATGCGCTCTCTCTCTCTCTTTCTCTCTGTCTCTCCCCCCCTCTCTCTCTCTCTCTTTCTCTCTCTCTCTCTCTCTCTCCCTCTCTCTCTCTGCCCACCCGCATGCTCTCTCTCTCTCTCTCTCTCTCTCTCTCTCTCTCTCTCTCTCTCCCCCTCTCTCTCTCTCTCTGCCCACCCGCATGCTCTCTCTCTCTCTCTCTCTCTCTCTCTCTCTTTCTCTCTCTCTCTCTCTCTCTCTCTCTCTCTCTCTCTCTCTCTCTCCCTCTCCCTCCGTTCACTCCTACTCCCGCCCACCATTCTCACCTCACCTCACCTCCCCTCCTCACCGCACCTCACCTCACCTCCCCTCCTCACCTTACCTCACCTCACCTCACCTCACCTCACCTCACCTCACCTCACCTCACCTCACCTCACCTCCTCACCTCACCTCACCTCACCTCACCTCACATCACCTCATCTCACCTCACCTCCCCTCCTCACCTCACCTTACCTCACCTCACCTCCCTTGACCTCACCTCACCTCACCTCAACTCACCTCAACTCACCTCACCTCCCCTCCTCACCTCACCTCACCTCACCTCACCTCCCCTCACCTCCCCTCACCTCACCTCACCTCACTTCCCCTCCTCACCTCGCCTCACCTCACCTCACCTCATCTCCCCTCCTCACCTCACCTCTCCTCACCTCACCTCACCTCACCTCACCTTCGCTCCTCACCTCACCTCACCTCACCTCCACTCCTCACCTCAACTCACCTCACCTCAGATCACCTCACCTCACCTCACCTAACCTCCCCTCACCTCACCTCCCCTCACCTGCTCACCTCACCTCACCTCACCTCACCTCACCTCACCTCACCTCACCTCACCTCACCTCCCCTCCTCACCTCACCTCACCTCACCTCACCTCACGTCACCTCAGCTCACCTCACCTCACCACACCTCACCTCACCTCACCTCAATCCCGCAGCCCACCCGCTATCCCCCCCCCTCCCCCCCCCCCCCTCCCCCCCCCCCCCTCCCCCCCCCCGCGCAATCTCCCACAACTCCCCACCGCCCATCGAGTTTTCTTATATGAACATCTAGACAAAGTTCTCAATAGTTTGAGGATCATTTTTCAACCAAACACTACGGTGTTATATATCATTGGAAAGCTCTCGACAATTACTTTCCAACGGTGCAATAATAATTTTTGAAATCTTGGATCAATTTCTGACCAAAAATGATTTCTCCCACCACTCCACCCACACCTCCCATACCCCTCGCAACCTCCACAACTTCCCCCCACAACCTTCCACACCTCCCACACCCCCGCAACCACCACAACCTCCACCCACACCTCCCTCACCACCCGCCATCCTACTGAATATGTAAGAGTCAAAAGCTACTACAAAAATTATGTGAACGATGTGCTTCTCAGGGTCATTCAAATATCATGGGCGGCACAAAATGAGGATCTGAGCTTGCATGCAAAAGTGACAGTAAAAGTGTAAGTGGTAAAAGTGAAAGTAGAAAAATGACTGTTGCCGCCAACCATTCATGACGACTGCCTATTTTTGAGGATCCAATTCAAGACCGGTGGCATATTTGATCTACTCCAATTTTGGGCAATCAATCGACGCATGATGAGTGGATGTGAGGAATTGGCAAGGTTCTCTTGGCCTATTGGAGCCTATAAAAGCAATGGACTTGTGTTCATTTGAGAGACATATACTTACATACGTACAGGGGTCCTCTCTTTGCACTCAGTGGCTATAAACCTATTGTAGGAAGTCACTTTGTGGTGAGGATACAGAGCATGGGCAAGTCTTCATACTTAGTCTGCATCTCGTTGTGTTCATTATACGGATTGGACAAATCTCTTGTATTGATGTTGTGTAGTCTGGAGTGGCATGTTAGCCCAGAGCATCAACTTTAGAGCATTTCTTTTGCCTATATTGTAATCATTTGTTCGAACTAAGGAGTGGTTTGGTCTTCCATTATTGTCATTTGCCATTAATATTATCCCTGAGTATTCACAACTCTGTGCAATTATTGATATCTGCCTGCTCACATAAGTGTTAAAGGGTATATTTCCCTAAGGAGAACGTCCCTTGAGTAGGGCAAGTATTGGAGTGCTTGGTGCATGCTTCTGTTAAAAGTAGATCCCCCAGTACCTCCTCTACAATTTGGCACACCCGGTTGGACACTTGCATTTCTGTGAGAGGCCCTGAGGATAGTAAATAGTCCTTTTTTTAGTATTTTTGCCCTATTGCATATGCAAGTATGTACATGACCCATACGCGAGCAGATAAGGAGCCTCTTTGTGTATGAAGGAGCCTTAACAAGTCAGCTATATCTTCGACTAGTGAACCTAGCTCCCCTCTACCCTCCTTGAATTTATCTATTGATTTGGGTAGGACACCACTCTCAAAGGAGAAGTATAGGAGAACATTAGATTTCTCCTCAGATACGTCAGAAGAAACACCAGTGCAAATGGAGGATCTCTCTCATTTACTCTCCAAACTCAATATCAAGTTCCCTACCTTCAAGGGACAAGCTTATGAGGATGCTGATGATCATGTGAGGAGGTTCATCTCCTTATGCCGTGGACGCCGTCTGCAGAATAAAGAGGATGCAATGCTGGTACTCTTCCGATCCACATTGGAAGGCCTTGCAGACAAATGGTACAGTCAATATGCAGATGGCTATTTTGCTACATGGGAGGCTCTGAAGATAGCATTCTCATAAACATTTTGACCTAGTGACTCCTCGAAAAGAACTCTAGACCAGCTCGAGAATCTAAGGCTAAGATCAGGTGAATCCTTCCATGAACTTCACACTAGGACAAAAGCACTTGTTGCACGTCTTCCACATGCTCCAGGTGATTTCTTGGCTAAAAATGGATAGAAAAAGCTTTGCCCATGTCATTTCAGCAAAAGTTACGTGAGTCTCTTAGATTGGATGCAACCCTCAATGATTTTGTTGCAGCAACATCACACATTGCAGAAGCTAAGCAACATTTTGAAGGGGATACACAACCGAATTATGCTGCATAACTAGACCCTATTGGGCAACTGAGGAAGGAACTGGAGGCATTGAGAATGCAACAAAATCAACCAGAAGAGAAGATCTTGCCACCACTGTGTCATACTGATGATGAAGTATCCCAACTTCTCCATGAGCTAGAAGATTTGCGGACTACTCAAGATATAAGAAGGCAGATTTGGTGTACAATATGTAACAACAATGGACATTCCAATGATAATTGTCCTAACAAGGTAAGCTATCAATTTTGTGGAAAGGATGGTCATGAAGCTAGAGACTGTTACTACCTCAACGGTACACAGCAACGAGGTAACCCTCAAGCTTTGGATTCATATTATGCTAGTAGTTCAAATGCACCTAATAGAGAGGAAAATCGTATGACAAAGCCTAGATATAATAGGCCATTGATGTGTTATCGCTGTGGTGAGTATGGCCATATGCGAAATAGGTGTTCCCTTCCAGAAGATGCACCTCCTTGTCAACATTGTCCATAGGCCAAGGATCACTATACCAAAGACTGCCCAAGAAGCCGTCCTGCTCCAATCCACATGATTGCAGTCTCTCCACAAGAAGAAGCTATGAACACTCAGTCTTATGTTGTTTCATCCTCTGCAATGCCCATGATGACTAGAGCCAAACAAACAGCAACAATCCGTAGAGAGGAACAACAAGGATTCCAGGATAAAGAGGAGAAAAAGAAGGCTGGGTGGAAGGGCCAAGTAGAAATTGAAGGAGCTTATGAAAGGATGGCTACTTCTCTAAGGGACCAAACAACAAGTCTGCAAGAAGACACTCATGAGGTAAACATTGAACAGATCTTGAAAGGTATTCATCACAAGGTTAGTCTGTACGAACTCATAAAGATGGATTCAAAAATAAGGAGTGACCTATTAAAGATTATACAGTCTGCTCACTTGATCCAATCACCTAGCATAGATGGTTTCATGGTTGATTTTCCCCCTGCACCCTTGGCAAACTACCAAAGCTCAAGGTTATCTGTTTGTATAAAAGATGAAGCTTTCACAGGTGTGATCATAGATGGAGGCTCTGGTATCAATTTGATGCCAGATTTCACAATGAGGAAACTGAAACTGAACCCCACTAAGGTGGCACCATTCACAGTTACACTAGTAGATCAACATCGGGTTGTGCCTCTTGGCATTATTGAAAAGGTACTAATGATAGTACAGGGTTGCCACTTTGTTCTAGATTTTTTTGTTATTGCACTTCCACAAGAGACTTCTTACCCTTTACTTCTGGGGAGACCTTGGCTGAGGCAAGAAAAGCTGTGCAAGATTGGGGGAAAAACAAACTGTGGATTTCAACAAACACCAATAGCCAACTGTAACTACATTTGGAAGAAGCATTCGACTCAGGAAAAACTACTGGGTATACTGTGGACACTCAGGTAATGCCCTCTTTACCCCAAGAAGAAGATACATTATTGAATTGGATGATGGAAAGTAGAGAGTGTTGCACGGTGGACATCAATGAAATAGAGGAAGAAGTTGCAGATGAAGGAGTTGTAGGAAAAGGCCATGAAGTTTACAAGGAGTTGGAGAGGGCAACAAATATAGAAGGATCAGGGAAGGGAAGTTATGAGCCTGAATGCAGAGAAGATCTCCCCTTTTCAGATATACCTCAAGGATGGACCAGAGAACATATTGCAGAATATATGCTAAAGTCCACTCCCGCATACAGCGGAGATGATTTCTCAACCAAGACTAGTCCCGAAACACTGGTTCAAGAAGTAAATCTAGGGGATGAAGAGAACCCTCAAGTAGTCCACTTGGCCTCTTGGCTATGGCATTATCCTCCTTTACTACAGAAGGTAACTTCTTTACTTTTTACTTACAAAAATGTCTTCGCATGGTCCTAGAAAGATCTAACAGGGATACCAGAGGAGCTTGGATTACACCGGATACCCTTAGTTGAGGGAGCCATGCCTGCAAGAAGTAGGCCGTATCGACTCAATCCAAAGTATGCAGAGGCGGTAAAGTTGGAAATTACAAAACTAGAAGAAGCAGGTATAATTGTTCCAATAGAACATTCCAGGTGGCTTTTTTCTATGGTTATTGTAGCCAAGAAAAATAGTGGAAAAATAAGAGTCTACGTTGATTTTTATGCCTTGAATGAAGTGACTGTTCAAGATGGATTTCCTCAGCCCTTCATAGAGCAAGTACTTGAGGAAGTAGCTGGTCACACTTTGTATAGCTTCCTGGATGGTTTTAGTGGCTACAATCAGATATTGATCCATTGTGATGATAGGGACAAAATAGCCTTTGTAACTCCATGGGGCACTTATGTCTATACCCGCATGGCTTTGGTTTGAAGAATGCACCAGCTTCATTTAATAGAACAATGTATCTAATATTGGGAAAATGGTTGACTACCTTTCTACGCATTTCATGGACGACTTTTTAGTATTTTCAGGCACATATAGAAGAGGAGCAGTTCAAGATTTCCATGATCATTTGGAAAATCTAAAAGAAATCTTTAAAAATGTCTCAAAATAGGTTTGAAATTAAATCCTGCTAAATGTCATTTTTTCGTCACCAAGGGCACTCTTCTTGGTCACATAGTATCTGCTGAAGGGATAACGGTTGACCCTGCAAAGGTTACTGCTATTCTTTCTATGCCTATTCCACAAATCCCAAAGGAAGTGCAAAGTTTTTGGGCCATGCAGGATACCATAGAAGATTCATACGAATGTGTTCAGAAATAGCGAAGCCCTTGTCAAGGCTTACTAGTAAAAAGGTCCCCTTCTCATGGAGTGCTAAAGCTAAGAAAGCATTTTGTGAACTAAAATTGAGGCTATGTACTACTCGACTTTTAAGTGTTCCTAACTAGTCATTAGAGTTTCATGTGCACACAGATGCGAGTCTTCATGCTGTTGGTGTGGTTCTAGCTCAACCATCATCACACAAGGTTGATTTACCTATCTCCTATGCCTGTAGACTATTGAACAAGGCAAAAAGGAACTACATTATGACCAAAAGCGAAGGCTTGGCTATTGTATTTACTCTTCAGAAGTTTCGGCATTACCTTCTTGGTGTACATTTTATAGTCATATCTGACCATCAACCTTTGAAGTACTTGATAAACAAGCCTAGAGTAGTTGGAAGGGTTTGGAGATGGTTACTCCTGTTTCAAGAATTTAACTTTGATATTCATATTAAGCCAGGAAGAGAGCACGACATGGCAGATCAAGTATCCAAACTGCAATGATCGAGAAGGCAACAGGTATGAATGATGAATTGGTGGATAGTAATCTTTTCTTAGTAGAAACTCAGACTGATTGGTATGATAGAATTCTCAATTTTCTCACTACTAGAAAACTCTGAGAACACTTGACACCTATAGAAATGAGAAGATTGCTCCTTAAAACCAAAGCGTACTCACTTATAAGTGGAAATTTATATAGATATTGTGAGAATGGTATCTTGAGAAAGTGTGTTTATCCTGAGGAGGTAAATCTTTTGCTAGAGGCTGCCAGTGAAGGGCATCTAAAGGGGGAAGAATTGGCTCACAGAATCATCCACAAAGGACTATGGTGGCCTCATATTTACAAGGATGTGATCAAGTTTGCTAAAGAATGTCACATTTGCCAGAGATGTGCTCCTACGCCAACTAGATTGAATTTCCAACCATTAGTCATATCCACAAGATGGCTCCCATTTGAATGATGGCGTCTTGATTTCATAGGACCTATTAGTCCAACTGGTCACCCTAGGGGTAAGAAGTATATTTTGATGGCCACATGTTACGCAACTAAATGGATAGAGGCTAAAGCTACTGTGGACTGCACGGCTTTAATAGTAGCTAAGTTTTCAAGTATAAATGTATTTTCTCAAGATTTGGTTGCCCACTGGAAATCACAAGTGATAGGGGGACACATTTTGTAAATCAGCTGCTTCAATTTATATTTGACAGGTACAAGGTCTTCCATAAAAAACCTTGTGCCTACTATCCAAGGGAAAATCGCCAAGCAGAGACCTCCAATAAGATTTTGATTGGGTTGCTACGCAAATTATCTTTTGATCATCAAAGTTTTTGGCCACAAGCATTGATTGGTGCAATTTGGGCTTTCAGAACTAGAAAGAGGGTGTTAAACGATAATACTTCTACGATAATACTTCTATCCAACTTTCGGAAGAGTATTATCGGGTCCTCGGGTTCTTGGGAGTGGTAGGGGTCTGTTAGACAGAGGCCCTGTACTATTTTCCCAATTCTTCACACAATCATAAATACTCCATCACGTCTTAGCACAGTGGGTGAGTCTGAATACTGACCACTCTTCGGCACGGTGAATATTAGGACTTTTTGACTGAATCTGCTATGGTAATGGAGCAGAGGTCCTGTTGTGACTTATAAATAATAGAATACGCACTTTTCAGTAATTGAATACTACTCAATATGACGATTCCATGTGACAGGTAAGTACACCGAACAATAATACACAGACAACTATAATCGGGATTACGCCAAACTTATCGTATACTTACTCAAGTCACAAATTCCTACCGCAATTGACAAACTTACCAATACTTCTGTTCACATACAGATCTTTACCGAATTCTTAGTGAACGCAGACTATTGTATCGAATCTGGTCACTTAACCGAAAAGATACTAAATGTAGATGATTAACTTTGACCTTACACAGTCTCTCGCAGGATGACAAACACACTATTTCACGACAGAAAAGATCCAGAATCGTATATAACTGATCATCAAACAGACTCACAACACAAGACTACCGAATGGAAATCGGTTCAACAAGGAGAATAGCAGAATAGTTAGATACGAATAGAATAGAACAAAACTCAATGTACTTATCAATATCTCATACATAGTCTCAAAATATGATGCTCGCAATCTCCCAAATTGATTCAATATAACAGACAGACAGAATACAATACGATACTTGCAATTTCCAAACACTTCAGTTCGAGATGTGATCAACCCTACTCGCTACAATGCCCAATAAAACAGAGACTCCTTCCGAAAAACTACTACTACTCCTCTTTACCGCTTTCCTTTATGCGCTTTAAATAGAAATCTGCTACAATGTTTCGGCGAATCCACTTTTTACGGCACCTGTCCGGGTTCATCTGTCCTGGTTCGGCGCCGCTCTAACACCGGCACGGACGGTGGACTCGAACCCGCAGGTGCAGTACTGTTAGCAATATCCTTTTGCATTGCCTGTCGGTCCATACCAGGGTTTGACTCCCCAATCCTTTCTGACCGCACTTGTTCTAGTGGCGGAACAAGTATAGCCAGCCATCTCCTGCGAAAAAGTGTCCAGCTATTTTGAACACGGCTATCTAATTGTTGTTTTAATAAATCTATGTCCACATTTGTCATCAATGTGGCATTTAGTTCTACACCCTCATCCTTTAATATCTGCTTTTCGAACTCCTGCAATACTTGTATTCTTGACTGCAAAAGTTCATTTTCGGCTTGCAGGTGAGCATTCAGGGTAGAAAAATTGGACATTTCGGTTTGAATTTGTGTTTGGATAGCTTGCTGCCACTGATTAAAGTCTTGGACATACTTTTTTGCGGTGATCAATTCGGCCGTAATATGCTCGTTGTTTTGCTGTAACACCTGTATTAACGCTTCTTTGTCATCCAATTCTTTTTGCATCTGTGTCATTACTGAGTTGGACTTAGTCATCGTGGCTAATAATAACTCGTTTTTGTGCTGAATCGCTTGTTCTTGTTGCCGTAAATATTGAGAAACCTCTTGGAGTTGGTTTTGCATCCTTATGACAAAATCGGGTTGGGGGTCATCCGGTGCTTGCTCTGGACTGGCGGTTGGCAAGTTGTCTGCCATTCGTCTTCTAATGGATAGCTGAAACGGCGTCCCTACTGTCTGATTCTGTGCGCTGTTACCTGTGTGGAATAAAGATGCAGACGAGGTGGAGGATTGGGCTTCTTCCTGAGGCTCTGTGTGGTGTTCTGATCATATTCACCGGGGTAAAAAGGGGGGGACCAGTGTAACTGCTTATCCTTTACAGATTGGACAAAATTAAACATAGCAGCTAAATAGGCTGCTAGTCTGCTATTGGTGTGGGATCTTCTCTTATCCCCAACAATGATTTGTGCGTAGAGGTGGTCATAGAGCCAATGTGTCCAGCTAACCGGACCTCCTTCTTCGGCATGCAATAGGGGGGAAAAATTTTCTTTCGACATTAAGTCGAATTTTACTAGTAAACAAAGCTTTTCTAAATACCATTTAAATTGTTCTCGTCGGTGATAGGTGGCGTTTTTCAACATGTAATACCGTCGGGGGCCTTCACAGTTGCCAAATTCCTTCTTCAGATCCTCATTTGAACATTTAAGATATCGGACACCATCATAGATTGGTAGTTTAAATACGGCTGAGACGAGCTGGGGCGAAAATCGTACCTGATTGAGAATGAAACCGCTGGTTTGTCGCATGCTATGTAATTGGTCCTCTGCATCATCATTAGCAATCCACTGTTCCCACGGTAATTGGGCAAACTGGAGGAGCCCTATCTTCTGTAGCCATTCTTCATTCTTTGGCGATTTGGTGTCGAGCTCGATTTTAAATTCGGTGGAGAATTTATGCTGAGTTTTTTCTGATGCAGAAGTTACTGCATCATCTGGTTCATCTTGTAGAGTGGTACCCCGACCTCCCACCGGAACCATCCCGCCGACCCGATTCTGAACCTACACCCTCCTCCTCTTCCTCCCCTAACTATTCTCCGCCAAACTCCCAAAACCTACTCACTGATACCTCCTCTCAGCCTCGTCAACCACCACCACCACCACCCACCGTATTTTCAGAACTAGCATCCATGGGACAGTTCCTCATGCAGTTATCACACCAACTGCCCATACAATTTAAGGAAGCCACGGACAACCTGAAGGCCGAATATCAACACAAGGTTGACGTACTGGAAGCAGACATCACCCCCCTCCAGGAAGAAATCGAAACCACAAAGATTGAGAACCATCAGCTCCAGACGCAGTTAGCAGAGCTACAAGCCAAATTTTTGGCAGAACAGACCTTAGTAGAGCAACGAGATGCAGCCCTTGAGCAACTTACAGCCAAAGATCGACTCCTACATGCCGCACATGAAGAAATCCGCGCCCTGAAGGCCACCCTCCACGAAAATGAAGATATCAACGCCTCCCTCGAAGAACTGATCGCAGAGACAAAGATTCAATTGCAGAAGAATCAGGAGCAGCAGAAAGAAACCGAACAAATCCAAGAACAGTTACGGAGAGCCGAAGAATGCGCAAATGAAGTAAACAGTATCCTAAAACACCAGCTGATACGAGAAGGACAATACCTCAAGGATATCGACAGGACGCGCAGAGAACGAGATTCACTGAAGAAAACTCTGGATTTCCAAACCCAGCAGTTTGAACGCCAAGATAACCAAATACGCAACCAAAAGGAGTATATTGCAGAGCTAAAGACCAAACTAGACGAAATGAAGACTTCCAAGGACGCCGCACTAGCCAATGATTTTTATCTACAGGAAGCTTTTGTGCAGACCCAGGCCGAGAATGTACTCACCGAAGCCATCGCACTTAGCTCTGCTAGAATAGATGCCCAGCTTCTAGAGCCTGATACGCTAAAACAGCTATTAGAAACCCTTAAAAAAAAGATAGCTCGAACATTTAGATCGGCTAGGAGTATGTACCTCGAAGGTCTCATCGACGAATGAGTATATTCGCCCATCCAAATTCATAATGTATGAATATGATAATCAAATTTTGGATTTCTCACATTTTCGCACATGACAAGTCTTGTTCAGTCTAGCACCAATTGACAATGTAACATGCGGCATAATGATTTTTATTCGGATACAAATATTATCAAGGGAGGGAAGAGTCATGTCATACTGACATACAATCAGTAGAGCAAATGGCCGTTCAAGCACCGGTGTCTATAAAATGCGTTTACAGAGTATAGCTTTCTAAATTAGCATTCTTCAAGATTCAACACCTGTTAGCAACTTCTAGTATATTTTTTGCAACGGTCTGTTGTTCGGCTTCTGTATGATTGATGGCCTCAATAAGTTCATCCAATGCTTTTGTGGCAGTTTCTGGTTCGTCCTGTTGATGCTCAGACTCCTTTTCGGTGGACAGTATCTCTGTATGTGCTCGGTTTTGTTGGTCTTGTTGCTCTGTCGAAGTGTTGTTGTGTATTGAAGTGGCGGTGTCGTGGTAAGTTTCTTCTTGCTGATCGTCTTCGGCGTCGTGTTTCTTTCCGGCGGATCCTTGGACTTCACTTTCTGAAGAGCTGATCCTGATTCGCTTCGTGCGAAAGAGTTGATTGATCTCTTCGTCGTCTTCTTCAGTTTCCTCGAGTGGTTGTGCTGATTCTTCGTGCCTAAGTGCTGGGCCTGTGGGTGGGGGTTGTGCAGCGAGAATGGTTGGTAAGAGGAAGGAGATGATGTGGGGGAGGCGAGAGCGCGGAGAGCTGCCTTTCTGGAGTTGTTTCACTATAGCGACGGATTCCTTATGGATTCGTTGGAAAAAATAAGAGGCAAAGTTGACAGGTTCGTGGTTGGCTAACTCAAGGGCGGAATAGAAGGGGCGAGAGATGCCGTAGGTTCGTTTTTGTAGGTTGAGGACTGCTACCAGGAACTGTAGGGCGGATCGTTCGGGTTCTGGGCGGCAGAGAATGGCATATTCATTTGATGAGGAGCGGGGAAAGAGTTTGGTCATGCGAGCGATAGGGATGCTAGGGCCATTTTCGCGTCCTTGTGGGGTGAGGCGGTAGGCTGCAGAGAAGGCTTGGAAGGTGATGACGGTCCTATATGGGAGAGAAGGGAAGACCCACTGTCGTTCGGTGACGGGGAATTGGGCGATGGCGTGGATGATTTGTGCGGAGAAGGGATGGGCTTCCACTGAGTGCCAAGGCAACTCAGCGAAGTTGGACAATCCTCTACAACGCAGGTATTCGCCGACGTCTGTCGGGATACCATCACGGAAAGCAGCGTAGTTGGCTAGTGCTTCCATGGTGTTTACAAGCACTCTTACAGATAACACACTCTTACGTATAGTCTCGAGAACACAATAGTGTTTAGGCGCAACCGATGGGGTTAAATAAGGAGAACACGGTGAGAAAGGGAAGGGGAATGGGTATCATTGTTCGGTGCGTGAAAGGTACTGTTTGCATGCTGGCGTATGTGCTTGAGTGACCGGTAGGGAGAGGCGGCTAGTAACATAAAGATTCGTACAAAACACTACTAAAAAGGAAGAAAAGAAAAAAAAAAAGAAAAACATAAAAATTTATACAAAACGCGGTTCGCCGCCGAATAATTTAATGCGTATTAGTACTGGGATAATACGGCCGCAGCTTCGACCCATTGATTACCTTTGGCAATGGATTTCCGGTCAACGTAGTCAACCGAAAAGTTGTCGGACCAACTTGTTCTAAAATCTTGAATGGACCGAACCAACGTAACTTGAATTTTCCTGCTGATCTGTTGGACTTCGCATTGTAGAAAAGAACAAGCTGTCCTACCAAAAATACTGAGGTCTTTAAATTGCGGTCATGTGTCCTGGCCTGTCTTAGTTGGATTTCTTTCATAGTTAAGAAACTGAGCCATCGGTGCTCATCTAATTCTCTAAGTGTTTCCAACCGAAATACCAATGACTCTTCGGGTAGAAGCTTCTGAGAAATTGCTACTCTTAAACTTGGTATTACAATTTCCATCGGAGCTATTGCTTCTAGTCCATAGGCTAACTTGAATGGTGTCAAGCCGGTGGTTACCTTATATGTAGTGCGATAGGCCCATAAGACTGCAGGTAGCAACTGATCCCATCTTTCTGGTGTTTCTCTAGTCAATTTCTGAAGCATGTTCAGCAAAGATTTGTTGGTACTTTCTGCCAATCCATTTGCACGAGGATAATATGGTGAGCTGAATTTATGACTGATCTGGAATGACTGTGTTAATGCTTTCATCAAATTGTTCATAAAATGGGTGCCCTGATCTGAAACAAGCTCTAGTGGCAATCCAAATCTTGGAAAGACATCTGATAATAGACATTTTGCTACTTCAACTGCTGTAGCCGAACGTAAAGGCCATGCTTCTGCCCACCTGGTTGCGTAGTCTGTGCAAGTCAATATATACCGGTTATTACTGAATACCGCGGGAGGTGTGATTGGACCAATAAAATCTAGACCCCATTTCTGAAATGGTTCTAAAGGAAGTACTGGATGAAGTGGAAAGTAATGGCGTTGTAGTGGTTGTCCAGTTCTTTGACAGCTATCACAAGTTTTGATAAATTCCAATACATCTTTGTACATAGTTGGCCACCAAAGTCCACTTTGCAGAATTTTTCGGTGAGTAAGATCTGCTGCAAAATGTCCTCCTGTTGGACTTGAGTGAGCCAGATTGATGACTGAGTTTACTTCATGTGTAGGGATACATCGGAGTAAGGTTCCTGTATGATCTGCATAATAAAGTTCTCCAGCAACTAACCGGAACCTTCGACTAAAAACTACAATTTTTCGGCGTGTAGCTGTAGGGACTTCAGAAGGTAGACATCCATCCGAAAGGAAGGTCAATAACTGATCATAATACGTAGTTGGTACTGGTTGGGTTGACAATTCCTCAGTAGTTGGTTCTGAAGTATAGATGGCTGGCGTTGTATCATTTATACCAACCGGAGGTTCACCTGAATCTAAGCGTGACAAAAAGTCTGCTAAAGCATGTGAACTACCTGGCCGATGAATGACATCATAGTCGAATTCCTGCAATAGTAGGATCCATCGTGCTAGGCGGCCACCTATATGTTGCTGCCGAACCAAGTAAACAAGTGCAGCGTGATCGACATGAAATGTAAATTTTCGGCCCAGCAAATAATGTCTGAATTTTTTTACCGAATACACTAGTCCTAAGCATTCCCTCTCTGTTACCGAATAGTTCTTCTCTGCAGGTGCTAATCTTCTGCTAGCATAGTATACTGGTCTAAACCATTTATCTGTTTGTTGCATCAGTACACTTCCTATTGCTATATCAGATGCATCAACGAATACGTGAAATGGGTGATCCCAATCTTGGGGCTGTAAAATGGGGACCTGTGTTAATAAGTGTTTTAGTCGATCAAATGCTATCTGACATTCCTGAGTCCATTCGAATTGCCGTGGATTCTTAGAAATTAATTTGTTCAGTGGTATTGCCACATGAGCAAGCCACCGTAAATGTCTTCCATGCCATCTCACTTGACCCATAAACCGCATTACTTCTTTAGGTGTATTAGGCACCGGAGCTTCTAATACTGCTGAAATTTTATCAGGATCGACTTGAATACCCTGTGCCGATATGATGTGACCAAGTAACTTACCACATGAAACCGCAAACACAGATTTGTTTGGGTTTAAACACAATCTATATTCTCTACATCTCTGAAAGCAACATCGTAAATGTACCAGATGTGCGATCATCTTACCGAAAATTGAAAAATCGTCAAGGTATACTTGCATAAATGAGGTGAGATAAGGAGAAAATATCTCCTGCATACATCTTTGAAATGTGCTTGGTGCATTCCTCAATCCAAACCACATTACTGTACAAGCAAAGACACCCCAATTTGTAATAAATACAGTTTTTGGTATATCCTCTTCAGCCATTCTTACTTGGTTATATCCACTGTATCCATCTAGAAATGAATACATCTCATGACCTGCTACTTTGTCAAGCATAGTATCCAAAAAAGGAATCCGAAAAGGATCCGGTACTGTTGCAGCATTTAATTTCCGATAGTCTATGCAGATTCTCAATTGCTTGTTTTTCTTTGGTACAATCACAATCGGTGAAATCCATTCCGCATGTTCTATTGGTACTATGAATCCAACTTTTAATAACCTATCAAGTTCAGCCTTTACCTGTGATGCATAATGTGGGTTCATCCGGTAGCTGGTTTGCTTTATCGGTTTCGCTTCTGGTTTTAGCATAACTCTGTGTTGATAAATACGAGGATCCAAGCCCTTCATGTCTTTGTAATCCCATGCAAAGACGTCAGTAAATTCTTGGAGTAACTGAATTAAATCAGCTTGAAATGCTTCCGGTAAGTTTTGCTTTATCTTTACAGGACGAGGGTGATCTTCATCTCCAAGATTATAAGTAATTAACTGGTCTTCTGGAACATAAAATTGTTGATATTTCTCTGTATTAGCTGATGGTTCGAGAAGTTGCTGTAGTTCATTATCGTGAATCGAAATGGTATCTTCCTCCTTAGTTTCTTCAGCAATGGGTATTACTGTACATACTGAAGCATTCCAGGTATCTACCACAGACTGTAGATCAATAGTTCCTAATGTCATTAAATCAACATTATTCTTCAGAAATTCTTCTTCTTCGTCATCAGACAACCCATCTAACATATGGACTGGTTCGGCAAAATATGGTTGAGCATGTAACTCACAGGGTTGTATCGCATCTAACTTTACAACACATTTGCGATTTTTATCTTTGAACGTAAGTTCCTGGGCTGACCAGTCTTGAATTACCTTGGCTTGTTTCAACCAAGGATGGCCGAAAAGTAGATTGTAATCTAGGGTGGATTCCGGCAATTCTAGAACAACAAAAGTCATCTTGAATGTTGTGTCTTGCACAGTTATGGATATATCTCGGACCAGTCCTACTGGATGAACTCTAGATTGATCAGCCATCCTAACAAAGAATTGAACTGGTTCTATCTTAGTCCATCCTAACTTCTTACAAAGTGACGCAGTGGCAATATTCACGCCAGACCCCCCATCAATTAAAACTTGTGGGATTTGATGTTTATGAAACCATACCGTAATCAGAGGAACTGAGTGATCTATCATAGAGTCTGGCTCTGGTTGTACTGTTGCGGTAGCCGGAATGCAAGCAGATTTTGTAGTAAACTGTTGTTGAAATTGTTGGCGTATTCCTGGTACTAATGCCAGTAATTGCCCGAAAGGCAGTGTGATGGATGCTTTTGACAATATATCCCATGCTGGTTGCAATTGATTTGCATCTTCCTTAACTGTTGAAGATGAAGCTTGGTCTGAAGATGGTAATTCTACTGCAGATGATGTATTGTCAGCACGAGCTTGTGTCGTATCCGGGGACTGGATTACTGGAGTAGGTTCTGGAAAAACAGGTGGTTCTACGGTGGTCCACTGGCTAGCTTTATGATACATTCTGTGTTGTTCACGTATCCCTGGTTCAAATAATTCTGCTGCTGGTTGCAATTGTTTACCGGAACGAGTTTGAACTGCTGCTGCCTGCGTCTCTACAGGTGTGATTGTTACCACATTGGCCATTGGGTTTTGACGTTCCTTTTTCCTTTGATCATATTCCGCTGCATCTCTACAGAATCTTCTAATATGGCCCAATTGTCCACAGAAATGACATCGAGGTGGTGGTAAATTATGATTTTCCGGTGGTGGTCCATTCTGCCAGCGCGGTGTATTATAGTTGTTGTTCCTCTGTCCTCCATAATGTCGATAACCTTGTTGTTGATTGTTTCTCAAATGTGGGGGTACATATTGATTGGCTAGCTGCCCTTGTTCCTGAATAATTGCATTAACTGTTGCTGTTCCTTGTCTTTTGGCATTGTATGCACAATTCTCAGTGGTATGTCCAACAATGTTACAGATGGCACAATAGGTCTGGTTTAACGCACACTAGGCACTAGTATGTCCTGAATTCTTGCATGTGGTGCAGTATACTTGCTTAGTTATATCTTCAGCCACATGTTTGTTTGTTTTTATCCATTCCAAATCCTCTGAAAATCCACCAACTTTGTTTTCCAGCTGAAGGGTCATTGCGATCACTACATCGAGGGTCATGGCTCCTACACATCTTATAATCATGATTTGCCTAAGTTGAGGAAGTAAGCCATTGATAAACCACTGTGTAATAACATCGTCTGGTAAATTAGCATGAGCCTGGGGTAACTGTCTTAAATGTGTTCTGAAAAGGGTAGCATACTCTTGTACAGTTTGATTTGGTTTCTGTCTGTTGTTCTGTAAATACTCAAAGATCTCTGCAGGATTCTTTTTCAGCCTGAATCGCTGCAAAAAAGCGTCTCGTACTGCTTCATAAGTACCGAAATGATTAATATCGTATTCAGTAAGCCATCTTGCTGCTTCATTCACAAGTGTAGATTGAAAAACAAATGCTTTGTATGCCGGATCCGGTGGATGGTTGAGGACAGCGTAACTGATTTCAAAGGTGCGTACGTGAGCATCTGGATCATCTCCTGGAAATCCACTAAACTTTGTGTATGTTACTCCCGTTGGAGCCGATCTGGGTTGACCTAACTGTCGTTGCGGTTGTTCATTCATCGTAAATGTATTATACACTCCTTCTATATTTCTGTTTTGAGTTTCTGAACTACCGGAATTTGTTTCACCAAATGGCACACTTTCCGGTGCAATTAGCTTACTTACTATATTGCGAATTTCTGTTTCAAATAGTCTTCCTTCCTCCTTGATATCCAGAGTAGGAGGACTTGCTTCCAAACGTTGTAGTTGAGCGGAAGATTCAGCCGAAACTGCTGAATCGTCACCGAAAAACTGTGTTTTTCTTACCGAAATTCCACCGGAAGGATTCGAAATTGTGACTGGATACAGTGTTGATTCGCCTGTGTTAATTTCCTTCCCTAAAGGGTTTCTAATCGTATCTGAATCTATTCCGAAAACTTTTAGACTAGATTCCAACTGCGTCTTGGTAGGTTCCAAAATTGCTGTATTTTCGACAGTCTGCACCGTAGTGATACCTGACAGTTCTAGAGATGTACTACGTTCTACCGTGATTTCACCGGAATCAATTTTATCGTTCGTCACTTTTTCGACAACTAGGTCAGGTCTAATTGCACTAGTACCTCCCAGATTTGTTCTTAATACCCCTAACTCGTGATTCTTGGGATACTTTTCACCTGATCGAGTAATCGGCATGTAGCATTTCTGTACTGATCATATAGTATTACGAACAGAACAGTCTTGCAACAATCTGATTCTGTTGCTACTGTCCTTCCAACAAAATTTAATTCAAACAAAATACCAGGCAATCTTAATGCCACATCCCCAGTAGGATCGCCAATGTTAAACGATAATACTTCTATCCAACTTTCGGAAGAGTATTATCGGGTCCTCGGGTTCTTGGGAGTGGTAGGGGTCTGTTAGACAGAGGCCCTGTACTATTTTCCCAATTCTTCACACAATCATAAATACTCCATCACGTCTTAGCACAGTGGGTGAGTCTGAATACTGACCACTCTTCGGCACGGTGAATATTAGGACTTTTTGATTGAATCTGCTATGGTAATGGAGCAGAGGTCCTGTTGTGACTTATAAATAATAGAATACACATTTTTCAGTAATTGAATACTACTCAATATGACGATTCCATGTGACAGGTAAGTACACCGAACAATAATACACAGACAACTATAATCGGGATTACGCCAAACTTATCGTATACTGACTCAAGTCACAAATTCCTACCGCAATTGACAAACTTACCAATACTTCTGTTCACATACTATTGTATCGAACCTGGTCACTTAACCGAAAAGATACTAAATGTAGATGATTAACTTTGGCCTTACACAGGCTCTCGCAGGATGACAAACACACTATTTCACAACACAAGACTACCGAATGGAAATCGGTTCAACAAGGAGAATAGCAGAATAGTTAGATACGAATAGAATAGAACAAAACTCAATGTACTTATCAATATCTCATACATAGTCTCAACTGATCATCAAACAGACTCACAACACAAGACTACCGAATGGAAATCGGTTCAACAAGGAGAATAGCAGAATAGTTAGATACGAATAGAATAGAACAAAACTCAATGTACTTATCAATATCTCATACATAGTCTCAAAATATGATGCTCGCAATCTCCCAAATTGATTCAATATAACAGACATACAGAATACAATACGATACTTGCAATTTCCAAACACTTCAGTTCGAGATGTGATCAACCCTACTCGCTACAATGCCCAACAGAACAGAGACTCCTTCCGAAAAACTACTACTACTCCTCTTTACCGCTTTCCTTTATGCGCTTTAAATAGAAATCTGCTACAATGTTTCCGCGAATCCACTTTTTACGGCACCTGTCCGGGTTCATCCGTCCTGGTTCGGCGCCGCTCTAACAGAGGGGAACCACTGGCGAGAGTCCATTTTGCTTAGTATCTGGAAAAGAGGCATTAGCACCATTCGAATTTATTATCAAAAAGGAAATTCGAGCAAAATCCATTGGAATTGAACCCCCCATTAGGAGACTAGTGGCATTAGAAGAATATAGGGAAGGAGCAATGCAAAACTTTAGGTAACACAAGAAGAGAGCAAAAGATTGCACGACAAGTATCTTAGGTCAAAGAATTACAGGAAGGATCCTTAGTTCTGGTGCCTTAGATCCCAACAATTTCAACCAAATTGGCACCCAAATGGATAGGACCGTACAGAGTGATAAAGATATTACCACATGCAGCAGTGCATCTGGATGATTTGCAGGGTAAGAGGATACCCCTGGTCAATATCTCCAAGGTGAAGAATTACCTGAATTAAGGCAAGATGGAAGAACCTCATTCACTGTACATACCATATTTCATTCATTGACTGCAATTTATTTTGGTCTTATTGAAATAAGCAAAATAAAGGAGGAATTGCATCGGGATGGTGCAAAGACTTGATGTGGGGGTCTGTTGTGCCGTGCGATCTCTTTTCTTTCTCTCTCTCTCTCTCTCTCTCTCTCCCTCTCTCTCTCTGCCCATTTGCATGCGCTCTCTCTCTCTCTCTCTCTCCCCTCTCTTCCCACCCACATGCTCTCTCTCTCTCTCTCTCTCTCTCTCTCTCTCTCCCTCTCTCTCCCCCGCATGTGCTCTCTCTCTCTCTCTGCCCACCCGCATGCTCTCTCTCTCTCTCTCTCTCTGTCTCTCTCTCTCTCTCCTGCCATTCACTCCTACTCCCGCCCACCATCCTCACCTCACCTCACCTCACCTCACCTCACCTCCCCTCCTCACCTCACCTCACCTCCCCTCACCTCACCTCACCTCACCTCACCTCACCTCACCTCCCCTCCTCACCTCACCTCACCTCACCTCACCTCCCCTCACCTCACCTCACCTCACCTCACCTCACCTCCCCTCCTCACCTCACCTCACCTCACCTCACCTCCCCTCCCCTCCTCACCTCACCTCCCCTCCCCTCACCTCACCTCACCTCACCTTTCCTCCTCACCTCACCTCCCCTCATCACCTCACCTCCCCTCTTCACCTCAGCTCACCTCACCTCACCTCACCTCACCTCACATCCTCAACTCACCTCCCTTACCTCACCTCCCCTCCTCACCTCACCTCACCTCACCTCACCTCCCCTCCTTACCTCACCTCACCTCACCTCACCTCACCTCCCCTCCTCACCTCACCTCACCTCACCTCACCTCCTCACCTCACCTCACCTCATCTCACCTCACCTCACCTCACCTCCCCTCCTCACCTAACCTCACCTCACCTCACCTCACCACACCTCACCTCACCTCACCTCACCTCACCTCACCTCACCTCACCTCACGCGTGCAGCCCACCCCCTATTCCCACCCCCCCGCAATCTCCCACAACTCCCCACCGCCCATCCAGTTTTCTTATATGAACATTTAGACAAAGTTCTTCGCAGTTTGAGGATCATTTTTCAACCAAAAACTACGGTGTTATATATCATTGGAAAGCTCTCGACGAGTACTTTCCAATGGTTCAACATTAATTTTTGAAATCTTGGATCAATTTCTGACCAAAAATGATTTCTCCCACCACTCCACCCACACCTCCCATACCCCCACAACTTCCCAGCACAACCTTCCACACCTCCCACACCCCCGCAACCACCACAACCTCCACCCACACCTCCCTCACCACCCGCCATCCTACTCAATATGTAAGAGTCAAAAGCTACTACATAAATTATGTGAAGGATGTGCTTCTTAGGGTCATTCGAATATCACGGGTGGCACAAAATGAGGATGTCAGCTTGCATGCAAAAGTGACAGTAAAAGTGTAAGTGATAAAAGTGAAAGTAGAGAAATGTCTGTTGCCACCAACAATTCATGACGACTCCCTATTTTTGAGGATCCAATTCAAGATTGGTGGCATATTTGATCTACCCCTCCAATTTTGGGCAATCAATCGACACATGATGAGTGGACGTGAGGAATTGTCAAGGTTCTCTTGGCCTATTGGAGCCTATAAAAACAATGGACTTGTGTTCATTTGAGAGACATATACTTACATACGTACATGGGTCCTCTCTTTGCACTCAGTGGCTATAATCCTACTGTAGGAAGTCACTCTGTGGTGAGGATACAGAGGGTGGGCAAGTCTTCATACTTTATATTGATCAATGCTAGTCTGCATCTAGTTGTGTTCATTGTACGGATTAGACGAATCTCTTGTATTGATGTTGTGTAGTCTGGAGTGGCATGTTAGCCCAGAGCATCAACTTTAGAGCATTTCTTTTGCCTATATTGTAATCATCTGTTCGAACTAAGGAGTGGTTTGGTCTTCCATTATTCTCATTTGTCATTAATATTATCCCTGATTATTCACAACTCTGTGCAATTATTGATATCTGCCTGCTCACAGAAGTGTTTTAAAGGGTATATTTCCCTAAGGAGAACCTCCCTTGAGTAGGCGAAGTACTGGAGTGCTTGGTGCATGCTCCTGTTAAAAGTAGATCCCCCAGTTCCTCCTCTACATATCTCAACCCGTTTTCTTTTGTTTTTTTTTACACAAGTCCACCTATGCTGAAATCCGGTGGGACTCATGGACCTATCCACCCAACCAATTTTATCATACTTGTTTGCTGATTTGACATAGTGCACAACACACAACACCAGTTAGATACAAAATCGACATTAACTCGTGGCTCTAACCACCTAGAAAAAGTAACTCCATCTACCTGTTGATCCATATAGGTGCATATAAACTTTGGTTAGGCCATACAATGAAACTAGCATCTGTGCATGGCCCTGATCACCTGATCAAGATAGCTCCACCCACCTACTAGCCGATCACAATGCATTGATAGCACATACACATACATATATAGTTGGTTGGAGTAGGAAGGCTTTCCTGAATGATAATCTTTCTAGAGGTAGGATCTTGCAAGGAATAAATAGTAGCAACCAAAGAATCTCAGTCACCAATTTTTCAAGCTTTTTAGCATATACATGCACTTATTTTAAGTTTTTCCATCACTTCCGAAGGTCTCCATTCCTAAAAGATCTAGTTTGCTAAGTGATCATGCTCATATAATCTTTGGCTTTTCATGCATCACACATAACCATAACAGATGTTTACTATCTTGCTTCCACTTGATTCACTTCAATTTATACCAATTCTGATACATTTATCATATACAAGATGCAATGCATCTCAAATGGTGCAAAAAAAACAAGACTAAATAAATTTTCCTAATGAAAAAGGATTTTTGGACTCCATGTACTTTTCTTCATCTTGATCATCTTTTGTCGATCATTTAAGGCACTCATAAAGATAAAACAAAAGATAAGAAGCATCCAATAAAAAAAGATACTATATGTGTATGAATGCATAAAAGAACTTCTCAAAAGCCATCAACAATAAAACATGAATAAGCAACTCGAAAGTAGGTGCCTTGTGTACAACCTATTCACTGTCAAGATCTTGAATTGGCTCTAGATCAATACCTATTCACAAAAACTCATAAGCACAATTATTAAAATTATATCGTCAAGCTAGAGATCTGTATATATTTTTGAATCATTATCAATCGTGCTTACTTCATCAGTCACGTACTTTATATCACTTCTTCTATTTCCTACCACCATAAAGGTTTAGAAGATTTGGATGACTTTGACATATTCTGTTCAATTTGTTTGATAATCTCTTCAGTTATTTGTTTCTCCTTTTCTTCAACTTTGTTTCCATTATTTTTACTCTCATCAAGTTTTTTGATGTCCTCAGGGTCACTTTCAATCTCATAACTTAATTGAACTTTCATCTTGTTCACTTTTTCTTGGCCAAATAATTTATCATCTTCAAAAAAAATTGGGATCACATATTACATAGTATTTGTCATGTGTCTTTCTCACTTGCATTGAATTTCTATGTTCTTGCTCATTATCTTCCGATTCTTGTTGGAAACTTTGTCCAACTTCACTACCCCAGTTTCTTGGTTCACTTTTAGCTACATCATTAACGTTTTCATGATTATTAATTGACATCTTCATATGTTGGTTAAAAGTTTTTTTATCATTATATTTTTTCGATCTCCATAGGTTTTTACATCTGCGTAACATTCTTGATTTCAATGTTGTTTGCTCAAAAGATTCCTTCATTCCCCCTCATCCCAAGTTCAAATGTAAAGGGGTATCATTGCGAAAAGCACATATTTTTTTTCTCAATTTGACGTACTACATTATATTTATATGCATGTTCATATGCAACACAATTCTCATATGTATGAGTGATTGGATCATACCAAAGACATATAACAATACGATTATGGTTTCTATTAAGTTTTTTCTATATTATTCTAGGAGCGACCTACCTACAATCAAGCAAAGGGTTTTGTTCCATCAAATCTATAGACATACTTGATACTTGTACATGGTATTCATCTTTATGCTTGCATATCATAATCTCATTTATTTTATGGTATAATGTATCTAACCTTTTATTGCCATTGCAGATCTCATTGTTTCACCTAAAGATGTAAACTCATTATCAACTCTTGCACTCAATACTTTAATAGTGTCAATAAATTGTGATATTTCTTGAGTTATTTTTGAAGTCATTGAGTCAGATTCTAATTCAAATGGTCCATTTATAGATGAAATGATGCACCATTCTATGTTATAAAGAAATGCTTCAAAATTAGGATCCACCTTCCTATGTATATTTTAACGCAAAGAAATAGAAGTACGGATTAAAAACTCTACCTCTACTCTCTGATTTTTGTTCTTCCACTCAATCACTTGTCCTCGATGTGCCATAGAATTTTCATGTCAAGTTCAAATGTAGAGGATTAATGATCACAAAAAAGATATATTCTTATTCTCAATTTCACATACAATCTTATCTTTACATGCATGTTCATATTCCAAGTTATTCCACTAATATAGAGCGAGTGTGCACTGATAAATGAGTTTAAGAACGAAAGGGTGTAATCACGAGTTTTGCGGGGGAAGAAAGTGTGCAAACATAGCTGGCTTGTTTGATTCATAACTCAAGATTTAATGAACCAAATGTAATGAAATTTGATATGTAGCAACTAAACTGACCATTCTAACTATATCAAGTTAAAGCACATCAAATAATCAAGTACACATCAAGAAATCCATCAAGCAATAGCACAAAAATGAAGAGGTTGTAGTAGAGAGCAGTAGGGAGAGATGATCATTAACTAATGTATCAAATCATATGTGAAAATGAATGTATGATACAAAGGTGATGTAATGGACTTACTCATACATATGTGAGCTCAAGATATGCTCAACCATGAGGATCAATGGCTCTCTCTTCTCTCTCATATCCCATGACTAAAAGTCACTTCTATTTATATAAATAAAGAGAATCTCAAATTTGAATCTCCCTCACCTAAAAGTGTTCTGAAACTTTAGATGTTGATTGATTTGATTTCAACCACCAAAGAACCATGGTTCTTGGATTCTAACATTGTGAGATTCCTCTTCTCATCTTATCTTACTTTTATTTAATGAATTAAAGTCCACCACTTTTACAAGAGGTGTTTATATGCATGTTCTTTGTGAGACAAAGGTATATTTGATACGTCCTGATCATTTGGTCAAGCATCTAGGCTAGTTAGGAGGCCCGGTCTCCTTTCATGTTCGTTCAAGTGCAGCAATGGTCTCTCTTGAGGATTATAGGACCAAGTTAGCTTTTGACACTGATATCCCAAGCATAGATTCTAGCATTGCCTTTCTCAGCTCCCCTCGACCACATAGCAATGCAGCGCTTATGGATGACTCGCAGCAATAGCATAAGGTCTTAATAGGAGTGGCTAATATGCACTAGAGTGTTCCACAAGGTTCACCTCATCTCTTGGTCATCCATGGGTTAGTGCTTCCAAATTTCACTCTTGTTTATCAATGCCCTCTACTACTGCCATGGATCATGTAAACCTCCTTCATGTCATCAATCTGGCAAGTGGGACAAAGAAAAGTCATAAGGAATTAAAGGATCATGCATACCTACTATCACATCCATAATAGGGGTAAGTTCATTTGCATCAACTCGGAGTTGATCTTAATACAGCACTTGTTCCACTCTTTCCCTATGCATCTAGGTGCTTTGGTCTCCAAAAGTCTATGTCTTGCATTTGAAGATGAGCGTTCATCTGTTACTAGCCATTCGCCGTACTCGATTTCTTAGTATGCACAAACTAGTGTATCTGGTGAGGACCTTGCTATGCAGTTTTTTGTGCAAGAGAAGGATCTCTCTCTCTCTCTCTCTCTCTTTAAACAACACTATAGCCGCACTAGTTTTGTTGCCTTGATTGGTGAGCTCTCTGAATATCGATATGAGTACAAACCATTTTTTGTCTATGTGTTGGCTCTTTGGACATGGATGTGCATGTGCCATCTCTCTCTTTGTGTGTGTGTGTCTGTGTCTCTCTCTCTCTCTAACTGCACATCATTTTTGCCAAAAGTTTGTTAATGTATGAGCTTCATGATCTCTCTCCCCTTCTATCTCTCACTCTCTCTCCCTCTCTCTCTGTATCTCTCTCTCTATCTATCTATCTATCTAATACAAATGGTAATGCCTAGTATGTTGATTTCTGTTCTTCAAATCAAATGAATAGTCATTTTTAATGGTAAACTTTTTTGCAAAAATTACCAATTTTTGGATATGTTCAAATAGGTTATGACACATCACATTTGAACGAGCATACAAGAAACATTGCACTCTTTATAGAGGAGGGGAAGGTAAAACATCTTGCTGATGTGGTGCATGTTCCAAATATAAAAAGGAATATGGTTTCTGGTGCTCAAATGGTTGACAAGGGATTACAAGTCTTGTTCATTGTTGACGGATTATATGTAGAAGAGTAAAAAAAGATTGATTGCCGAAGGAATCAAAGTGGGTAGGATGTTCACCTTAAATGTGAAAACTCTTGATGTGCATGTAGCCATGTTTGCAAAAGGTGTAGGAGTTATTGCACATATAGAGATCTAGCACAAATGAATTGGACACGCAAATTGAGAGCCAATAAATCTAATTCAATCAGAGGAGATTGTCAATCGACTACCAAATTTCAAGGTTGCAAAGATACAAAAGATATGTGCAACAAGTTAGGTTTGGTAGACTTTCAAGATCATCATTTTTGCTATCAAAATGAACAGACGTATTTCATGCCCCGTTCACTTCTCATAAAGGGCTCAGTTGGCTGGATTAGGCCAACTATGGGTGTTCCAATGACGATGCATGCAGGGTGCTTCAAGCAAGCTCATGGGATAGAATGAAGACTCAAAGATAATATTATAACTTAAAACAATTGATTATATCGCTTATACAATTCATCATCATGTGTGAAGAGAGATATGACAATAAGTGTAGAGAGAAGTGAAAGAGAAGAGGTATGGGAACATTGGCAATTGATTCATAATAATAAGTGTTCATACAATTGTAATGCAAATAAGGGAAAACTACATGTTCTCGATTCGTAATTGGTCATAATGTTGCATCAAAACATTCTTCATAAAGATTCAAACATGTGTGAAGAGCCTCCTCCAAGGTGAGAGAAGAATCACCACGAAGATGATGGATAGCCAACCTTCATCGCGTAGATGAGCATCTCCTTCCTTCAATGATGATAGCTCCTCCTTCTTCAATGATGAAGGCTCCTCCTCATAGTGTGTGTAGCTTCCAACTCCTCCAATCCTCCAAATCCAAGGAAAGAGTGTTGGTGTTTGTTGCTGCAATAGAAACGAAGCTCACATACTTGGTTTATTAACATAACTCATACAAGACTCTATATGATCAATCTCTTGTAAAAGGCCCTTCACATACTTGGTTTATTAACATAACTCATACAAGACTCTATATGATCAATCTCTTGTAAAAGTCCAACCCTAAATCTATATATAGAGTCTCTATTCACATAGCTTCTTCTGTTACATTTGCTAATCCTATGTATTCAGGCTTAGTTGAGGAAAGAGCAACTAAGGTTGCTTCTTTGTAGATGAAGATCTGAGCTTTGTACCTACAACTGAAAGATATCTTTATTTTCTTCTTCTGTTATCTTTGGAACCTGCCCAATCTCCATCAATGAATAGCTTTAGATTCAAATCAAATGTGTAAAGGTAATATAAACCTTCATTTTTTGTTCCTTTCAAGTACTTCAATAGCCTCTTTGTTGCACCTATGTGAGGTTTCCTTGGGGTGTGCATGAATTGACTAAGCACACTAAGTCTTACTCCATAGCAAATATCAACCCTAGTTAGAGTAGCATAGTTGAAACTCCCAACTAGAGCTTGATAGCTTGTGATATATTCAATAAGTTATCCTTCATGAGCACATAATTTGTGATTGAGCTCCATGGAAGTATGTGCAACTTTACCTTCTTGGATTTTGAACTTTGCAAGAATATCCTTTATATACTTCCTTTGTGTAAGGAACATCCCTTGATCTGTGTAGACTACTTTCAATCCAAGGAATTAAGTAAGAAATCCGAGATCACTTAAAGTCCTCCTTCATTTGTGCTTTGATATGTCTAATCCCATCAGCATCATCACGTGTAAGGATTATATCATCTACATATACAGATAAATATATCAGTTTAGATTTACTTTTCTTAATGAAAAGTGAAGGATCTGCTTTGCGTAATTGAAATCCTTTGTCCTGCAAGAAAGTAAGTAGTCTATGGTTCTAAGCTCTAAGAGCTTGTTTCAATCCATATAGTGCTTTCTTGAGTTTATACACACACTCAAGATCTGATTCATCTTCAAATCCAAGAGGTTGTGCACTGTACACCTCCTCTAAAATCCATCCATTCAAGAATGTAGTTTTTATACCCATCTGATAGATGCTCCAATTATTTGAGGCAACTACACTCATGAGTACTCTAATTGTAGGCATCTTTGCCACAAGAGAGAAGTTCTCTTCATAATCTTTACCTTGGGTTTAAGAAAACCATTTAGCCATTGGCTTTGCTTTATACATGTTTATTGATCCACCTGAGTTCTTCTTTACCTTGTAGATCCATCTAGATCCAACTATCTTCATGGATGGCTTCTTAGGAACCAGATCCCAAGTCTGATTCTCTTGAAGAGGTTTTATCTCTTCTTCCATTGCTTCTGTCCATTCTGATTTCTTCTTATCTTCTTCAAATGTTGATGGTTCCCCTAAGTTTAGATCTTGAGAAATGTAAATGGAATGTTTAGTGACTGGAGAGGTGTCAAATCCATACCTTGTTTTCTTCCTTTTTTCTTTATTAGATCTCCTTATTGTTTGTTGAGAAGATTCTACAATGTCTCTTAATTCCTATATCTTTGTTTTACCTTTTTTGTTCCAAGCTTTATATTTCTCATTGGTGTCTTCTAATTATCATGAGAATCATTTGAGTCTTCATGTATGTGCATTCCGAGTACATTGCACATCCAAAGTGTGCATTTAGGATGAACACTAACCCACTAACCACCATTCTCACCCATCACCAAACACTCCACCCACTAACCCCTAACCACTTGAAATGTCATGTTAGTATTGTGGAGGGAACACCGTAACATCCTGTTTCCTATGCAATGCTGATGTGCCTCTCTTCTTCTAGCAGATAAGTATCAAGAGCTACACATAATCTCATGGCAAAAGTAGCAGATCTGAGCTCATAGGCAGGAGTAAGTACTGCAAGGATTGATGTGGAGAGTCTACCTATTGATGTGCCTCCAACTGAACGACCCGTAGAGTTGCAACACCTCCAACAAATACCTATACCTGATCCTCCCACAGGAATAACTGAGAGGGTCCATGCCAACTCTCATTGGTTCAGTGACATGCTAGGATCCCTAGGAGAGGCCAAGTATATATGGGAGTCCAAATGTGAGCATGATAAGCAATGGGTCAGATTCCAGTTCTTTTCCAAGGAGTTTGAGACTCTCCAAAACACACAAGATCTACAAACCATATGGGAGCATGCAGGGCTGGCCGAATACTTTGCAGCACCTTTACCCAAACCAGATCTCCTGCGATGTTACTACTTGGTCTCAACATTACAGGCGCATAAAGAAAAAGATAAACCAGGATCATTTGTCATTCCTTCCTTATTGGGCAACAATGAGTTGAAAAGGTTCGAACTCACTTTGGAATTGGTGAGCTCTACATTCAACATGCACGGCACACATGTGCCCTCTAAGAAGGATCCTCTTATTCCCCTTAACAGGAAGAATCGGAAGCTACAAAAGTTGAAGGAGATGGTGGCACTCACACCAAATGTGTCAATTCCTCTTCGCATGTGCATGCAACATTTTGTGTTTCCCGGTCAAGATCGTTTCACTCAACCCCACAAGCCGATTTGGTTCGCTCTTTACTTGGCAGAGTCAGGTGCATTACCGATTAAGCTTCTTGTATGGATTATAGAGCAGCTGTATGAAGCAAATAAAAGGGCACATAGGAATCTAGTGGTGAATGGGTGTTGTGCAATCACGCGCATCATCTACAAGTGCTTAGCATATGATGTACCTATCGAACATGCTTTAACGTGGTCGCAACTACAAATGTTCAAGAGACTCAAATCTGCCACACATCAATCTAAGCGCATGAGGGGTTCGTTCCCTTGTGTTCAAACACGTGAAGTTTTGACGACTCTGGAAGTGTCGCCACGATGGGATGCCACTATGCCTCCCTTTACCATTCGCATACCAAGATCGGGATCTAAAGGCACATCACAAGCTGCCCCCTCGACTCCTCTTATCCCTCCTAAATTCAAATTTCCTGCAACTGGAGACGCTGAAGGGATGAATACCTTCGACTTCGAATCATTCTTGTAGAATACACAACTCTCTGATGTAGAGTTCTATTCAGACACGGAAGAATAGGGAACATCTTCCCTAAGAAGGAGGAAATCCATAGAAGGCTGCCATGTACATTGGGAGGAGGAGCAGCAGCGAACTTTGTCGCAACAACTAGAACACTTGGAAGCAGAAGAAGAAGAAACAACTGAAGCCCTAGCTTATACAACAGAACTTCGAAGGCTATATCAAATAATGGAACGAGTGAGGTCGCAATAGTTGCTCACAAAACAGAGCAGTCGGATGCTCATGGCTCAGCTATTAGAAGAAGGCGGAGTCGACTCAGAATACAGTGAAGGTCTCTTATTGATGGCAGAAACATATGGGGTAGTAGAAGTAGTTCGAACAACGATTAAGAGGCCTCTGGTTCAATATGATCCACAAAGATTTTAGACACGACCACGGTCGGGTAAAAAAATCCAGATTCCCATCACTACAACGGAAGGACCAATTATTACATCGGAACCCATTGAGAGAACCTCCCAAACAGTAGGAACCACTAGCCAAGAGATCCCCATCACCCAGGATGAGTCAACCGAACCACTACCACCGACCCCTCCCCCATCACCTCCTCAAACAGAAGCTGTAAATATCACCTCGACTACTCAACCCACTGAACAAGCCTTCATCTTCCGTACTCCAACCTCTAGTGTTGCTTTGTTCTCCTCCTTTGAAAACCCCCTACATAATACCGCCACCATCATAACTGAGTCCTTCATAGAGCCCGCCCTAGGAACATCATCCCCCATGCCCTCCGCCCTAGGCCGTCCTGACTCTAGATCCATTTTCTTTGGATTCCCAGCCACCACATCCCCTTTTATGGCTTTCCCACCTCCAAGTTCTCATCTTCCACCTCCCATACCACCATTCCTTCAACCTGCCCATGAATACTTTTGTAGAATGTATCAAGCCACGGCCCCACCCTCCTCATCAATCCCATCCCCACCATCCACACAACACTTATTCACTACTCTCACACACACACCACCTACCATTCCAATATACAGGGTAGACACCACACTTGCATCCACTCCAGAAAGTATGGACATTTCGCCACCCACAGCACCTCCCCCACCCCCCCACACTTCCACCTTCTCCCATTCCCCCTCCACCAATTTCACCCACACACACATCTCCAATAGACACATCATTCACTCTTCCCATTCCCCAATCCCCTTCTCGTGCATCTTCCATTGTACAAACCACACCCTCATCCATAGGCAATGCATTGGACACCGTGCTCGCATGTATATCACAGTTAAGGACAGAGTACAATCAGCTCCAGCAACATAACACAGGACTGCAAGAGCACTCGGATGTGCTACAACATCGTCTAGCTTCACTAGAAGAGAAGAATGCTCACCTCCATACACAATTCCACACTTTACAAGAGGCTCGTAGCATATTAGAAGTACAGTTACAGAACAAAGACCAGGAAGCAATAAAAGTGGTAGAAGGTCATCTACAAATACAACTAGAACGCAATTCAAAGCTTCAGCAAAACATGGCCCTACTCAAGCACCACCTTGCATCCGCTCATGAAGAGAATCAATGCCTGCAACTACAGAATCAGGAAAACCTAGAAGCAACTATCGAAAGCACACTTGGGGCACCCATCAGTTCCTCAAAGTTTCAAGCTGTGACCCCCGACAATATCAAGATCATCTTGGAAGAATATGCTACTCTACTCGAAGCACACGACGAGTTATCAGAGGAACTGGGTCAACTGAAGCAAAAACTAGAAAAAGACAGAACGACTGCCCCTCAAACCACCTCCTCTGCGGCTTCACTTCTCATAGACTCAGAGGCCCTAAAAGATCTCCTGGAAAAGGTCACAGAATTGCAAGCATGCCTACTGCAATATGAAAGACCACCTTCCCCACCAGAGGCTCCCACCGATGAAGAAACATTACAAATTCCTGTGGAACAAACGTTTGAAGAAGAATATGACCCACAACCCTTCGCAGGAGGTCAACAAATGGAAGAAGGTCAGGATACATTTGAAGCACTGCGACCCCCATGGCTACGACAAGTGGAGGAAATCGAGAGTTCACATGAAGAGCGAACAATAGTGCAAAATCAAGCCATGCGAGTCATAGAAGACACTATATTACAATTCAATTACTTCAAGAACTTGTCATCTAGACGCCTTATCCTCTCATCAGAACTCCAATACAGGCCTTACTATATCATTTTGGCAGATTATAATGCAGAAATACAGAGAGTCACAGGAAAGATACCTTCCTTCACAACCCAATTTCAACCCGAAGACCTTCCTCCAACAGTGCAAAAAGGGAAAATCCGTCAACCGACATGGCGGCATAAACTTCTTGAAACATATCCTAAAATGCTGTGCACCTGGAACAATGCATCATTACATCTACTTTACAATCCATGCTATGGCCCTGTTCCACGATGCCGATCATGGAAAGCATTCAACATTAAAGTCCAGAACAATGCACAATGCAAGGAATGGCTAAACTACCCGTACATAGCGCCACCACAAGGACCACCATCAGTATCCTACATGATGGCCACAATTCGACACTGGACGCCTCGACTGAAGCCCATGCTGGTTGTGGCAGCCCAAATGATGGTTAAAATTTTGGACATGATGCAAGTTGTGCTCAAAACTTTTAGAAATGCAGAGGCACCATAGGTACGTCTACCAGGATTTACCCATGGAAATTAAGATTTGGTGTATGACATGAGCACCACCCCCGACATTCGGGTAGCTTACACTTGGCATGCACGCTTCAAATACCTCCCTACATGCTATAAACAAACATTCGAAGAAATGTTCAGATCAAGTTTCTAGGAGTATCACTCGGAGGTCTTCGCACCGAAGCCTACACACCTGCTTCATCTCTTTGCATGTGAACAAGCTATGTACTCCGAGTACTACACTACACTGCAACTCGAGGTCCCCGGTGCAATAAATTGGGATGCATGGGAAGCTGACCTAGCAAGAGGATTAAGGATAGGAGAACATGAATTAGCCACCAACATCATCCAATACTATATCGACCACCCTATAGAACAGAGGTCTGTCAGGGGCAACAGACGCTAGGAAGGGGGGAGTATTGGCATACAAGTCATACGAAGAGCATACAAGCTTAACCGAGCAGTCATGCACAATATGGCAACAAGGCCTAATCATTTTTTTCCATGAACTATTTCCAACTTTAGTGATTTTCATCACTACACACATATTATAAATTCCGTTTTTGGTAGAATAGACTCCATTTTATTCAAGCCAAGGCATCCTTGAGCTTGAGGAGTATTAGAATTAGCTACATACCAATTTTCATAATTTTTAGAGTCCGTTTGAGCCCTCAAATAAGCTCTAGAACCTAATTTTTAACTAGGCCGGACACTAGGTCTGAACAAGGCTAAAGCTAGTCAGAAAACTATAAAAAGAGCTAGAGAGCTCATTTTTGGGGTTAGATTGTTTGTGAATTGAGCTTATGTAAGAGACTTTTTGACTAATGCAAAGCTCTCCATTGTTCCTCTCCTTGCTCTTGCCTTGTGTGCGCGTGTGTGTGTATGTGTGTGCATGTTTGTGTGCTTCTCACTCACACACTTGTGCCTTCACTTGCTCATAGTCTTCATACTAGTCCTCACGTCTCCACGGATTGACAATTATGAGGTGGATCTCCTCACGTTGGTACTCACCATTGTGCTAGAGTGACACCTGGTGAAGCAAATGGTGCTCAGAGAGAAGCGGGTGTAGTCGATAGATTTCTTTATCCATTGATCCTTGGATGAGTATGGAAGAACCATGCAAAATAGTACTGAATGTGTACATTTATGAACTAAGATGTAGAATTTGGCATGCCTAGTGGGATAAAGAGCTTGGTGACCCAAATCAAATTAGAAGTGTTTAACATATCTATGACTAGAGCCCACTTGCATCATACTTCTTTTAGCCCAATATAAAAACCCAACAAATGCGTCAGACATAGTATTATTATCCATAAAATTTCCAAAGAGAAACAAAAAAAACCTCTAATAGAAGTTAAAATTGCACAACGAGACTTAGCATCACTTTTTTCTCGTAGTAATATTAACTTCCCCATTTTTTAACAGAGTCTCGATGGAAGACCTTGATGATCATGTTAGAATTTGTCTTGCTCAATGTAAGAGCCATGGCTCGAAGGGCAAACTGATGCATTCATGGGTTTATTTCGTGCCATCTTGGATGGACTAGGTGACAAATGGTTTCCTCAGTTTGAAGAAGATCACTTCGTAACTTTCTAGGCAATGAAAGATGAGTTCTAAGTTTTGCCTTCAAAATGGGAAAGTCATTTGAGAAAGTATTGGATAAGCTAGAAAAGCTACATTTAAGAAAGGATGAGTCTTTCTAGAGATGATGACAAGGACTAAGGCTTTGGCGTCCAAGGCACTAGCTACTCTTGGTTACTTCCTCATCAAGAGGTGGGTTGAGAAGGCATTTCCACTCAACACAAGGCACAAACTCTACAATTTATTGTTGCCAAGTGCTCTACTAATGAAATCGGTGGCCATGGCTTCCATGATTGACCTAATGCATGGGCATTTTATTGGCATAAGTTCTCATGAACAACGATGGAATAATCTCGAGTGCAACAACGGATTACAAGTGATGAACAAGATATTGTATTGAAGCTTAAGCGGGAGATTGAAGAGCTTAGGCAATGGGAATCAAAGGCCAACCTTTGGTATACAAAATGTCACCACCAAGGATATCCCTAGATAGAATGCCCTAAGCAGTTAATCTAAAAGTTTTGTGGTAAGTGTATTACTATCTAAAGGGAATGGGAGAAACACAATTGCCTCCATATTGGGGTCAACTGAGAATGATTCCTTAGCCTTTGGTACCTATGACTCAACCTATGGGAGGGCACAAGATCCCATTCTTCATAATGTTCCTTGTAGTGAATCATTTTACTCTTCTCTTGGTAATTCTGGAGTGTAGATTGGTTTGCATGACTAGACGTTTGCATTTAGAAATTCAACTTGATGCTCGATGATGTATTATAGATGCAAGGAATATGATCATATTCATGCTCACTGCCTCTTCTCTGAGAATGTGCCACGATGCATGAATTATTGAGAGCTACATGAACAATACACTGAAGACTACCCATATCTGAGTGATAATGGAATCAAAATGCAATTGTCTTGTAGATATACACCACAACAAAATAGTGTTGCAGAACGCAAAAATTGTGTGATTGAGGAAGTTGCTAGAGCCAGGTTAAATGAAAAGAGCATGCCAGATATAATTAGGGTAGAAGCTTGTCATATAGTCATACATGTCATAAATAGAGATCCAATAGGAATGGTTCATGATTTGACTCCTTATGAGTGGCTATGGAAGCATAAGCCGAATGTGAGCTATTTATGAGTATTTGGAAGTATTTGTTATGCACACATGCCTAGTCAGTTGAGAAACAAGTTTGAGGCTAAAGTTGAAAAGTCCATATTTGTTCAATACTTAGAAGAGAAGAAAGGATATAGATGCTATAACCCTATTACAAATGAATGTATAGTGAGCAAAGATGTTTTATTCGATAAGAATGCATCATTTTATGCACCCAGAGACATGGTTGTGATAGATAATGATATGGATGGTTCAATGCATAAGGTTCATGATGAGTGAGAAAAATGTCATATAAATTTTAACCATGAAAAAGTCATGATTATGGTTCATATGAGCTTCCTACACCGGAAATGTCATGGAGTGAAAATGCAAAAGACTATGCAAGGAGAAAGGAAAAAGGGAAAGAGAAGATGAGAGAGTACATGTTTGATTTGGATATGGATGATGAGATAGTTACACCTAGTATGTTAAAAAATAATAAGGAGAAATATGTTCCTCCATATGCAAGGAAAGAGACATGTTGAAGATTAGATGAAGAAACACCTATGAGATGATCTATGAGAGTAAGGCATGCTATGGATAGATTGGATATATACAATAAGTCTATGAAGCTTCGTTATGCATACATGGTAGAGAGAATCAAGCATGACAAACCAAAGAATTTTCATGATGCATCACAATGTGAAGATTGATGCAAAGAAATGGATGATGAGATGAATGCATTGAAGAAGAATGATACACGGGAATTTGTGAAATTGCCACTGAATAAGAAAGCTATTGGATGCAAATGAGTGTACAAAGTGAAGTGCAAAAGTGATGGTTCAATGGAGAGACTTGAAGCACATCTAGTTGCAAAAGGATATGCACAAGTATATGGATTAGATTATGATGAAACATTTTAGTCTAGTGGTTAAAATGATGATGATGAGAGGCGTGATTGCATGGACTGCTATGAACAATTGCAAATTGTATCAAATGGATATTAAGAATGCATTCTTGAATGGAAAATTGCATGAGGAAGTCTTTATGCAACAACCAGAAGGTTATGTGCATCCAATGTATCCTGACTATGTATGAAAGTTAAAGAAAGCGCTTTATGGATTGAAACAAGCTCCAAGTGCATGGTATGAAGGATTCACTAAGACAATATTGGATATGAAATTTATGCAATCCAAGTCTCATTATTCACTATTTGTATGGAATGAAGGAAGCAAAAAGATTCTATTAGTGATCTATGTTGATGATTTATTCATTATTGGCAATGAGAAGAAGAGGATCGCTGATTTGATAAAGCAACTAAAATCTGAATTTTTGATATCAGATTTAGAAGAGCTAATACAACGCAACTATATGCTAGAAACGCTTGAGAGATTGGGTATGAGTGCTTGCAAACCTGTTGATATGCCACTTGATGCTAATGCTAAGCTTATGGATGATGGGAAATACTTGCATGATGCAAAGGTGTAGATGAAGATGGTTGGAAGCTTGATTTATGTAATGAAGACAAGACCCAATTTGAGTTTTGTAGTTGGTTTGGTGAATCAATTTATGCATAAACCATGTAGAGTGCACTTGGATGCAGTGGGATGCATATTGCGATATGTGAGAGGAACATGCAACTTTGTCTTGTTTTATGAGAGAAAATTTCAGCCATGTATATATGCATACACAGATGCAGATTGGGCAGGAAATCTCATGGATCACTGGTCAACTAGTGGATTTTCATTCTCACTTTTGGAAATGCAATCATTTCATGGAATAGCAAGAAGCAACCAACTATTTCTTTATCAAGGACCGAAGCTGAATATAGAGGCATTACGCAAGCCATTTGTGAAGCAACATGGATTAAGTACCTACTTGAAGACATGGGAGCCTACATGGATGGAAAAGTGGTCATCTATTGTGACAATGTGAGAAGCATTATGCTGTCAAAGAATCCAATTTATCATTTGTTCGTGAGAAGGTCATCGAAGGAGAAGTGGAGCTGACTCACATCAACAATGGAGAACAAGTGGTGGATATGTTCACCAAAGCTCTTCCCAAAGACAAGTTCATCTACTTCAGAAAACTTTAGGAGATAGAAAGCTTTAGTCTGTATCTAGATTTCATTTCATGTTGATTTCATCTTGTATGGACATATGGATTTCTTTCATTTTCTATTCAAGCTCATTCTGAGATTGAGGGGGAGATTTGATTATGTGGCATGTTTAAAGTGAACAACAAATATGAATGAAAAATATTCATGTGTGCTATGCCATGCTACGCAGTTTTATCCAAAATTTTTCCCCGCTCCTTCTCGCTCGTCTCTATGTGTATTTTCACAGCGCCATCAGTCCATGAAGTCATCAAAATTGAAATTGAATCAACTAACTATGAGAGTGAATTTTCTATTGATTGGTGAGGGTGGTAAAGGTAGATGGTACTTGTCGAACTGGGGTGTTATGTAGGTACTTTGTCAAAGCATAAGTCATATACATACACAATGTTGATTATAGAGTAAGTGCGTGTATATGTCAGTTCTAAGTCTCTAAAAATATATAAATGCCTTCTTTTGTGTGCGTTCGGACTTGACATGCTGAACGCATCAATGGAGGAACTATCTGAAAGCTGTTTTGCTATCATTGGCATTCATTTCATATTACTTCATTCACATAAATTATCTAAGTACTAAAAAACAATCTTGGATATCTTTGGGCGGGCTGCGTGGCACATTACCAGCCTCGATACGAGATGGCAGAAACCACCCGTCTTCCTTTTATTCAGAGAGAGATGTGTGAGAGAGCAAACCGGACAATCAAGTCCCAGGTTTGTGATATAGAAGTGCGACTTCTTCCTTGTGATTGTCTATTGGGGGGGAATCAATCAATCATGATGGTCCTTTTCAATTCTTTCTTGAATGAAATGTTCTGCGCATTTTTGTTGTCCTCTCAGTTATTTGGGGGGGAATTGGAGATTTCCTTGTAGCCTTTTGTACGCGAATGATCGCTTCTGTGGACTATATATGCGAAGTTTTTATTCCTTTATGTATTCGCACTTTCCCCTATGGGTGCACTTACAGGGTGGATCCAAGAGTAATAGCGGAATTTTCTTTGGTGTGTGGATGAGGAATTTATCCCTTTTCCATGCGTGTGTGTTTTCATTGCATGCTCGTGTACGAAACTACCTCCAATTCCTTTGAAGCTATACCATCAAAATTCGTTTTAGAGAAGTATATGTACTCTGGTTACTAGAACGTTCAGACATTATAAGCTATTTATTTAGCACATTTTCTAATACTCCTTGTTACCATCATGGACCAATGCAAAAGTTATGGCACAATGTCTTGTAGCTTACCTTCTGTATTAGACTTCTGTAACGTAGCTCTAGATAGTTATTTTACAGAGAGAGAGAGAGAAAGATGGAATTAACTTAGAATCCATATGTGATTGTGCATTTGATTGTGTGTTTGTGTTTATAAATATGATATGTGCAACACAATTAAACTATGCCATTATGTGAAGAATTTATGTTCCCCCCCCCCCCCCCCCCCCCCCCCCCAGCCTTCGTCCGACTGCACGTACAAAGACCCACACGTAAGGGGAGAGAGAGAGAGAGAGAGAGAGAGAGAGAGAGAGAGAGAGAGAGAGAGAGAGGTCACTATCTAACTCTCTGAGGCAAATCGGTTTGATGCACGGGGACATAGAGAGAGAGAGAGAGAGAGAGAGAGAGAGAGAGAAAGAGAGAGAGAGAGACAGAGAGAGTTTTTAATCGTTTATGTCTTAGGGACTAAAGAAATTGTTTTTTTATTATGTTTGTTGTTCTTTTGTTTATTATTTATTTAGTCATTATTTATAAATTGAAATATACTTTAGGTTAAATAAAATAAAATAAATGAAAAGTAAGCATTAAAACGCAAGAAAAGAACTTAGGAAAACGAATTAGAGAAATGTGAAAAAATACATTGAAAAAAAGAAGATGAAAATAGGAAAATAAGAGTGTGCTCGTTTTTTATAAAAGAAAGTACTAATATTGTTTTCTTTTCTGATGTCTTTGTTTTTAGAAATACTCAAAATCAACAGAAGTGAAGAGAAGAGATACCGATGATTTGATCTAACGATTTTAAAGAATTTCAAATGAAGTAAAGAAGTCTTTCACCACACTGCAGACGAGAATGCCGATCTAATTCCAGCATTACCATTACACATCCGGAATTTAGGGGAATATCACAGAATAGTTTAGATCATTGAGTTAGTTTTGAGCATATTTTGTATAGGAATCACTATTATTGTTTTCGATGGTTTTATTGCTTATAGACAACAAGAGTGCTAAGAAGTATTTTAATTCATGTCCGGGAGAGTAGGCTATTGCCGAACTTCCTTTATATTAAAAAAAAAAGAAGTATTTTATAGTCTTCAATGAGTACATGTACATGTAAATGATCGATTTGTTTTAATGATGGTATTGAAAAGGTTCAAGTTTGATTTCCTTTGACTGCAAAGTATGAAATGCATTCAATCTAGACCATGAAGAAGAATATGGTGCTTATCTATAATAAAAAGATTCTTTAAATAATTTTCCATTATTTGGATCTTGAGATAGTTAATGAAAAAGAAGAATAATATATGTTCAAGTCTTATTTGAGTGAAAAGGAATGAATTCTAATAGACTTCTCCTATGCATAGATATTAAATTGTAATTGAATGTTCTTTAATGACAAAGATGATCAATAGGGACATGAGTTGAGAATCTAATGAAAAGATAACCCTTGAACAAATGAAGAATCATTTTCCTAGAAGAAATGTTTCAATTCATGAGAAAAGAAGTGATCTAAACAAGCTTCTTGTGCTTTTAAAAGTTGTTTGTGTTGACACATTTGGCAAGCCTAGATGGTTGACCAAATGATTAGGATTTATCACATATATTTTGTCTCACAAAGAACTTGCATATGAACACCTCTTTTAAAAGTGATAGACTTTACTTCATTAAATAAAAGTTAAATAAGATGAGAAGAGAAATCTTGTGATGTTAGGAACCAAGAACCATGGTTTTTTGGTGGTTGAAATGAAATCAACCAACACCTAAAGTGTAGAAATACTTTTAGGTGAGCGAGATTCAATTTTCAGATTCTCTTTATGTATATAAATAGAAGTGACTTGTAGTAACCGGATACGATAGAGAAGAGAGAGCCATTGATCCTCATGCTTGAGCATATTTTGAGCTCACATATGTATGTGTAATTCCACGACATCTCCTTTTTATCATAAATTCATTTTAACATATAAGTTGATACATTAGTTCATGATCATCTCTATCTACTACTCTCTGCTACATCCTCTTCATTTCACTACTATTGCTTGATGGATTTCTCTATGTGTGCTTAATCTTAATCATTTGATGTCTTTTAACTTAATATAGTTAGAATGCTTAGTCTAGCTGTTACATATCAAACTTCATTACATTTGATTCATTAGTTCTTGAGTTATGAGTGAAACAAGCCACCTATGTTTGCACACTTGTTTCCTCCTAAAAACTCGGGATTACAACCTTGCATTCCTAAACTCATTTCTAGGTGCACACTCACTCTAAATTAGTGCAATAACTTGGAATAGTTAGCTAAGCTTTTGAGTTAGATTTGACTAAAAGCTCTTAGGTCAATTTGTATCAGAGAGTGAGAACTAAACATTTTTGTGAGAGGTTCAGGTCCAAAATAAGCAAGTTTTTCATAGTGCATGTATGTGCAAGTTGTCTTTTTTAGTACAAATATTTGGCAATGATTCTCTAAAGCACATAGTCAAGCCAAATGCATATTTGGGAAGCTAAAGGTGTCTACTAAGGTTTCCTAGAGTCACATTGGCAGTTGTACAGTATCATTATTGAAACATTAGCTCATCTCTAGACTATATCCAACCATCTTCTCTTAGTGGTATCAGAGCTACATCAAATCAACATGGGAGATGGATTTCCTTCATCCATCGACAAATTGGATCAAGGTAACTAATCAACTTTGTCACTTAGAATGGAAGCATATATTCAATGGAGAAATCTCTATGGTTAGATTCTAGAGATGAGATGGTGCCAATCCTTAGAAGCAAAGTACAACCAACTCAACAAAAACAAGAGAATTTAACCACATGGTGCTCAAAGGATGCTCTAGTCAGGTCTTACATTCTTAATTCAATCTCTAATTTTTTACTTCCACACATTAGGAGCTGCAAGACTTCCCAAGAGACATGGAATGCTCTTGAAGCATTCTTTTCATCAAGTATCAAAGCTAGAAAAAACCAAATTTGGATGGAGTTTACCACACTCAAGAAGATGCCCAAGTAGAGTGTGACTGATTTTTTCACCACGATGGACCAAGCCAATCAACTTGAAAGCATTGGAAAAGTCATAGATGAAGAGTAGATAGTAAGGCAAGTGATTAATGGAATCAAAGTAGATGATAAATGGGAAGCTTTCACCACATCAATGAACCTATATATGCCAACATTGTAGGTTCCTAACTTCAATACCCTCATGGGAAAATTATTCCCACATGAGGCAAAGATTATGAAAAATGGCAAAAAATCAAAAGGTAATCAAACCTTTGCCTTATATATAGATAACAACAATAGTAAGGATAGCAAAGGCAAAGGTAAAAGATCTGATGATGACGATAGTACCTCTCAAGCAAAATTTGTAGGTACGGGTAGAAGTTCAAGAGGAAGAGGTAGAGGAGGTAGACAAGGTAGGGGGAGATTCCAAAGCTCTTCTTCATGTGCCATATGTGGCCTAACCAATCATGCAATTGAGAATTGCTTCAGGAACCCTAGAAATCAAAGAGGAAGAGGCTTCAATAGAGGAGGTTATGGAAGTGCAAGAGGAACTTGAACAACAACAATAACTTGAACAATAAAAATCATCAAGGTGGATATAGAGGAAGAAGAGATTACATCAATTACACTGAAGAGAAAACTCAAGAGGATTCACTTCCCTTGATGAAAATGATCATGAAGCAAGATAAAGAAGATGAGCATGTACTTTATATAGATTCTGGTTGTTCAAATCATGTAGCAAGGAATGTGGCTCTACTCTTAGACTTGGAGGATCCAAGAAATATACATGAGGTTCAAATAGGAGATGACACTAGAAACTGAGTGCAAAAGATTAGAAATTTGAAGACTCCAGATGGAAACATGAATTTACTCAGTAAGGTATTGTATGTACCTACCATAAAAAGAAATCCCACAAGTATTGGGCAAATTGTAACACGTACGTTTCACAAGGAATGGAGCCTTTGTTGAAGATCCACAACAATGATTAAAAAGAATAACAAAAGGAGAAAAGACACGTAGAATCTTTTCATTTGAGCTTCAAGACACTAGAAATATAGCTCTCTTCAACTATGGTAGTAAGACCTTATCAAAATTAGAAATATGGCTCAAAAGATTGCCTCATATATGTGAAAGGAAGGTGACAAAAATATTTAGGGATGAAAGTATGCTTGGGCTACCAAATAAAGCGAAGCAACACGTGATATATAAGTGTAGTGCTTGTCAACTTGGGAAATCACATAGACAACCCTTCATGAAGAAAGGATATATTCATAGTGACTTGTTGGAGCTAGTCCACATAGATGTTTGGGGACGTAGCAAAGAGCCATCAATTTTAGGATCTCAGTCCTATGTGTCTTTTATTGATGATTGTAGCAGATGGACCATCCTATACTTTACAAAGCATAAAGATGAAGTCTTCTCATCTTTCAAGAAGTATCTTGCCCTTGTAGAAAATAAAACAGGTAAAACACCAAATATGACTAACATTAGATGGAGGGGGAGAATATTTCTCCCATGAATTTGATGCTTATCTCCAAGAGAGGGGTATCAAAAGAGAGATCACAACTAGGTACACTTGAGAACAAAATGGAGTGGTAGAGAGAACAAATTGGACCATAGTTGAAGTTGTAAGGTCTATGCTTAATGAGAAGAAATTACCAAATTATTTGTGGGCAGAGGTTGTGTATACAACCACTTATCTTATTAATAGAATCCCATCAAAATCAAGGGATTGCATGACAGCCTATGAAGCATGGAATGGAAGAAGACCTATCCTTGATCATTGCAGAATGTTTGGTTGCATACCTTATGCACATGTCCCATCTCAAATCAGAGGTAAAATAGATCCTTAAGTGTTAAAATGTGTATTCATTGGATACGACTTAAATAAAAAAGGGTGCAATTTATATAAACCAAGCAATAAAGGTTTTTTGTTAGTAGAGATGTTGTCTTTGATGAGAACAACTCTTTGTTTGAAGATGATTGCAGGAAAGTCAAGCTATCTTATGACCTAGAGGACTTCCCAACATTAGTCTCCAAACTTTGATGGTGGAATCGTTGGTTCTATTGGTGATGATGTGTGAAGGTTTGTGGACGTGATTGTGTTGAATTTGGGACCTTTTGGGTACCCATCTCCCCACATTCTTAGGTGTGACCGAATATATAATGGTGTGGGTCATAGGTGTTTGCCCTAGGATTTGTGTCGAGAGTGCTTGTGAGTGTTGATTCGATCTTGTGATTGGAGGTGACACTATTTGAGCTCGTAAGCAGGTCTTGGGCACCCATATCTATCTAGCATTTGGGAAAGCCTTCATTGACTGCTTTGGAACCCAAATAGAAACGGTTTGTCTAGAGTGTGGCCTAGAGTATTCTTTCATTGTGATCCTCGACGGGGTAGCTCGTTTTTCACCCTTGCGTACCCAGATCTGCTTCATGCCCCGAGGTACTCTATACTGTACAGGTTGGTGCTCATACTTCTTGATCATCGGTCTCCTTTGTGTCATGTGTTTCCTGGCTTGCTTTCCTTGAATCATCTTTGGAAAAGAAAGGATCTCCTCGTTGACTTTTACACCTTCATTAAGGACGACAATCTTCTGCACCATAGAACTTTGGACAAGAATAGCATTGTTATCTTGATGTGGGTTCTTGGAGGGACCAGGATTTGGTGCTTTTTCTAGTGGCCTGAGTGCTTGATTTTCTAATTCAGTTGTGATGTGGTTTTGGCCTACCCAAGCCTGAAGAAGTTCACTTCTTAGGTTGAGGTTGACTGCATGATCATAGATCCAATCTTGGCCCAAGACAAGAGGTTCGATAAGATCCTCGTCTTCACATACTAGCACTTTTACTGCCATTAGGACCTCTTGAACGTAGAGGGGAAGTTCCACCTCGCCCATGCAAGGGGTTTCCACACCTCCCAATCCTATGAGATATGCTTCAATAGGTTTGACCTTCAATTGCAGTTCTTGGCAGTAAGAAAGTTGAACTGCGCTAGTGGCTGCTCCTGAGTCAATTAAAGCTCTCACCGTCCTTGCACTCTCTCCTTGTCCTACCTCTAGGGTCATAAAAGGTCGCCGATCAACTATCCTATGGGAACATTCACCTGAGGCCTCGCACATGGCCATGTGATAGCCTATAGATTCTTGCGTGTCAGGCATAGGTTGATCTCTACATTGTCTTCTTAATTTCATTCGTCGGATGCATTCTAAAGCTTCTGCCTGTGCTTCTTCTCGAATTCGCTTCTCCTCTTCTTAACGTTCTTTGCAGTGTTGAGTCGATTTAGCATCTCTTCTGTTAGGTGTTCTTGATATAACTTGACTCTACAACCGCTTAGGTAACTTGGTAGAATATCTCCTTCTAGAGTGGCTAGTTGAACCGCTCCACTTGTAGAGATCCTATTGATAATCATTGGTCCATAGCCTCTCTTCTCTAACTTCCGTGCATGTTGCTTCAAGGTGTAGACTAGGACTAGGTCTCCTGATTTCAAGCCCTTATTCTTCACATGTGCGTCAAAATATGCTTTTTACCTTTTCTTGGATGCATAAATTCCTGCTGCAGCTCTCAATCGTGTTTCACCTAATCGTTCAAGATCAAAGAGTCTAGAGGAGAGCTCATGGCCTGTCCAGTCATGCTCTTGTGCTATTTTCAATGTAGGTATCAAAAAGTCCAGTGGTAACATGGCATTTTTGCCAAACACCATCTGAAAGGGTGTGGCTTGGAGTACCATTTTATAGGCAACTTTGTATGCCCAAACAACATGGTGTAGCTGTTTATCCCAATCAAAGCGTTTATTATTCACTAGTTTTGTCAACACATTGCATAGAATCTTATTTGTGCTCTCAGCCCGACCATTAGCTTGTGGGTGATAGGGGGCAGACTTCTTGCGTATCACCAAGAACTCCTGAAGAAGATTTTCAAGGACTTCATTTAAGAAGTGAGTCCCTCTATCACTAACTTACTCTATGGATAGCCCGTATCTGGTGAACAGATTCTCAAATAAGAACTTACCTGTCGTTTGAGCATCATTCTTTGTTGTGGCTTTTACTTCTACCCACTTGGTTAGATAGTCTTTGGCCACGATGATGTATTCGGCATGTGAACTCTTGGCTGGGGGGTTAATAGGACCAGCAAAGTCTATTCCCCACTTAGAGAATGCACGTCCACCCATCATAGGTTTTAGAGGCATCTCATCTTTGCGTATAGGATACTGAGTTCGTTGACAAACATCACACCTCTTCACATAGGTATGGGCATCCATATGAAGGGTTGGCCACCATAATCCTCCAAATAGGATTGCCTTGATCACCCGATCTGGTCCAAAGTGTCCCCCTGCTACACCCTGGTGAGTAGTTTCCAAGATCTTAAGATATTCGCTCTTATGGACACATAATCTAAGGTAACCATCTTTACCACGCTTGTAGAGGTTATCACTAATAAGTGAGTAATCTAGGGCTTCTTGTTCTAGACTTCTTTGTCTAGCTAATGTCATATCTTGAGGGAATGTTTTTGTCCTCAAGAAGGCTACCAATGGTTCACTCCAATCTGGTATTAGAGACACTTGGTACAGTGTAGCATGCTCCACAGGTGGTCTAATACGACAGACTAGGCATTCCTTACACAACTTATGGACATCTGCTTCCATAGTTGGCCAATGCACTCCAAGTCTCCTTAGCATTTGTAGGGTTCATTGCCTTGAATAATGTTGCTCTAATGCACCTACATGTGCTACTTGCAACCACTTTGCAAACTCATCCTCTTCCACACAACAAGATAATATTCCTTGATCCGTGTACTTGTACATACTTCCTGCAATGATATGGTACTTTTGGGCCTTTACTACCTCCCTATCTTGAGTGTTGACTACTGGATGTTCTGGCCCAATGTTAGTACTGGCACTAAAGTCTTGGCCCACTATGGTACAACTTCCAAATTAAACAAGTAAGCATCAGGAAGTCATCTGATACTCCTTGTGTGGCTTCTCCGGTTGTGAGCCTTGAGAGATGATCTGCTCTCAAGTGAGTCTTGCCTTTTCTCACCTCTACCTTTGTTACATTTCGCGTTGCGTTCCTTTTGCCATGGCTACTCTGATTGCTTGCGGACTCACACAGAGATCGTCGGCTCACCTCCCAACCGCCGAGCCTTCTACTAGTGTCCTCTTTGAGAGATAGTGAGAGAGCCTTGCAAAAACACTAAGTGTAATACTCATAATCTCTCTACTCAAAGAGATTGCTCTCTCCCCCTTCTACCAAATGGGCATAATGCCCTTAGTGATGCCATGTGGCATTCTTGCCACCTCACTCAAGAGTGTGCATCCGTAATATGACATTTCCTTCCCCTTGAAAGCATTTTTGTCCTCGAAAATGTAAATGAAATGTCCATAATGGTAGAAGAAAGTGCTCGGACTCCCCTGAACCCCATGCACTCTATGTACATGGTCATCTCTGTGTGTTGTTTCCCCGTATCCTTCCCCTTAAGAAGTCTCATATGAGATCATCTCAAGGATGGGAAACCGTCTGAGTGGTGCCTACTATCTCCCATGTACAGTTCACCTCCATACTATCACTCCCATAACATACTACATCATCCAAATGACCTAAGTCCATATGATGTATCCTCTATGGAGTAATAATATGAAAAGAAAGTGTAAAGTGCCAAACTTATAAGCTTGACCGTATCATAGTGGAGATAATAAACCATAAAATCCTCTGAAGTATAGAACAAAGTCCCATATCAAGTGACATCAAACCCATCTAAGACTAAATGATAGATTACCCTCATACCACTCTAGGTCTTCCTAACCTTGAGTGTAATCACAAGTAATAGTTTTGTCTAAACTACCTTGTGAACTATGCAAATCCATCATCTAGCTCATACATAAGAATTTCTTGGTAATAAAATGCAATCTCTACATTTCTCCAACCAAGAAATCTGTGGTTTGTCATCCTTTACCATTGGACTAGGTTCTATTGGAAGAGCATCTATTGGCACTTGTGCAAACTCTAATATTTCTCTTCCTTGTAGTCTGCCATATGAATGCAGAAAGCATTCCCTTTGAGATTCAGATAATTCCTAAGTACCCATCGTCCTAACTGATGCTCACACATCATCCTCATGATGTAACACCAACTAAGAGTTTGGTACCCTAATAGGTTAGATATATCCCTATCTCCTGGAAACTCAAAAGAGAAGTATCATCAATCTACTCCCAGGCTAACTAATGTCAATAACTAGATCATCTCATCTAGTCAAAGATCGTCACTGGAAATAAACATAACTACTTCTCTCTAGAGTCTACAAGTGAGACTCAATCTAACCATTATAATTAACTGATCTCCCTCTTGTCTTTGATAGAAGAGTGCCACTTCTATCTAGACAACCAGAATGAGAAAGTGAAACTCTCTCCATGTCTATCTCTGTAATCTCTTCCAAGGAAAAAAACTCTAGCAGTGGAAACTATTCCACTTTCCCTTTCCCTTTAAAAGAGATTGTGTTGAATCCATTTTCTCTACTCATCCATAGGTGAGAACATGCACATAAGTTCTCCATACTTTTCCTTCCAAAATAGTGGAGAATCATACTCCCATATGAAGGAAAATTAGATGGAAAAGTAGAGGAAATGAATTCCTTCTCAAAAATAGATTAAGAGATGTTTTCAGAACACCTCTTCTATCTAAAGAAAAACATACTCTATTCTTCCCCTATGAAGAAATTATGTTTTCCTTTCCTTCTTTCTCTCCCAAAGTATAGGAGCTAAAGTGAGAGTACTGAACTAAAGTAAGATCCTTCATGGATCTCTGAGCTGATTCTCACTCTCTCCTTTCCTTAAAAGAGAAACTCATGAATTTATTTAGTCCTCTCTTCCATAACTAATGCATAATCCCTCATCACATATTCCTATGAAGATGGAGAACAGATCTCCGCTAACTAATGAAGGTGTATGTAGTGAAGAGTGGAGAAAATAAATTCCTAATAAGGGCCAAAGCCCTCTACTAAAAATGGTCAGCAATGATGTGATATGATACCGTAAACATATGTGTATCCGTACTAAAGAGCTATCTATGCTAACCATACTCTATGCATGGATCTATACGATCCAATCAAACTGATGGAATTATCCTTCCTGAAAACCAAAAAATGAGTATGTGATACCAATGGTGATAAAATCACCTATCACATTCTCTACTGGAAGAATAAATCTTCCCCATACTCTGAAGGATAACTCCCAATCCTAGTAGGAGATGTCTACTAAGAGCTCTCCTCTGATCTAGTGAGACATGATGCCATGAATGATGATTCCTTTTCTTCCTGGCCATAGAAGAAGAGTGCTCAAAGGGAAGTCGTTTCCACCGTCCCATACCAGTGAAAACTTCTTCCAATTCACGGTATCATACCTACACTAAACCGAATATCTATTCCATATAATGGAATATGTAGGTGGACTCCAATGAATCCCATATACTAAAATCATATCAGTGGACTGAAATGAGTCCCATGTCCTTGAACTAGTTAGTTTGGTTCTAGTCAATGTGTGACAATGGATATCCCTTTTGTTCCAAACCAACTTGTTCCTAGGTACAAAGACTAAGTCTAAGTACCTCTCTGTAGATCCCGATATACATATATATGTCTTGGGTACCCCAACTATTCCTTGCTAAGGGATCTATGCTCTATACCATAGAGCTAGTGCCATACCTGTGGCCTTCCTAACCATCACTTGAATCACATAAGCATCCGTCGATGCTATCTCATGAAACCCATCTCTATGATCCCGTCTATTTGGTTTCCTTAGTAGTGTAGCAAAAGTGCTTCACTACTTACTCAAGTGATGTATATGAGCGAAGCTAGTCACTCTTTGGGTATTCATCATGATACCCCCATAGTCTCCTAATCATCATATGAGACTCTTGTGAAGATAAATAATTCTTCACTAACTTGGAGATTATGATAAATGTATCTCCCGTGCCTGAATGCAACTTCCTGAACCTATAGGATTGCTTGTGCACATTACTAATGGTGAAGGTGTAGCTCCTTCCGTTAGCAATCCTATGGTCTAAATCCATAAGGATTATATATAGGGATCCTGCTACTATCGAAGTTGCCTTATATATAATACTCTGATGGTCCTAAGTCCATCAAATACATGCTTATAAGCATGCCTAAAACTTATTGATGTTTGCAGAAAGGGCATGCTACGATGCCATAACATTCCTACCTAAAGGCAAGTGCGTATATAACGCCATGCGGTAGGAAAAATTTCGACAGCATTTCCCCAGGAAATGGAATCCCAAAAAAAATTAAACCATAGCTCAGTGGCACTCAGGCCACCCAAAAACATAGGGCTTGACAGGCCCATGGCATGCACGCCATAAACTTATATATGGATTCCATGACCTGCAAAAACACAAAAGTATTTGCTAGCAACCATTCCCGGTGTTGCATAGCCATATGGTTTCTGTAATCTTCTTTCCTGCAAACAATCAAAAAGTATACTTCCTGCATGTTGATCCATACTTTTAAGAGCTTAAACAATGATCAACACTTGATGTATGCAATCCCATTCATGCATGTAAATACAGACATGCCATAACATAAATAAAATGCCAGAAAGCATAAAATATACATCCCTGAGTAGTCTAATTTTGGAATTGCATGCATCCAATCGCTCTCGACAAGCTTCGAGACCTCTGCACCTTCCTTCTCAGGTCCTAACATACACTTTGAAGTGTCCGAAAATATCGGAGCACTCAAAACATAAAGCATGGTCAGGTGATTACAAAAATAATGCAAATTTAGCTCAAAAATGCATTAGTAATCCTTCTTTAGACCTGCAAAAACCACTTTAGGACCTGCAAATTTTCATAAACTGAAATATAAACCATGTGCAAATAGGTCGAAGTGAAATTACTCAAATTGCCTTCCCGGTTTGAAAGATATGGCTCCCGGAAGGTAGTCGCCCAAAACTGTTCAGACTTTGCAGACCTGTTCAGACCTGCAAAAATTTTTACTTTCCAAAATTTCTTTTCATAAACTGAAAGTAGACCTTGTGCTCTTCGAAACGAGCCATAGCACGTCCAATTTGGAGTTTTCTAGCTCAAGATATGGCCATTCCAAGTGGGACATGTCAAACTAGTGGACTGTTGGAGGGGCTGGAAAAAGTGTAAGAATGTGATTTTTGGGGTGCCCAAAAGCATTCTTCCATCATGCAAATGCTAAAATTCTCTCCATAATCTCAGAGAGTGGTATATGAAGATGCTTAGGCCATTTTTTACCTTTCCAAATCCTCCCTTCATGCATGCTAATTTACTCCCCCAAAGAGGCCTAAATCAAGATTTTGCTTTTATGCAAAAACTTAAATGGGAGCTCTTAGCAAGCTTCTAATCCACTCTAAATGTGGATTTCTCTTGGATTATATACAATAATCCATGGGAAGCCTCTAAATGATCTTTTTCTTACTCCAAGAAGTGGAGTTGAAGTAAATCTAACATTTGAACTTTTTTCCAAAAAGTACGGGAAGGGGGTCTTTGAGGAAGTAAAATTCCTCCTTAGCTTATGATTTTGATGAATCTAATGATTTGCCTATCTAGTCCATATACCATACTCTCAGTAAATATACTTTTTCCCATCCATCCATAACTATTGCACCTCTTTTTCCCTCTTCCAAAATGGGAATTTCTCAAATTTAGGTGCTGAAATTTTTTGTCAAACTGTGATGGAAGGGGGTTGTGTGGAGCTTCAAACTCCCATCAAACTGAGGTATCTTTTGAATTTCTTGATCTTGCATGAAATTCAATATGCTAGACTATAAGTGTGCATGGTTTTTTCCATAAAACTATGAAAAATACCTCCTCTTTTTGTCTTCCCAAAATGGCTATTTATCCAAAATAGCTCCTGAAATTTATGCAAAAATCATAAAAATAGAGTATTTTAGAAATACTCTAAACTTGGCCTTCTTGTATTTGGAGGGAATCTTTGATCCTAGATGAGAATATATATACCTCATACTCTCCGTACATATGATTTCCCTCCCGGATCTTGGCCTCCTAACAGTTCATGGTGCTTCTCGAAAATGCAAACCTCTCAAAATTGAAATAATAATACCTGTGATTAACATGAAGCTCCATGCCTGTAAATTTGAAATCAAGACCTTGGACAAGTTCTGGAGTATATGCTCTTCATTCGTAGACTCTTCATATGCAGCAGGTGCATCCCATCTCTCTCTCTTGATTGTTCTCGATCTTCATTTGAAGACGCCTTCCGAGAACATTCTTCATCTAATCCTCCAAACTATACATAGTCTGACGGACATCGAAGGTTGAGGATGAGCTTTTCCATACTTCACGAGCATCTTGTTTTAGAGCGGAAATGTGAAAGGATTTCAAGCACTATAAAGGCCATTCGCCCATGGGTGTCATCATCTACATTGGAAGTTGCAGGAAATAAATGTCTTCTCGTCCTATCAGCAGGCTGAGGCAAACATGACTGATGATTTGACGTAGAATGCGAGTGGTCCAGTCTCCACAGCTCATTGGTGAGGAAGTCGTATAAACCAGAATCAAGCAACTTCATATCAACCTTCATCTGCATGAGTAGAACTAGAAAGTTGAAAGTCATTGCAGAACTCTATAAAATCAGATCAAGGTCACTCCATCATCAATGGCTGCCGGCATCTGCATCGGACGCTGCACCGGCTTAAACGCTGGCCGTCAGTTTCATCTCTAACGCGGAGTATTCCGTGCGTGTCAATTTGATAAAGATTACAGAAGAAGAAGCATCCCAAGTTGATGGCGCCTTGGTTAAGCCATGCGCCTCTCATCGTGCAGACCAAGGTTCAATTCCCATCTCACGCACATGCGGAAGTGGCTTCGAACGTCGCTCTGATACCAATGTTACATTTCGCGTTGCGTTCCTTTCGCCATGGCTACTCTGATTGCTTGCGGACTCACACAGAGATCGTCGGCTCACCTCCCAACCGCCGAGCCTTCTACTAGTGTCCTCTTTGAGAGATAGTGAGAGAGCCTTGCAAAAACACTAAGTGTAATACTCATAATCTCTCTACTCAAAGAGATTGCTCTCTCCCCCTTCTACCAAATGGGCATAATGCCCTTAGTGATGCCATGTGGCATTCTTGCCACCTCACTCAAGAGTGTGCATCCGTAATATGACAACCTCAAAGTCATATTCCATTAGTAAGAGGAACCATCTTACTAATCTACCTGTATTGCAAGGCTTGTTTACCAAGTACAAGAGTGCTTGATGATCAGTAAAAAAATTAAACTTATTTGCAAGCAAATAATGTCTAAACTTTTTAACTGCATACACCATGCCTAATCCTTCTCGTTCGGTGGTGGTATAGTTTCGTTCAGCTGCATTCAACTGTCTACTTGCATAGGCAATTAGAAGATCCATATTACCTTCACTTGTAGGTTGTGCAAGTACACACCCAATAGCATAATTGGATGCATCCACATGGACATGGAATGGCTTGTTCCAATCTCGTGTAGTCAAGATTAGTGCTGAGCACAGTCGTCGCTTAAGCTCATTGAAGGATTTCTCACACTCATTAGTCCACTCAAAATTGGTCAAAAGTCCATACAGAGGCTTTGCAATGATGGCATACATGTGTATGAAATGTCGGTAATAACCACAATGCCCCATGAAAGCTTGCACTTCCTTGACATTCCTTGGCCTAGGTAGTTCTGAGATAGCTCTCACTTTCTCTTCATTAGTGGATATGCCGTTCTTTGACACTATGTGTCCTAGAATCTTGCCCTGCTTGACCATAAAAACACACTTTTCTGGGTTCAAACAGACTTGATAGTCTCTACATTTATCAAAGATTTGTCTGAGTTCCGGTATATGGGTCTGTCTAATGTTGGAATGAGCACAAAGATCATCAACATAGACTTCCAAATTCTTTCTCAAGAACTCTTTAAACACATGGCACATCAATCTCTGGAAGGTTGCAGGGGCATTGGTAAGCCCAAATGGCATTACCCTAAAAGAAAATATACCCCACTCTGTGGCAAAAGCCATTTTATGCTGATCTTCCGGTCCAATGGCTACTTGATTATAACCAAAGAACCCATTTAGGAAGTTGTATACTTCTTTTTCAGCTACCCTTTCTAATAGATGCTTAGTGATAGGAAGCGGATAACTATCTCTGATAGTGGCTGCATTAACCTTCTTCAAGTTAATGCATACACGTAATTTGCCATTCTTTCTAGGCACCACTACAATGGGGGATACCCATTCAGTGTGCTCAATTTCATAAATAAATCTAGCTTCAACCAAGCGATCTATCTCTTCTTTGATCTTGGCAGCATAGTTGTCATTGTATGTGTATGGCTTTTGTTTAGAGGGTCTGGCCTCTGAGGTCATGGGGATCATATGTGAGCATATGTCGGGGTCTACACCTTTCAGGTTCTTGTAGCTCCATGAAAACAGATCTCTATATTCTCTTAGTAAGGCTATCAATTCCTGCTCCTCTTCTTCAGTAAGGACATGTCCAATGTAAGTGCATCTCTCCTCTCCTTCTTCTATGGCTACCACTATTTTCTTGGTGGTTTCTTTGTTTTCATAGGCCTCTCCTGCTTGGGCATTGTGTTTTGGCATTCTTATCATGACTCTCCTGTCTTCTATTTCATACTTCTTGAAGTTTTCTAGGACCTCGAACAAGGATTCTTCCTCCTCTGGTGTGGCTTCTTTCTTCTTCCTTTTCTTTCCCTCACTCTTGGTGGTCACTTGTGTGGTTAATCTCACATCATTAGTGAGCTCTTCATGTCTCTGAGGGTAAACTTCTACCTCATAGAAGTATTCTTCATCTGATGCAAATGGGGATCCATGATGATTGAGTCTAAATCAGAGTCACTTGCATCCTCGAATGCATCAGTGCTAGGTTCAGATTCTTCTAGAACTGAGTCTCCCATGATTGGCTCTATGGAGAAGACTAAAATTTCATAGCCATCCTCGTTGCACTGGGGTGTCCATTTTTCTTCATTGATGGCTACATCCGTTGTTGCTAAAATTTCTGCCCAGCCGTGAGGTTCAAATTCTTCGTCAGGAAAACTACAGGTGCATAGGTTGGGTCTTGAATTGATCTATGGGTTTCCTTCACACCTATCTATCTAGCTTTTTCTCTCTTCTCTTCTTCTACTGCTACTTTACACATCCACAGGTGAGTGTCTTCATGCATCCATGAGGATCCTGATCCTATGGAATGCACTCACTCAGTATCATCTTTAGCTCTATGGACGGGATTCCATTGAATAGGGGGCACATCTCTATGAGAGAAATCTTTGAGATTCACTTTGGTAGTGACACCCAAGTGTTGCAAATACAAAGAATTAGTCCCCCAATCTTGTACCACTTGCAACTGCCTCAAGAAGGGTCTTCCCAGAATCATCTCATAGGCTTGATTTTTGCTAAAGTCACAGATAGCAAATGCGTGCTCAAACTCCACACCACAAGTAGTAAGAGTTATCCCTTCTAATAGCCCTAAGGGTCTTTATATGTGACCGTCAGCATTTGCAACTTCATTCTTGTTGGCCTGAGTGCTGGCTTGCCCCAACGTTTCCATAAGGAAGTGGTAGCAATTGCGACTCCTGCACTTGAGTCTAAAATGGCCTTGGTTGTGTAACCTTGATGAGTGATAGGGAGATAGGTGTGTCCTTCTTCTCCTTCGCTCATGTCTCCTATCTTGTCCAAAGGTATTTCAGGTAGTGTTCTATGAGATCCTACCTAGGAACGAGGTTTGGACATGTCTCGCACTTGCTTGGCTACATGTTTCCACAATTCAAGCTTGACCTTGAGTAGCTCTTCTAAAGTGAGATTGCACTGCACTTTAGTATTCTTTACTACCTCTGTGTTCCTAGGTATGATTGAGTCTTCGTTTCTTATCATGACCGTCGGTGCTCTCATACAAGTGGACTTTGCTTCCCATGGGCCTGTGAAATGGGGTAGTTCCTGTAAAGAATTAGACTGGAAGTCTAATCTCTCTTGAGATTGGGCACTCTCCCGCTCTCCATAAATGGAAGGAAGGTCTTGTGGGAATTGATCTTGTGTGTCATCCACAATTTCGATGGGTGGAGGAACTTCACTCTCTTTAGCCCATTTCTCTTCTTGAATCTCTCGCAAGAATTCTGGTGAGTATCGATTCATAGAAGAAGAGGTGTCTGGTTCAATGGAGTTAGGTACATAAGCTTCCTTGGGAGGAATGCTTATTCTATCACTTGCCTTCTCCTTAGCCTGGGAGTGGGCTCTTTTTCCAGACTTTTGAATTATCATCTCCAGTGTATCTAATAGACCATCAAAATGCAATGGTGTTCTAGTGGAGCTAGAGCAATTGAAGAGGCGACTGGCCTCAAACATGGCTTGCGCCAATTCCACCATCTTGGCACACAACTTGGTTCGTTCAAGCTCTAGGTCAGCTCTAGGATAACATCTTTCATGATCCGTTACATTTGGCCCTTTCTGGATCCTGGCCTGATATGCTCTAAGCATCATATCTATATCCTCGGGAGTGGGATCTGCAAATATTGATCCTACTCGGGGTGGTAGGTGGGTTACGTGTGGTGGATTATAGGGTGGAGGAATGGAAGGTGATGGGGATGGTTGATGGAGAGTGTTAATCTCCAAAAGAACAAGTTGACCTTGATTTAGACCACCTATATATCAAGAACAACTTTAGACTCCACCAAATTTAGAGAACATTCATCAATTTATCAGAAAATTGATTATTCTGAAAAATTCAACTTCTCAGAAAAGTCTGCTGCAGATTAATCCTTGATTGACTAATCATTTGTGTAACGTTTTTGATAAAACTTTGTAGATTGCTTCGCCTTAAGGTTGCGCAGCTTCTCCAACTGAAATCTCTGCAAATGATTCAGTATACTCTGAGAAATCACACAAACAATTTACCTATGTGTAAATCACCTTCTCTGCAGTAGCTATTTTGACACCTGCAACTTCTTAGCTATAGTTCTCCCAATGTCGAACCCGTTTGGTCAAATGCTTTTAGATGTAGATAGCTTATCTCTCAACTTAGATTTTGAGCTATCATATGTGTAAAACTTTACACTGTGCACTGAGCACTGTCCAATTCATTGAACTCGAAATTTGCGCCTGTTTCAGAAGACTGTGAACATTCTTTACATATGAATGTTCCTACACACAATTCTCTTAGCCTGATCACAATTAGGTTCTCAAACTCTAGCCATAGATTGATTAACTATGGACTTAGACATCTCCAAAAGGAATTCACAAAAGATCTACTACACAAGGAGAAAACACAGAAACATCGGGCGCAATTTTTCTTCTATTTCTCAGAAATTTACAACTGAGTGAGGATAGACAATTCAACTCACTTCTAAGAGACTTAATGATTCTTACAACTCCTCAATACACTATTCTCATGATCTCCTATTGTCTCCTCTTGTCTCTCCTACTTGCCCCGACATTTTTCCAAAGTATTTATAGGCAAATATGTACAAGTCTGTAACTAGACAAAAGTATAAGTGATCTATGTCTTCACTAATGTACATATGTGTACAAATCATTCATCCTGTGAATGTATCCACCTTCTTTGCTTCAAGACTTGATCTCATCTCCATCCTTTGTCCTTCAAATCTTCAATTGATGATTGGTTTGCACCAACAGCTCCCCCTCAATCATCAATTGAGGTTTCTCTTATCTTCTTTATACCTGCCATGTCTTTAAACTTCTGTAACTTTGGTCCATCCAAGCTCTTTGTAAGCATATCAGCTATCTGATCTTTTGTTGAAGTATGTATGACTTCAATCTCCTTATCCATCACCTTCTCTCTTAGAAAGGGATACTGTATCTCAATGTGTTTAGTCCTGGCATGAAAAACAGGATTAGCAGCTAGATATAATGAACTCATGTTATCACCATAAATGATAGGTATGCTCTGTATAGTGTCAAAACTCTTCATGAGAGTCTTATGCCAAATCACTTCTTTTGCAGCTTCAACCATGCCTTTGTACTCTGCTTCTGTAGATGACAAAGTACCTGTATGTTGCTTCTTTGAGCACCAAGAGATTAACTTATCTCCCACATAACACATGTATCCATAGGTTGACCTTCTATCATCTGGATTACCTGCCCAATCTGCATCACTATAGATCTTGATATTTGTATCTGATGTAAAACCATAATACAAACCTTCTTTGAGTGTACCCTTAATGTACCTCAACACTCTTTGACCTGCAATCCAATGCTCTTTCCTAGGACAATGCATGAATTGAGACAAAACCCCAACTGCATATGATAAATCAGGTCTAGTTAATGTAGCATAAATAAGACTACCAACCAAACTCTGATATTGCTTCATGTCCTTGAATTCTTCACCTCCAAATCTGCTTAGTTTGTGATTCACCTCCATTGGAGTAGGTGCTACCCTGCAATCATCCATTTTAAACTTGATTAACAAGTTTCTCAAATACCTTTCTTGAGTCATATACACTCCATGTTGAGTGTATGAAACCTCCATGCCCAAGAAGTATGACAAGTCTCCCAAATCACTGATTTTGAACTCTTTCTCCATTTGCTTCTTTAGGCTTTGAATGCCTTTCTCATCTGTACCTGTAAGAATGATATCATCAACATATATGCACATGTAAATAAACCCATCATCACTTGCTTTGACAAGCAAGCTACTATCAGCTTTTGATACTTGAAATCCAAGTTCTTTTAAGAACTTTACAAGTCTATAGTTCCATGCCCTTGGGGCCTGCTTCAAGCCATATAAAGCTCTCTTGAGCTTACACACATAATCTGGATATCTTCCATCTCTGAATCCTTGAGGTTGCTCCATGAAAACTTCATCTGAAATGTAACCATTCAAAAAAGCATTCTTCACATCTAATTGACACAATTTCCAACCTTTGCATGCAGCAATTGCTATAAGTGTCCTGATGGTTGTCATCTTTGCCACAGGACTATAAGTCTCATCATAGTCAACACCATATGTCTGAGCAAACCCTTTGACAACAAGTCTAGCTTTGTACCTAGACACACTTCCATCTGCAAATCTTTTTGTCTTATAAACCCACTTACATCCAATGATCTTCTGGCTATTTGGCTTTGGAACCAAATCCCATGTTTGATTCTCCAATAATGCATCATATTCTTCCTGCATAGCTTTCTCCCAATTTTCTTTACCTTTTGCCTCTTCATATGTAGAAGGGTCTTCATCTGCTTTAATCATGTAAGCATAATCTTTGGTAGCCAAAAATGAAGTATCATAGCTATACCTTGTAGGTTGCCATTTGTTCCTTGTAGACCTCCTAAGTTCTCCACTTCTTGAGGTTTCTGGTTCTTCACATTCAGGATCAAATCTTGGTGTTTCTTCCACTTCAACCTGCACTTCATGATTCTCTTGCTCATCAAATATCTGAACCTTTGATTTACCTTTCCTTTGGCTCACAATTTCTTCATCATCTATATTAATATTGATAGTACCTGCATACCAAGTACCTTGCTCATCAAATGTAACATCTTTTGATACAAGAAAATGTTTTGTGGATGGATTCCACAACCTGTATCCCACTTGTTTATCATCATAACCAATAAACACATATTTTTCAGCTTTAGGTTCCAATTTGTGCCTTAATTGTGATGGCACATATGCATAGGCCAAACATCCAAATACTTTGCAATGGTCTAGTGTAGGTCTCTTACCCCACCATGCCTCATATGGTGTCATACCCTGCAAGGCTTTACAAGGTAGCCTATTGACCAAATAAGTAGCTGTATTTACAGCCTCAGCCCACAAATAATTTGGGCAATTTTTCTCCTTCATCATGGACCTTGCAAACTCAACAAGAGTCCTATTCCTCCTTTCTGCTACACCATTTTGTTGAGGAGAGTACCTGCAAGAAACCTCTCTTTTTATACCTGCATTCCACAAGTAATCACTGAACTCATTAGAGAAATACACTCCCCCTCCATCTGACCTTAGTCTCTTCAACTTATGTCCTGTAATTCTCTCTGCATACATATGATAATGTTTGAAAGTATTGAATACTTCTGACTTATCTTTGATCACATAGATAGTGATCCATCTGGTAGCATCATCAACATAAATCACATAATACCTTGCGCCATTGATACTGAAGTCCTTTGATGGTCCCCACACATCTGTGTGTACCAACTCAAGTTTCTCTGAATACATAAACCCATGCTTGGAATAGGGTTTCTTATGAGCCTTACCTAATTGACATGCCTCACATCTGTATGTCATATGTTGACCTGCAACATTAGGCAATCCAAGCACTGAACCATTATTAATCATGTCGTTAATCCTCTTCCTCTTAGGAAGTTGGCTTGACTAGTTGTGCCTTCATCTTCACCTGATTGTTGCTTTCCTTTGTTAGCTTTCTTCTTGTCCTTTGAGTACACTGCATGACCTGTACTTTTGTCACCATCACCTTTAACATCCTGCTCAAATGTTAGCATATGACCTAGCAACTGATTTAAATCAGGAGTGAAATGATCAAGTGATAATTCTGTAGACAAAATGAATGGCTTCCATTTGTCATCACCTCTCAAACCTGTAAGGATTTGCCTTACCAATTTATCCTCCTCAATATCTTCATCAACAGCTCCTAATGCATCTGCAATGTCTTTCATCCTTGTTACATAGTCTGAAATGGATTGAGAGGCCTTCTTCTTGAAAGTTGTAAATTCTGCCCATAAAGATGCCTTCCTTGACTTTGTGGTGTTTTGGAAATGCTCTTCCAAGGCATTCCATATATCACTTGCACTTTCAAGACCTCTAATGTGAGGTAGCAAGTAATCATTGACTGCCATATAGATAATGCTCCTAGCTTGAGCATCTTTCTTCATCCAAAACTTCAAATCTGATAATTCTTCCCTAGTTGGAACACTAGGATCTCTGAATTGAGGCTTTTCTTCTTCTCCTGTAATGTAAGCTATCAAATCTTTGCTCATTAGATGAGCTTCCATCCTCATTGACCATGCAGGATAGTTTTCTCTATGCAACTTCTCTATTTGAAGAGAATCTCCCATCTTCCTTCACCTGTATTAACAGATCTTTAAACTTTATGAGGAATAAATGTACCTTGACTTCGAATATTACTTCTTCTGATCCTTTTGACAACTTCAATGTGTCTTCCTTCAAGCTTTCTTCAATCTTTGTCCTTTTGATCCTTCAAGATGTAAAATTTGTATTTCTGTAGTAGTCGGAGTCTCCCTTTCCTTCAATTCTGATGCTTCCTGCTCTAATACCACTGATGGAGAGTGTTAATCTCCAAAAGAACAAGTTGAACTTGAATTTAGACCACCTCTATATCAAGAAAAACTTTAGACTCCACCAAATTTAGAGAACATTCATCAATTTATCAGAAAATTGATTATTCTGAAAAATTCAACTTCTCAGAAAAGTCTGCTGCAAATTAATCCTTGATTGACTAATCATTTGTGTAAAGTTTTTTATAAAACTTTGTAGATTGCTTCGCCTTAAGGTTGCGCACCTTCTCCAACTTAAATCTCTGTAAATGATTCACTATACTCTGAGAAATCACACAAACAATTTACCTATGTGTAAATCACCTTCTCTGTAGTAGCTATTTTGACACCTGCAACTTCTTAGGTATAGTTCTCCCAATGTCGAACCCCTTTGGTCAAATGCTTTTAGATGTAGATAGCTTATCTCTCAACTTAGATTTTGAGCTATCATATGTGTAAAACTTTACATTGTGCACTGAGCTTTGTCCATTTCATTGAACTCAAAATTTGCGCCTGTTTCAGAAGACTGTGAACATTCTTTACATATGAATGTTCCTACACACAATTCTCTTAGCCTGATCACAATTAGATTCTCAAACTCTAGCCATAGATTGATTAACTATGGACTTAGACATCTCCAAAAGGAACTCACAAAAGATCTACTACACAAGGAGAAAACACAGAAACTTCGGGCGCAATTTTTCTTCTATTTCTCAAAAATTTACAAGTGAGTGAGGATAGACAATTCAACTCACTTCTAAGAGACTTAATGATTCTTACAACTCCTCAATACACTATTCTCATGATCTCCTATTGTCTCCTCTTGTCTCTCCTACTTGCCCCGACATTTTTCCAAAGTATTTATAGGCAAATATGTACAAGTCTGTAACTAGACAAAAGTATAAGTGATCTATGTCTTCACTAATGTACATATGTGTACAAATCATTCATCCTGTGAATGTATCCACCTTCTTTGCTTCAAGACTTGATCTCATCTCCATCCTTTGTCCTTCAAATCTTCAATTGATGATTGGTCTACACCAACAATGGTGGTGGAGGTGATGTGTGAGAGTGCATTTGAGATGTGATTTCTATGATCTTGGCTTTGGCCTCTCACAGACTTTCCTCGAGTTCGCTCATCTTTCTTGCCCATTGCCTTTTCATACGTTCACGGCTATCTCTCCAAGCTCTTGTTCTCTTCTTATTCTGGCTCTTAGTCTTGCTAACCTCCACATTCTTTTCTTGGCCTAAGTCTTGGTTTTGCTTAAGTGCTTGAGCTCTCGTGATGGCTTGCACTGGAGTTGTGGAAGTCGCACTTCCTATGGAGTCTACCACCAACCCAATAACATTGATAGGAGCGATTTTTGGCATATTCGCGGGGTTCTTGGGACACTCTCGTAACAAATGCTCCTTTCCACAATCTGGAAAAAAGCCTTGAATTGTCACAGATTGGGTTTGTGTGGGTGCAGGTAGAGGGCAATCACGAATGAGGTGATCTCCCTGACATCGGAAGCATGGTCCTCTAGGAAATGGAGGTCTTATCTGCCTAGGTTGAGGTCTAGAGTTGGGGTTTATGTACATGACATTTGCATATTCTGGCTCCCAACTAGACTCACTCGGTTCTTCATAATAGTATGACTCATTATGCTCAGGTGATTGCATGTAGTAAGCCTCTGGACTATCAATATGGGTAGAGTCAAAACTATGATCACTTGGATCACATTCTGAAAGCGACGATGTCACTGGCACTAAAGATCTATTCATATTTTCTTCTGGAGCTGCATACTTCACTAGAATCACATTGGTGGGGGCAGGGGGTTGCTACGCTAGGACTGGTTGTGATCTTTGTTGCCCTTGATAGGGTGGTTGATAGGTTTGCTGGGGCCTAGCATACTGTTGTTGTGGGTACTGATTAGGGTACTTTCCTTGTTGTGGATATGGCTGAGGATAATTTTGTTTAAAAGCTTGTTTGTTATATGGGCAGTCTTGTGCGGTGTGATTGGTGTATCTTCTTTCTATGGTGCAATATTGGCTGTTAGGGTTCACTTGGGACTGAGCCATGATAGGGCACACATTACCCATATGGTCTCCTCCGCATGTGTAGCATCATTTTCTTGGGGCAACTCTTGGAATCTGCTTGCTAGAGAGACCTAATTTCTGAGCTACCTTTTCTGCTAGATCCTCAATTGATGTGGATTGTGAGGAAGTGAGGCTTGTAGTCTATGCACATGCGTACACATTCTTCTATGGATCTAGGGTCCTTCAAGTACACATATGATCTGAGTTTGGTACTTAACAATCCATCTAGAAATAAGGCCACTTGCTTGGCTGGAGTGGGTAACTCTAGAGCAGGGCATCTCTCTAGGTATTGCCTAAACCTTCTTCCTGCGAGCCTCACTGTCTCTTGAGGTGTTTGCTTGAAGCTGTATATCAAGGAAGATGTGTTATGCCTAATGCCACTCTTGGAAAACTCAGTGATAAATGCTTCAAGCAATTGATCTATACTTTTGTATTGATCTTGGTGAAGTGGTTGAAACCAAAGTCAATGCAGTGTTCTTGAGTGTTAGGCCAAAAACATTGTATTGAGTGAACAAGTGTTCCACTTGTTCAGCTCTCAACACTTGCCTAAACTCAGCTACATGGTCATATGGGTCTCCACTGCCATCGAAGCAATTCTTCATGGACTTAACCAATTGTGTAGGCCTTAAGGTTCTAGCATGTTCTCTAGGACTTGAGAGAGGGAATTCGTCTCTATTTCTTGGATTCCTTGGATCCCTATGTCTCTCTCTCTCTCTCTCCATCCTATCAGTCTCTGTCCTCCTTCTTTCTCTTCCCAGTGGATTGGCAAAGCTCACCTCAGGTCTATCTCTACTCCTCTCTCTCTGAGTTCCATGAGCCTGAGATGTTCAAGTTCCTTGGTGACCATAAGACACAGTGGATCGAGGTTGGCGAAAAACAAATTCTCCCTTCCAAGTATATGTGCGTCTTCCATGCTCTCAGACCACAAATATCCTCTCAGAAGCATCATCTAAGTACGTAACTTTTCCTAGGATATCGAGATCTTTGAATTCATAGATGGTAGGTGCTCCCACTTCGTTAGGCTTCTCAGGCTTATACCTCCAAAAAGCCTCATCCGTCTCTCGATTCACAAGCAGATCTATGCTCCTATTGTCCTGGAAGACCAACTCAGGAGCGATTATTCTCATCAAAACCGACTTGCCGTGAGGGGTTTTTGGCTCTTTCCCTAAGTTTCCTTGCTCTATGTCACCTATTTCGGCCTTTGAGATTATGTTTCCAAATTCATCTGTCCTTTCAGGTTGGCTGGTGACCACATACATTTGTTCCTTCTTTATCTATATAGGAACCATTTTGAAACTTGACTACAGGGTGTTCTAGTCCAATGGGTTGATTAGGATTTTTAATTAGGACAATAGATCTTCACAGAACATCCTCATAGATGCGTGTAGCTAAACTGCTGGTCTGGATATATTCCAACTGAGTCTTGTAGGGACCTTCCGGCCTTTCTAGGTATGCAAATCCTGAGCTACCTACAGGTCTTTCCATGTTATAAGACATCTCCGAGTCACTAGTTTGTGAGTCTAGAGCGTAGGGGTAATCGCTCAATTACTGGGCCCAAGACCTGGCTATATGGTTGACACTAGCTTCGGATGATCTAATACTTTGACAGTCTCTCCCTAGGTGTCTTCCTGATCTAAGGTTCATATGCCCTTCCAATTGACCCAATGATCCTTGTACAACCACGTTGCTGACTCTTTGATACCAATCACTTGTTCCTTTTGAGTTCCTTTCGATGTGTGTTCTTGTCTTTAATTTCGCGTCGTTAGGAGCACTTAAGCGTGTCGTACTTGATGTTCTTCGTCCACTTAGTTTAAGTTCTTTTCCTTTAAGTTGTCCCTTGACTGCAATTTAACCTATTCTTGGACTTGAGAAGTTAGAGGCTCTTAGAACTCGAGTATTCCTAGCGTACCCCTAGTCAGCCAAGACAACTACTCTCACTTAGCCTAGTCTTAAAAATGGCATGAGGGGGTTGAGAGATGTTCCAACCTTAGGACGCTCCTCCTTGCTATGCTTGTCTGCCACGAAGCACGTTCCCAGGTCTGCTCACATTGGCACCTGCTTTGATTTCTCCAAGCGCTCTCGATAATCTTGTAAAAAATCCCAAGTTTAGCTCCAATTTGATCCTTCAATTGACAGACAATTTATCTCAGACACTTTTAATGACCCTTTTTTCCCCCTTTTCTATTGCCAAAAAATTTCCTCCAGAGCTCCTTTGGTGTATCTACCCCACAGAGGGTCAACTTCAAAATACCCTATCTGAAAATCAATGCATTATTCTTATAAAAAACAGTTGAGAGCGTGTAGTATATGCCATGAGCTTTCCGAGAAGCCCTAGAGCTCAAAAAATGGATTTCATGAAAAAGTTATGACAGTTCAGGGTTTAGGGGGATAAATAGACAAACAAATCCTTTCACGAGTTTAGTGTATTTTTCTAAGGCCTTTGTAAGTGTAGGAGTAATTGAGTATGCAAATATGCCCAAAATTTAGCCTAAACTTTGTCAAAATTCTACCCCTTTATTTTTTGCCGAAAATGCCTGTCGATCGCAATAGACGGTGTTTGTCGCGATAGACACTCGCTGTTGTGGGGGGCTGTCTGTCATGATAGATGGTGTCTGTTGTGATAGGGCTGTCTTTCGCGATAGATGGTGTTTGTCGCGATAGACGATGTCTATCACGAAAGACGTGTGTGTCGCGATAGACGTGTCTATCGCGATAGACACTTTTTGTCGTCTGTCGTGGGTCTGTCTGTCGTGATATATGGTGTCTGTCGCGATAGACGTGTCTGTCAAGATAGATGGTGTCTCTCATGATAGATTGGTCTGTTGCGATAGATGGCGTCTGTCGTGATGGACGTGTCTGTCGTGATAGATGGTTTCTGTCGCGATAGACTGAGCCTATCGTCTGTCGTGCTTTTTGGTATGTCGCGATAGACCGTGTCTGTCACGATAGATGTGTCTGTCGCGATAGATGGTGTCTGTCATGATAGATGCTGTCTGTCGTCTGTCGTGGGCTCTGTCTGTCGCGATAGATGGTGTCTATCGCGATAGACGGCCTCTATCGTGGGGTGTTGTTTGTCATGATAGATGGTGTCTGTCGCAATAGACTGAGCCTATCGTCTATCGTGCTTTTTGGTCTGTCGCGATAGACGGTGTCTGTCGCGATAGACGTGTCTGTCGCGATAGATGGTGTCTGTGGCGATAGACGTTGTCTCTCGTCTGTCGTGGGCTCTGTCTGTCACGATAGACGGCCTCTATCGTGGGGTGCTGTCTGTCACGATAGGCTAAAAAAACAAAAATTTTTTAGAATTTTTTAGTGATTTGGAGTGCTCTCATGGTGTAGGTTATCGTGCCAAGCATGCATTCAAGAAATATTAAGTTTTTCTGTCTCTCGCAATAGACAGAGGTCGTCGTCCCGGGACCTGTGCAGAGTCAGTCGTACCTGCGCAAGCTGCTGGAGATGGTGGTACAGCTAGAACCTGCAGCAAAAGCTCAAAAAACACACAAAAACAGATAGCATGCAAGCTCTCTCTCGCTCTCTCTCACAAGTGAAATGAGGGAAATGAGGTGGGTAGGGAAATATGACAAAAAACGGAAATTTTTTTGAAGATGGAGATGGAGGTGGGAGATGGTGAGGATGATGATGGTGATGATGGTGATGCAAAAACAAGAAAAATTAAAGAAAAATAAGGGAAGGAAAGGATATTACCTATGAATCCAATGTCTCAACTCTACGTCTTACCATCACATGCTCATCCTCGAAGCTCTCTCCCCGGCAACGGCGCCAAATTTGGTGTCACTCTAGCACAATGGTGAGTACCAACGTGAGGAGATCCACCTCATAATTTTCAACCCGTGGAGAGGTGAGGACTAGTATGAAGACTATGAGCAAGTGAAGGCACAAGTGCATGAGTGAGAAGCACACAAACATGCACACATACACACACACGCGCACACAAGGCAAGAGCAAGGAGAGGAATAATGGAGATCTTTGCATTAGTCAAAAAGTCTCTTACATAAGCTCAATTCACAAACAATCTTACCCCAAAAATGAGCTCTCTAGCTCTTTTTATAGTTTTTTGACTAGCTTTGGCCTTGTTTAGACCTAGTGTCCGGCCTAGTTAAAAATTAGGTTCTAGAGCTTATTTGAGGGCTCAAACGGACTCTAAAAATTATGAAAATTGGTATGTAGCTAATTCTAATACTCCTCAAGCTCAAGGAATCCTTGGCTTGAGCAAAATGGAGTCTATTCTACCAAAAACAGAACTTACAATATGTGTGTAGTGATGAAAATCACTAAAGTTGGAAATAGTTCATGGAAAAAAATGATTAGGCCTTGTTGCCGTACTATGCATGACTGCTCTGTTGTGCCTGTATGCTCTTCATATGACTTGTATGCCAACACCAGTGCACAACATTCAGCCCTCTCTTTCATCACTTTCCTTACTTCATACATCTATCTTTCACTTTCACACTTCCTAGCTTCTCCTTTTGTGCAAAGATATATGCCTAAACCTTGCTCTAAAGGCACGAACTATGATAGTGCATCTACATGCCAACTCTCTTGTGCTTCTTTTGCTACTCTGAATACTCTCTTCCACATATGCAAGCTTTCCTATGTGTTGCCAGTCTAAGACTCCTACATGATAGTGTATTTTCTGCTTATCTTTGTCATCTATCCTATAGAGACTAAGATATGCTCACTTATGCTTGTATATGTTGATCTATATCTTTATATATGACATATGCTCCTATCTTTCTATATGTGTGTGTGTATCCCCTCAAATTGGTTGTATGGGTCTTTTATAGCATGATGATTGGTGTACACCTCTACATTTGAATATATTAAAAAGATAGTTGCTAACAACAGTGAGCTTGATGCTCAAGAAGCAAAGGATTTCTTTGCAAAATATGGTATTTGGCTATGACTCATCAAATCATAAGACCTAGAAGCCAAAGGCAAGATCAAGCTTGGACATCTTCCAATCATTAAATCATAAAATAGAAAGATTAGGATCTATCCCAAGTATATACTTCACCTTGTGGGTAGATAGGATGATGTGCACTACGACTAGGTATATGCCATCGTAACTAATGTACTATCATCAAACTTATGTTATCATCGAAGTCACATGCTTTAGCATTGACTTCCTTGCCCTTGGAAGATGAGGTGTCAAGCAAAGTTATTCTATTCTTGTAAATCCTTAAATTAAAAAGATGGAAGAACCTCGTAGAAGAAGTTGTAGCCAAACTCACAGCCTCAAGAGGAAAGAATAATATGGTGTTTGACGAATTCCATAGGCTAGAATGAAGAAAATAAATCTAGAAGATTGGGTGCTTGCCTATGATAATACATGTAAGCACTCAACCCAAAGCTCAAGTTAAATTGGTTAGAATGTCACTTATTCACTCACCCTTATGTGGTATGTAAAAGGTATAATAATGTCACTTATTCACTTAGAAAGTTAGATGGGACAAAGCTAAAAGATTTGATGGACGGGAAGCAAATCAACTATGAAACATTATAGGAGGAAGAAGTAGGAGACGAAGAAGTTGAGGAATCAAGCCACGAAATCCAAGATAAAAGAGAGATATAAATAAAAAATATAAAGGGGGAAACTTATAAATACGTATATAGGTGAGTATGTGTTTTAATAAGGCTCTGTGAGTCAAATTAGATAAAGAAACTATAAGACTAAAAAGCTTTTTAATGTTGAATGATAGATTTGTAAAAGAGGAACAAATGCAAGAAATGGTTGATATCTACTCTATATGGGACTTTCTTCTACCACTTGTGAGGAGAATCACCATGGCTAAGAGGAAATATTTAGAATGAATTTTTTATACTCCTATGCATGCTCAATGTATATAAATAAAGTTAAAGTCATGTTTTTTTTAATCTTTGTGTTTCAGTTCAAAACTAAGTTAAAATCAAAAGGATAAGAGTGAGGATTACAAGCTTGGAAGTAAAAAATTGTTGCTATATATAAATAAAAATAGGTAAGTTCAAATAACTTAAAATCAAAAGGATACGAGTGAGGATTACAAGCTTGGAAGTAAAAAATTGTTGCTATATATAAATAAAAATAGGTAAGGTCTCAACTTGTCAGTTATCATATGTGTATGTATATATGCTATGCAATTATGTTTTTGTTAAGCTCAATACTCAAGAAATTAACCTCAAGGAAAATCTATACATAAAAAGGTGAAAATACTTGATGATTTTTTTTGATTGTTTTAAAGAATTATGAAGCAAAGGAAAAGACGTAAGAATAAACAAAATTAGAAGATGGAGATTGTAGATTTAGAGCAGCTTCACATATCACATAGGTGTTATGTTTTTGTTTCATTTTTGTTTCTTTTGTTTGTGTATATATGAGCATTGCATGCTATATGAGTAAATGATGTATAAAGAAATGTATAGACATTAAAGTAATTAGGTAGATTCAGAGTATTATACTACTATTATGTTTGCATGAAGTACATGAAATGCTAGAGATTGTATGACTATTATTGGTAAGCTGACTAGAGCTTTCAACAGCAAAGACTTTAGAAAGTGAAGAAAAGACTTAAAATGAATGCCTATGTATAGTAATATGTGAATACATGATGAGTGGGATTCTTTGTTTCTTACTATTGATCCCTCACCAAATCGTGCCTCTAGATAGATTATGCTATGGACAAGCCTTTATATACCATCGAGTTATATATGTATGTGTATCTACTGTCGCTACACCTCAATGGGCTAGTACATTAGTGGAGTTACCGTGATCAGGTGATCAGGGCCATGGTCCTATGTTATTTTCATTGTATGGTCTAACATGTATGTTATTATGGGCCTATATGGATGATAGGGGGCAAAGTCATTCTTGCTAGGTTGCTAGAGTGACGAGCTGATGTCAATTTTGCATGGGGTTGGTGTTGTGCTTTGTGCATTATGTTGGGTCATCGAATAGGTGGGCTAAATCTGATGAAGTGGATAGGTCCATGAGTCCCACATCATTTTAGTAGAGATAGACTTGTGTAAAAAAAAAAGAATAAATAAAAGCAAAAGGATGAGTTGGAATGAGACGCTAAAAGAAAAAGAATTATAACGTAAAGAAATAAAAATAAGAAGATATGAAGGGGATCAAAGTTCTTCTTGATTTGCATCCACGAGTCACTACTTGATACTTGTTTATGTTTATTGTCTAGCACGCAAAGTGGGACATCCAAAAGATTCACAGGTTTAGAGGGTGTGTGTAGTCGAGACTCGAAGTTCAAGCCCACATTCGATATAGAACCATTAATTAAAGACTCAATGAATATAATTATAAACCAATGAAAGTAGATAAATATGCTACTTTTGCAAGTAAAATAATCAAAGACGTTCAATTTGGGTAAGATTGAGTGAACATGATAGGTGATAAGATTGTTCGAATCTGAACGTGTATATCTCCAAGAGTGCTTCTACGAGTGCCACTGTGTGAGCATGAAGTCCAAACCATGCATCTATACAAGTGAAAATGATTGTGTCATAAAAGTGCATTGGGTGCATATATGTTTAGCATGCATGCTTGTGAATGCGATCTATTGTGTGAACGCATGTATAAGTGTGAGGGTATCTATGTGTATTCGTGTGGATGTAATGTGCGTGTTTCCCTATCCAAATGTGTGTGTCCATGTTTAAAAATGTGCGTGCTTCAATGCTGTGTATGTTTGGCATCTGTGCATCTGCATTTAAATATGATGTGTATATGTTAAGTTATTCTTGTGTGTCGATATCGATAGATATATATATATATATATATATATATATATATATATATATATATATATATATATATATATATATATATAAATGTTTGTGTGTGTGTGTGCGCGTGTGCGTGTGCGTGTGGACGTACAGAAAAATCGGTGGCATGATTTCAAAAGAAGAAATTAGTATACGTGTTTGTTGAGGATGATATGCTGGTGTTCGTGGAAATGGAAAGGTATTTGGGATCGGCTTCCTCTAGAGGGGAGTCGTGGGGGATGAGGAGACGAAAAAAGGAAGTTGCTGACTCACATGCGAGAAGAAAGGAAAACTTCGTCTTCACTCGATCGGAGGCGAAGGAACTAAATAGATGTCTAACAGCTGGGATACCATGTAAGAAATAAGTTATGCAAGAAAGCATAGGAATATCAAATAAACGAATGTTGTTTGTGTTTGAGGTGTGAGGTAGCACACAAATACCACAAGCACAAGAAAGAGGAAAAATCTTGGATCACAAAACAACATTAGATGTAGTACTAAATGAATGTACAAAGATCCAAAATAATATTAAATGTATTATCAAGTGAATGTATAAAGATAAGTGACTCATCTAGGTTCTACACATATACACAAGCTAGGGGAATAACCTCCTAAAGAGGTAAAAATGTGCCTTGGCAGTATGAACTGTGTTGACAAATCACTACAAAATATATTAACAAATCCCCCCTTGGGAGTGATGTAGTTAAAAGGGAGTTTGCACTCATGTATAAGGAAGTGCCAAGCTATGTGGAAAGAAATTAATCCACAAAATTTAGTAGGCACAAAGCTTTGTTGAAAGCTTCAAACTTCTAACTAGGTAGAGCCTTCATGAAAAGGTTTACAACATTATCCTATGTGGCACATAAGTTAAACTCATCTATCCACAAGGGAATCTCTCCATAACATAATGATCGTGCACCCCAATGTTCTTTGTGCGAGCATGGAACAAAGCCTTTCTTGCAACTACCAATGCGCTCTAACACTAAGTGAAGATGATCATGGAAGAAGACTAACCAACACCCAAATCAACCAAAAGGCATTAGAGCCACATGTGAGGAGATGGATGAGTATGTTCCAGAGATGAGCTGGTGTTGCACAAAAGCTGCTCTACACCTGCCAAGTTAACTTCATACATGCTTAAAAGACTCCTGTAGCTTTAGAGTAATGCATTTGGAACCACCAAGTGCTTTGGAAAATCATTCCCAAAATTTTGAATCAAAACAGATAACCTTCTAGTTTGGGAATAAAAGTGCTCTGTATTTTGCTCAGAGCTCACAACCTAGTATAAATTGACCAGAGAACTTTTTCACACACATAATTGAAGTGTGTAGCTAACTAAAGCCAGCTATTTCATCAATTTAGCCACACCATACACTCAGAAATGAATCTAACAAGTCAAGGAGGGTCATCTAGACATTTTAGGATCTAGAAGATGTGTAGACACTATAACCTTCTATGATTCATATCTCATGGTATCCCAAACCAAATTTGATGCACATTGATATGTGAATATTGGACACCTTAATCCAATTAACCCATGTTAATGTATTGAAAATGCATGAGTACACAGAGAGCAATCAATGTCACAAGATCTCTTTAAGGATGAAGAGGCAGCAGAGAAGAGTAGATAGAGATATACTTGAAGAAATGTATCAAAATGTATATGCTAATGAAGATATGATACAAGGTAATTGTAGTGGACTATGCATACATGAAGTGAGCTCAATGTATGCTCACTGATGTACCTCAATGTCTCTCAGAATTGTTGGTGCATTTTCATTCAAGCCTAGTGCTTGATCATCATTGGTGTAATGAAATTAGTTGTACCATCAATGAGAGGAGCCATAGATACTATCTCCTGTAATAATTGAAATGTAAATTCACCAAAAGTGAAAGATAGAAGAGAATCTCCTGAATTCGATAGGTGCAAATCACAAACCTAAAGTTAGAGAAATAAATTAGATGAGATTCCCCTAAGTTGAAGGAACGTTTAGGTGAAATCCCCCCAAACTTTGAATTCAAAATTCTCTATATATACACATGACAAGAGTCACGAAATAGAGCCGTGTTTGAGCTACATTTGGAGTAAGTTCTAAGTAAGCACCAAGTCATTTGTGAAGCACACATAGTGCTTCATACTCATTCATTCCATGTATAATATGTGCAATATAGATTGAACTTTCAAGCTACACATTAGAGTTCTCTTCATTTACTACCATAGGTCTATGTCTCATTTTCAACAATCTTTGATCATTGATTTCTCTATGTTTACTACGGTTTCTGATGATATTTAGATTGATATAGGTAGATTGCTAAGTCTATTTGCATCACATTTAGTTCATTAATCTATGAGCTACATCCATTTGGAGTGACATATGTATGTAGACATATTTTTCTTGAAATATCTGGATGATACCCCAATGTCCCTAAATTAAACTCTCTTAGTATGGTTCATCACAATTCATCATTTTTGTCTCTTTCGACTCATCGTATATCCAATTTGAAGTGTGCAAAATATCTTTGGACAATTCTCAACAGGATGTGAGCTCTGAGTGAAATTCGAGAGAGCACATCATCCCAAAATAACAAGTTTTGAGTCATGTCCTTTAGATTAAGTCATATATTTTGATGTATCAATTTGAGATTGATCCTCCAAAGCACTAAGGTGACTTATATGCATCCTTAGCAAGCTCAAGTTTACTTACTATCCCTAAAGTTATCTTGACAGATTTAAAGTAGGTTTTTGCAACACCACACTCATCCTTTGGAGGTATCCACCATCTCTTCTCATAGTGTTGTCAAAGGATAGTTGAATCAACATGGGAGATGGCTTTCTTTCTACTATTGACAAATTGGACAGGAACAACTATTCAGCTTGGTCTTTGAGGATGGAGGTCTATCTTCAAGGAAGAAATCTCTTTGGATACATATCTGAAGATGAACTCAAACCAACAATGAGATGCAAAGGGCAACCATAACATGAACAACAAGAGAGGCTTACAACTTGGTGTTCAAAGGATGCACCAGCTAGGTCCCATATTCTAAACTCAATTTTTGATTTTCTGTTACCTTGTGTGAAAGGATGCAAGACCTCCAGAGAGAAAAGGAATGCACTTGCTGCCTTCTTCTCTTCAAACACTAGAGCACCCAAGAAGCAATTTTGGATGGAACTCACTACCTTGAAGAAAAGTCCCAAGCAAAGTGTAACTGATTATGTCACCAAGATGAAGAGATTTCTGATAAATTGGGAATCATTGGAGAAGTAATTGAAGAAGAGAAAATCATAAGGCAAATCTTGAATGGAAATAAACCTGATGACAAGTAAGAATCATTCACAACTGTTGTGGGCTTGTACACGGTCATGCAAGTACCTAATCTCAACACATTGATGGGCCAACTCTTCACACACGAAGCAAAGTTGAACAAAAATTGTGAATCCTCAAGAGGTATTCAATCTTCTCCCTTATACTATGATAAAGCTAAATCTAAGGATAATTTAAAGCCTAATAAGAATGAAGATGAAGGTAACTCTTTCCAAGCTAACTTTAGAGGTAGAGGAAGAGCTAGAGGAAGAGGAAGAGGCAGAAAGCAAGGCAAGGTGAGACCCCAAACATCTCAAACTTGTAATATATGTGGTTATTCTAATCACACTACTAAAAAGTGTTACAAGAACCCAAGAAATTCTAGAGGAGGAGGATTCAATAGAGAAGGCTATGAATCAAATTGAGGCAAATATATTGGAAGATACAACAACAACTATCACAATAACAATAACAACCATCCAAATGGATACAGAGGAAGGAGGGGCTACAACAATTACACTGAGGATCAAAGTCAAGAGGACTCACTTCTTCTCATGAACTTATCATTGAAGCACGGTAAGGATGATGATCATGTTTTCTATATTGACTCAGGGTGCTCAAATCATGTATGAGGAAATGTAGCATTCCTCTTTGACTTAGAAGATCCCAAAAGCAAACATCAAGTGCAGATGGGTGATGTTACAAGGCATTCAATGGAGAAAGTAGGTAATGTCAAAACATCAGATGGCAATATGAATCTTCTAAGTAAATTATTGTATGTACATACAATAACAAAAAACTTGATAAGTGTTGGAAAAATTGTGGAGAAAGGATTATAGGTTAGGTTTACAAGAAATAGAGCATATGTGGAAGACCCCAAGCAAGGATTTAGAAGGATGGCCAAAGGAGGAAATACAGGAAGACTCTTCACTTTTGAAGAAGAAGATACCAAGAACATAGCATTATTTAGCTATGGATCTTAAACACTCTCTGAATTGAAGGTATTGCATAAAAGCTGGCATCATTTCTTGTCCAATGATGTTGTAACATCATGTTCCATAATACATATACATCATTAAGTATCTCTGTTTATCTCTCTGCCATTGTCACTTAGAACAGTGTACTTGTCTTGCTCATATCAGAGTGATCCCTCAATCATTTTCAATGATCTATAGCTTGTTGGAACAAGCTCAAATTCTGCTACAAGCTGTTAAAGCTTGAAGAAGTTTCATTCAGCCAAGTGGGAGAAAACCATCTCGACGTGGTCACTAGTCATTCTCTAGAGAGTTCCTAGAAACATCATGGGTAAGCTTCTACTTGCTAAAGACCTTGCTCTGTGTATAATCAATCATTTTAAGTGATTCCACTTGGATTCCTGACTTAGTGAATTCCTCAATCATTTCTTGGTAGACTTGCTCCATGTTTTGAAAAGTATTAGGGTCCAATGGCTGAAACCATGCTAACGCAGTGTCAGACAAAGTAAGACCAAAGGACTCATATTGGATCAGGAAGTCTTCTACCTGTTCAGCTCTGATAACTTGTTTGAATTCAGCTATATGATTGTAAGGTTCACTCGAGTCATCATAATGGTTTCTCATGCATTTGGCAACTTGGATTGGCCTTAATCTTCTTCCTGCTTCGGGTGGTCTAGGCATTACTGGGAAAATTGGTCTTCCTATTGGTATGCCTGGTCCTCTTACTACCGGCGGTCTGACTGGAGCAAGAATTCCATGTCTTGGGTCAATAGTTGATTGGGGTCGGTAATTAGGGTTATTTGCAGTCGTTGTGAACTGCACATGTGGTCTGACTGGGATTTGGGTTTGTTGTGTTTGTTGTGTTTGGCTTGACTATTGGTATGAATCATTATGGGATGTTCCGAGTGGGTTTCTTGAAGTAGTGGCTTGGTCCCTAGGGGGAAACACTGAGATATTCTGATATTTCAACTCAGCTCTTTCCGCTTCTGTTAAGGGCCAATATCTTCTCTGATTCTTATCCAGATATGTGATGATGGTGGGGAAATCAGGATCTTGTAACTCATAGATGGTGACTGGATTAGGGGCAGCTTCCCATATTGAAGAATGTGCTCTAAGAAGATACTCTATCCCATTGATCAAATACACATCCATTAGGGAGTCGTCTTGGGGAATCAGGTCTCCCCTCCATATCCTAGCTACAACAGATCTCCCTCTAGGTGTAGTTACTTGCTCTTCATTCCCACCTCCATTTAAGTTCGAAGCATTATTATCTTCACCATGTTCATTAACGTTTTCCGAGTGCTCCGTGACAATATATTGGATATCTCTTTTGTCCATGTAAAAACCTCCTACATACTTGGTTGCTGGTCTAGGCACTATATAAGCCTCTGACGCTTTCTTTAACCTGGCCACTAATCTGTTTAGACCATCCAAATAAATAGGGATCTCATTTTGGTTGGTGTTCACGTACTCCAAGGAGGTCCTGTACTCTCCTTCAATGATTGACATCATGCCAATCATGGGTACTGTGTTCTGCATATCCTCTGAAGCCATGGGAATTTCTTCCTCTGACTCATTGGAGGTCTCCGAGTAATGTGAACGGTTACTTGGCTCTGCTACACTACCTACAGAAGAGATTACACTTCTTCGACTTCCTAGGGTTCTTCCGGATCTCAGGTTCATCCACCTAACAACTCTGATCAGCCCTTGCAACCCTCTAACCTCTGGGATTCTTCACTAAAGGTCAGAGGTTCTAGAAGACTTTGGCTAGGAAATGACTGAAAAAGAATTTTTTCCAGATCACGATACTTGACTCCAGATTCCACGATACACGATCTCTAGCCTAAAACGATATACAATCTTTCGGCTTAGACGATACTCGATCTCTCTCTACAAACGATACACGATACTTGGACACAGGCGATACACGATCTCTGACTTAGGCGATACCCGATCTCTGATAAATATCGCGATCTCTGATAAACGATACCGATCGCTTGAGTGAAACGATACCGATCTTTGACCGAAACGATACCGATCTCTCGTGCAAACGATACACGACCTATGAACCAAACGATACACGATCTTTGAAGTGGAAACGATCGACGATACCTACACAAAACGATACACGATACCTGATGGAAAACGATATTTGATACTTGGGAGAAGACGATACACAATACTTCCCTTAAACGATACACGATCTTTGAAGTGGAAACGATCGACGATACCTGAACAAAACGATACGCGATCTTTGGTAAGTATCGCAGTCTCTGAGAAGCGATACACAATACTTAAGCCAAACGATACACGATCTTTGATCCAGACGATACACGATCTACGATCTTTGGCCAAAACGATACACGATCTCTGGACGAAACGATCTCTGGCCCAAAACGATCTCTGTCCAAGTATCGCGATCGGTATGAAACGATACACGATCGGAGGGAAATATCACGATACTCAACCATAGGAGGTCACGATACTTGCTAAGTATCGGGATACTCGACCGTGGGAGTAAACGATACTTGACCCTTTTTCAAAATTTTTGAGAGATTCTTCAGGGTTTAATTCAATACACTTGTTCTACTAGTCCTTCTACCCACCCCTCACTCTCTGTATCATTCAAAACACACTTTTTTCAACCCTGTAGGTCCTAAACGATACCTGACGCAGATCGTTTCATTCTGATATTGACTTTTTGAGTGATGAAAAAGGACTAGCAATTGATTGGCTCACCTTTGATGCTCTTTCCCACTCTTCTAGCACCCTCTTTTGCTCCGCGTAGCTCCCAATAGCTTTGTTTCTCAACCACGATACCCGACTGGAACTCTCACGATACTTGCTCAAGAACACAAGTAACTTGCAAAGTGATACTTTTTGGGCTTTTATACTTGGGATTTTTTCTACTTCAAAAGAAGAACTCAACTAAAAAAAAGACTGAACACTACTCTAGCTACCTACTCTACTCCCTCACTCTTCCTATTCTAGGCTAACAACTCACTACACACACTCCAAGAATGAGAAGTAGCGAGTGCGGTTGAAAATGACTTACCAACGAAGAGATAATCACCACTCCTCCTCTTGCTTCAATGCCAAAAGCTACTTACCATCACACGAATGCCTCGGTTTGATTCGTCACTCCCCGGCAACGGCACCAAAAAGTGTGTTGACCTAAGTACCTACTTAGGGACTTGCGGAGAAAGAGATTATACCTCAATCCCCTCTCAAGTGCATATAGTGGGGATACACGCTTTTAATTATCAATCCAAAGAGTATGCAAACCTAGCCGAGTGTATGAGGACATGCAATCATGTGATGATCAATGCAAATGAACTACTCAAAGAGTGTAAACAAGGCAAAGACTTATCCAAACAAGCTTCAACTGTTGGTCATGGTGTCACGATACTTGGTGCAGCAGCCGTCAGTATTTTGGACTTTTCTCCCAGCTCCGAGCTCCAAATATAGCGAATAGTATATGCGTTTCGAAGCTCTCGAGAAGACGCATCCAATGGCAGTGGTTTCACTCAATTTTGACGCTTCTACTTCAAGTTATGAGCAAAATACTGAGTCGCAGGAAATACCTTCCTACACTTCAGCACTTCCTACGCTTCGCACACACCTTACCTACAGCAATTAAACACTTTCATGGATAGACAACTCTCACAAGCACTCTTTCCAAGCAATACACATGCATACAAGCTCACAGAGAAGAAGATACAGAGTGAAGAAGACACAAATTCGAATTTCTGTGCTCTCTATTCTCACAATGGCAAAAAGTCCTTTACAAAGAGTCACATTTGACTTATATACTTGTGCCCTAAAAATGGTCCTTTCACACAAGAGACCGGCACTTTATTTACTAAAAGACTAATTTCCTACTATTTTACATGGGTAAATCTCTAATCTTCTGTGGGGATGCATCTAGAGGACTCCTCTAGTGCATTTACAACGGAAAATATATTACAAGAATGGTTATGATACAAAAATATGATGTCCAAATCGGAAAAATTTTGGGGCCCGTCTTTTTCTCTGCTTTGTGCTCTCTTTAGCTCTGCAACACAGGGTCTTTTGATTAAGCATATATCTGGTCGCTTCTACTATAGTTTGCTAATTCTTTGAGCTACTCCATTGAGTTCATGTGTGTATCTTGCTCCCTCTCAAGCCAAACATCTTGGCTTGTTTTTATTTCATCAATTCTCTTCAATGTCCTGCATTCAAATCATAGCGTTAAACTTGCAAAGTTTAGTACCATCAAGTGCTTTGGTCAATAAGTCTACACATTGCATATTAGTGGACACATATGCCAATTGAATTTCCTTGCTCAATAGCTTCTCTCTCACATAGTGGTAGTGAACTTCTATATGCTTGGTCCTAGCATGATAGGCAGGATTTGCTGCAAGATGTAGAGAACTTGTATTATCACCAAAGATCATTGGTGAGTTAGAATGCAGTCCTAAATGTGCATATAACAATCTGATCCATATGCCTTCTTGTGTAGCATTTGCTAAGCCCCTGTATTTAGCCTTTGTTGAAGATCGAGAAATAGTAGGTCAAGCAAGTCCCTACCGAATCAGTAAGATTGGCCGCAAGAAGATTCAAACAGTATGTGGACAGATGCCCAGTAGAAGAAAGACCTACCCAAAATAAAATGGTATCATTATTTTTGGAAGGATTGTTGAACGGATCTTTGAGATCATTGGTATGTGTAAAGAGAGTTCAGACTTTGCAAGAATGCATGAAGGAATGTATAGACCTAGAAGACAACCTAGCAGAGGACCTGAAAATACCCCAAGGTAGCTTGAAAAGTGAAGATTCGGCTAGTAGCACATCAATCCCTAAAAACAATGTCGAGGAAATAGCCGATTTGGTAGCAAAGAAGTTGAACGTTCAAGGACAGAGGAATTACCCAAATAACCCTATGAGAGTACCCATGCTCAGAAGATGTATGCAGTGCGGAGGTGATCATCCTTCTCACTTCTGTACTAGGTGTTGGTGCAGACCAATCACCAATTGGAGATTTGAAGGACAAAGGATGGAGATGAGATCAAGTCTTGAAGCAAAGAAGGTGGATACATTCACAGGATGAATGATTTGTACACATATGTACATTAGTGAAGACATAGATCACTTATACTTTTGTCTAGTTACAAACTTGTATATATTTGCCTATAAATACTTTGGAAAAATGTCGGGGCAAGAGAGGAGACAATAGGAGATCATGAGAATAGTGTATTGAGGAGTTGTAAGAGTCATTAAGTCTCTTAGAAGTGAGTTGAATTGTCTTTCCTCACTCAGTTGTAAATTTCTGAGAAATAGAAGAAAAATTGCGCCCGATGTTTCTGTGTTTTCTCCTTGTGTAGTAGATCTTTTGTGAATTCCTTTTGGAGATATCTAAGTCCATAGTTAATCAATCTATGGCTAGAGTTTGAGAGTCTAATTGTGATCAGGCTAAGAGAATTGTGTGTAGGAACATTCATATGTAAAGAATGTTCACAGTCTCCTGAAACAGGCGCAAATTTCGAGTTCAATGAAATGGACAGTGCTCAGTGCACAGTGTAAAGTTTTACACATATGATAGCTCAAAATCTAAGTTGAGAGATAAGCTATCTACATCTAAAAGCATTTGACCAAACGGGTTCGACGTTGGGAGAACTATAGCTAAGAAGTTGCAGGTGTCAAAATAGCTACTGCAGAGAAGGTGATTTACACATAGGTAAATTGTTTATGTGATTTCTCAGAGTATACTGAATCATTTGCAGAGATTTATGTTGGAGAAGGTGCGCAACTTAAAGGCGAAGCAATCTACAAAGTTTTATAAAAAACGTTACACAAATGATTAGTCAATCAAGGATTAATCTGCAGCAGACTTTTCTGAGAAGTTGAATTTTTCAGAATAATCAATTTTCTGATAAATTGATGAATGTTTTCTAAATTTGGTGGAGTCTAAAGTTGTTCTTGATATAGAGGTGGTCTAAATTCAAGGTCAACTTGTTCTTTTGGAGATTAACACTCTCCATCAGTGGTATCAGAGCAGGAAGCATCAGAATCAAGGAAAGGGAGACTCCGACTACTGCAGAAATACAAACTTTACATCTTGAAGGGTCAAAAGGACAAAGATTGAAGAAAGCTTGAAGGAAGACACATTGAAGTTGTCAAAAGGATCAGAAGAAGTAATATTCGAAGTCAAGGTACATTTATTCCTCATAAAGTTTAAAGATTTGTTAATACAGGTGAAGGAAGATGGGAGATTCTCTTCAAATAGAGAAGTTGGATAGAGAAAACTATCCTACATGGTCAATGAGGATGGAAGCTCATCTAATGAGCAAAGATTTGATAGCTTACATTACAGGTGAAGAAGAAAAACCTGAATTCAGAGATCCTAGTGTTCCAACTAGGGAAGAATTATCAGATTTCAAGATTTGGATGGAAGATGCTCAAGCTAGGAGTATCATTTATATGGCAATCAATGATTACTTGCTACCTCACATTAGAGGTCTTGAAAGTGCAGGTGATATATGGAATGCCTTGGAAGAGCATTTCCAAAACACCACAAAGTCAAGGAAGGCATCTTTATGGGCAGAATTTACAACTTTCAAGAAGAAGGCCTCTCAATCAATTTCAGATTATGTAACAAGGATGAAAGACATTGCAGATGCATTAGGAGCTGTTGATGAAGATATTGAGGAGGATAAATTGGTAAGGCAAATCCTTACAGGTTTGAGAGGTGATGACAAATGGAAGCCATTCATTTTGTCTACAGAATTATAACTTGATCATTTCACTCATGATTTAAATCAGTTGCTAGGTCATATGCTAACATTTGAGCAGGATGTTAAAGGAGATGGTGAAAAAAGTACAGGTCATGCAATGTACTCAAAGGACAAGAAGAAAGCTAACAAAGGAAAGGAACAATCAGGTGAAGATGAAGGCACAACTAGTCAAGCCAACTTCCTAAGAGGTAGAGGAGGTGGCAAAGGTAGAGGAAGAGGCAGGAATAACAAAGATGGAGCCAAAGCATGCTGGATTTGTGGTAAGACAAACCATTTAGCTAATGATTGTTGGCATAATAATCAAAGTAATGGAGGATACAATCAAAACTATAATTCAAGAGGAAGAGGTGGCAGAAATCAAAGAGGTAATTTCAGAGGCAGAGGTACTAGGGGTTACTTTGGAAGAAATGCAGGTAGAGGTTTCCAAAGTCAACAATATAACAACACCTACTACAATTATGCTTCAGATCAAAAGGAAGATTCAACATTGATAATGAATGCAACTTGTGAAAGGCAGAATGAAGATCAAAGAGTCTTCTACATTGACTCAGGGTGTAGCAATTACCTGAGTGGTAATATAGCTTTGATGACTGATTTGGAGAATAAGGTATCTAATCATGTTGTTCAAACAGGTGACAACACAAAGCACAATGTGAAGTCAATTGGATCAGTGAAGGCCAAGGATGGTCGCACCTTATTGAGTAAGGTCTTGTATGTTCCTACAATTCCTAAGAATTTGATAAGTGTAGGACAAATTGTGGAAAAAGGTTATGAAGTAAGGTTCACTAATGAAGGAGTGTTTGTGGAAGACCCTAGCAATGGGTATAAACAAATTGTTTCAAGGAAGAAAGAAGGAAGATTGTTCACATTGAAGATTCAAGGTAATGTTGGTCATGCCTTGTTCACTTATGGAGGACATAAGATCTCTGAGTTAGATCTTTGGCACAAGAGACTTGAACATTTCAATGAAAGAGGTATTAAAGACATGATTAATAATGGTTCAGTGCTTGGATTGCCTAATGTTGCAGGTCAACATACGACATACAGATGTGAGGCATGTCAATTAGGTAAGGCTCATAAGCAACCCTATTCCAAGCATGGGTTTATGTATTCAGAGAAACTTGAGTTGGTACACACAGATGTGTGGGGACCATCAAAGGACTTCAGTATCAATGGCTCAAGGTATTATGTGATTTATGTTGATGATGCTACCAGATGGATCACTATCTATGTGATCAAAGATAAGTCAGAAGTATTCAATACTTTCAAACATTATCATATGTATGCAGAGAGAATTACAGGACACAAGTTGAAGAGACTAAGGTCAGATGGAGGGGGAGAGTATTTCTCTAATGAGTTCAGTGATTACTTGTGGAATGCAGGTATAAAAAGAGAGGTTACTTGCAGGTACTCTTCTCAACAAAATGGTGTAGCAAAAAGGAGGAATAGGACTCTTGTTGAGTTTGCAAGGTCCATGATGAAGGAGAAAAATTGCCCAAATTATTTGTGGGCTGAGGCTGTAAATACAGCTACTGATTTGGTCAATAGGCTACCTTGTAAATCTTTGCAGGGTATGACACCATATGAGGCATGGTGGGGTAAGAGACCTACACTAGACCATTGCAAAGTATTTGGATGTTTGGCCTATGCATATGTGCCATCACAATTAGGGCACAAATTGGAACCTAAAGCTGAAAAATATGTGTTTATTGGTTATGATGATAAGCAGATGGGATACAGGTTGTGGAATCCATCCACAAAACATTTTCTTGTATCAAAAGATGTTACATTTGATGAGCAAGGTACTTGGTATGCAGGTACTATCAATATTAATACAGATGATGAAGAAATTGTGAGCCAAAGGAAAGGTAAATCAAAGGTTCAGATATTTGATGAGCAAGAGAATCATGAAGTGCAGGTTGAAGTGGAAGAAACACCAAGATTTGATCCTGAATGTGAAGAACCAGAAACCTCAAGAAGTGGAGAACTTAGGAGGTCTACAAGGAACAAATGGCAACCTACAAGGTATAGCTATGATACTTCATTTTTGGCTACCAAAGATTATGCTTACATGATTAAAGCAGATGAAGACCCTTCTACATATGAAGAGGCAAAAGGTAAAGAAAATTGGGAGAAAGCTATGCAGGAAGAATATGATGCATTATTGGAGAATCAAACATGGGATTTGGTTCCAAAGCCAAATAGCAAGAAGATCATTGGATGTAAGTGGGTTTATAAGACAAAAAGATTTGCAGATGGAAGTGTGTCTAGGTACAAAGCTAGACTTGTTGTCAAAGGGTTTGCTCAGACATATGGTGTTGACTATGATGAGACTTATAGTCCAGTGGCAAAGATGACAACCATCAGGACACTTATAGCAATTGCTGCATGCAAAGGTTGGAAATTGTGTCAATTAGATGTGAAGAATGCTTTTTTGAATGGTTACATTTCAGATGAAGTTTTCATGGAGCAACCTCAAGGATTCAGAGATGGAAGATATCCAGATTATGTGTGTAAGCTCAAGAGAGCTTTATATGGCTTGAAGCAGGCCCCAAGGGCATGGAACTATAGACTTGTAAAGTTCCTAAAAGAACTTGGATTTCATGTATCAAAAGCTGATAGTAGCTTGGTTGTCAAAGCAAGTGATGATGGGTTTATTTTCATGTGCATATATGTTGATGATATCATTCTTACAGGTACAGATGAGAAAGGCATACAAAGTCTAAAGAAGCAAATGGAGAAAGAATTCAAAATCAGTGATTTGGGAGACTTGTCATACTTCTTGGGCATGGAGATTTCATACACTCAACATGGAGTGTATGTGACTCAAGAAAGGTATTTGAGAAACTTGTTAATCAAGTTTAAAATGGATGATTGCAGGGTAGATCTACTCCAATGGAGGTGAATCACAAATTAAGCAGATTTGGAGGTGAAGAGTTCAAGGACATGAAGCAATATCAGAGTTTGGTTGGTAGTCTTATTTATGCTACATTAACTAGACCTGATTTATCATATGCAGTTGGGGTTTTGTCTCAATTCATGCATTGTCCTAGGAAAGAGCATTGGATTGCAGGTCAAAGAGTGTTGAGGTACATTAAGGGTACACTCAAAGAAGGTTTGTATTATGGTTTTACATCAGATACAAATATCAAGATTTATAGTGATGCAGATTGGGCAGGTAATCCAGATGATAGAAGGTCAACCTATGGATACATGTGTTATGTGGGAGATAAGTTAATCTCTTGGTGCTCAAAGAAGCAACATACAGTTGCTTTGTCATCTACAGAAGCAGAGTACAAAGGCATGGTTGAAGCTGCAAAAGAAGTGATTTGGCTTAAGACTCTCATGAAGAGTTTTGACACTATACAGAGCATACCTATCATTTATGGTTAACATGAGTTCATTATATCTAGCTGCTAATCCTGTTTTTCATGCCAGGACTAAACACATTGAGATACAGTATCACTTTCTAAGAGAGAAGGTGATGGATAAAGAGATTGAAGTTATACATACTTCAACAAAAGATCAGATAGCTGATATGCTTACAAAGAGCTTGGATGGACCAAAGTTACAGAAGTTTAAACACATGGCAGGCATAAAGAAGATAAGAAAAATCTCAATTAATGATTGAGGGGGAGCTGTTGGTGTAGACCAATCACCAATTGGAGATTTGAAGGACAAAGGATGGAGATGAGATCAAGTCTTGAAGCAAAGAAGGTGGATGCATTCACAGGATGAATGATTTGTACACATGTACATTAGTGAAGACATAGATCACTTATACTTTTGTCTAGTTACAAACTTGTATATATTTGCCTATAAATACTTTGGAAAAATGTCGGGGCAAGAGAGGAGACAATAGGAGATCATGAGAATAGTGTATTGAGGAGTTGTAAGAGTCATTAAGTCTCTTAGAAGTGAGTTGAATTGTCTATCCTCACTCAGTTGTAAATTTCTGAGAAATAGAAGAAAAGTTGCGCCCGATGTTTCTGTGTTTTCTCCTTGTGTAGTAGATCTTTTGTGAATTCCTTTTGGAGATATCTAAGTCCATAGTTAATCAATCTATGGCTAGAGTTTGAGAGTCTAATTGTGATCAGGCTAAGAGAATTGTGTGTAGGAACATTCATATGTAAAGAATGTTCACAGTCTCCTGAAACAGGCGCAAATTTCGAGTTCAATGAAATGGACAGTGCTCAGTGCACAGTGTAAAGTTTTACACATATGATAGCTCAAAATCTAAGTTGAGAGATAAGCTATCTACATCTAAAAGCATTTGACCAAACGGGTTCGACATTGGGAGAACTATAGCTAAGAAGTTGCAGGTGTCAAAATAGCTACTACAGAGAAGGTGATTTACACATAGGTAAATTGTTTATGTGATTTCTCAGAGTATACTGAATCATTTGCAGAGATTTAAGTTGGAGAAGGTGCGCAACTTAAAGGCGAAGCAATCTACAAAGTTTTATCAAAAACGTTACACAAATGATTAGCCAATCAAGGATTAATCTGTAGCAGACTTTTATGAGAAGTTGAATTTTTCAGAATAATCAATTTTCTGATAAATTGATGAATGTTTTCTAAATTTGGTGGAGTCTAAAGTTGTTCTTGATATAGAGGTGGTCTAAATTCAAGGTCAACTTGTTCTTTTGGAGATTAACACTCTCCATCACTAGGGGAGTAGTCCCACCACCTGCTTATGCTTATAATAGACCCACTATCCCAGGATCTCTACAATATTGTAGTATAGAACAAAAATATACAAATCATAGTACAGAAAATTGCCCTTACAATAGGCAAGCGAGACCAGCACAGCCATACATGAGACCTTATGGATACCCTCAGAGAGATCAAGGAGGTGAAGCCTTTAGATATCCCACTTATCAGCCGCAGGCACCAGTGCCACGACCATATGCGTATCAAGGATACACCCAACCACAACCAGTACTAGGACAACAACCGCCCCATCCTCAGAACGTTGTCCCAGTCAAGCTTGCTCAACCTAAAGAAAACCTAGAGAGAGCAATAGTCCCAGTCACACCTTTGACTAGTAATGAACCATATGACTCGTTTTATGACCCTAGTCAAGGAGCATATCCTAATTATGAAAGCTCAGTGATGGAATATGGACAACTGTATGAACCATATGCCTATGGCATGGAAGTATCAGATAGTTCATATGGATATGAGCAGGATTATGTGCCAATGATGTACACAGCTCCTAGAGCAACCGTACCACCCCGAACCATGAATAGACCGCCTGTACCCAGAGGACCATGCTATAGATGTGGAGGTGATCACTACATCAGAGAATGCATATTGCCAAACCCACCACCACCACAACGAGTTTGGGAAGGCTACTGTAGTGATTGTGGTAAGGAACACCTTTTTAGAGATTGCCCCAAGAATCCCAACAAGGTTACATCCAATGTGCAAATCAATGTGATAGAAGTAATCGAGTCATCAGGGAGCGATAAGGAATATACTGTACCATTGAAGGCAATAACAAGAGCCAAAGTTAGAGAGACCCTAGAAAAACCTGAAAAACACGATCAAAGTAGCCCAGAATTGAATACACCCACACCACAAAGAGTGGAAGACTCAGAAGAGCCTGAAAAAAGTGTTGTGAGTAAAAGAACCCAAAGATGGAAGAACCGTAGAGATAGAATAAAAGAAAAGAAGTTACTGCAGAAGAAGGAAAATGAGAAGAGCAAACAAAACCCAAAAGAGGAAAATGAAGAAGAGAATAAAAATGAAAACTACAGAAAAGAAGAGGTAGGATCAGTGTTAGCAGATCCCACGCCTGAAGAATTAGCCATGTGGATTCAGGCATACAAGGCACGAATAAGAGCCGGACGGACCATCGAACAACATGGAAAAGAATACCCTAGAGGTGACCTAGAGAAAGAGAGGTTGGAGATCTGCAAAAAATTGATAGAAGTTGCTCAACAGACCTTAGAAAAACCTGTATTGCCATTGCCCAAGACCCGAATTCTCGAAAGAGAATTCCAAGAGTGCATCAACACCAATGACCATGAAAAACTTGAAGCAAGTAAGACACTTAATGGCAATTATTGTGGGGAAAAAAGGGAAGGATCCGTTGTTCCCGAAGTAGAAGGAGAATGGCCTAAAGATTTGTGGGCAAGAGTCCAAGAGGACAAATGGAAGAGAGTGGAAGGGATTGAACCACTCTTTGAAGAATTAGAAGCAGAAAATGAAATAGAGGGTTCAATACCTAAATTAAATTCAGAAGAAATTTTACCAATGGATCCTAGTGACAAAGGAGATGATGGAGTAAAGGAATTGCCCAATTACACAGGGGAGTACGAACATAATTCTGAATTGTATTGCATCCCCTCAATAAGGAAAAAAGAACCGAACCCATCAGTCCAAACAGCGGACATCATACAACACCTTAAAAAAGTAAAAATCCCTTGTACACTAACATTAGAGGAATTGTTGAAGGTTAAACCACATTTGAAGGAGAAACTGACCAGTCAATTGGAGGTCAAGACTAGAGAAAAAGAGATGTCTGATGAAGTAAATACTATAAAAATCCCAGTGGATAAGGTAGGAGATTTTAGTGAGGGAGATGAAGGAAACACTTGCCTTCCAATTACCTTTAAGGGTTATACAACCAAAGCCATCTTAGATTCAGGAGCAGGTGTAGGCATTGCTACCAGAGAAATCTGGGAGAAATGGGGAAAACCAGCTTTAAGACCAACTCGTATGAAAATACAAATGGCTGATGGACACACAGAAAGACCCTTGGGATTATTGGAACGAGTAGTTTTCACCACATGCGGAGTTGAATTTGAACACACCTTAGCAATTTGTCAATTTGAAAGGGCAAGCAATTATGAAATAATATTGGGGAGACCTTTCATGAGACAATTAAAGGTGGTGCAAGATTGGGCAAAAGCAACATGAAGGAACCACCACGAGAATAAATCTCCACACTTATACATATCAAGATGTTCCTCCCTTACAATGGAATCAAATTCACAAGCAGGAGGATGATCATTCAATTCATAGCATAAGTTCTAGTGACCAATCTTGGATGAACGAGGACACTCATCTATGGATATGTCAAACTGGCAAAAAGGAAGAGGATAGGAGAAAAGGATGGCAGCAAGGGCAAGGAGTAGCTAGGTCTATACAAGATCCAGCTTACATGCCTCAAGTCTTTTTAGATGAAGAGTTCGAACCTCATGGCTGGATGGAGATTTTAGCGACCCTCGATGTATGCGTGAACGAAGAAGTGATAACTATGAATGAATGCATTGACGAAGAAGGATATGATGTTAGTCTCTATGTAGTAGTTCTTCAGGAGGCTGAAGAAGGAGAAGTGATAGAGAAAGAATGGAAGGAGGACTATGAGAGCATTGAAATGGAGCCAGAACCAATGGAACCTGAGGATGAAGATAAAAAAACAAGCATCACAGATAATGAAAACAACCAAGAGCCTACACAGAAAGAAGAGCTGGAGTTAGATAAAGAGCCAGAAGGTGAAGAAAACAAGCCACAAGATCAGTTTGAAGTGCCCGCTCACTTCAAGAAATATGAAGTAGAAGAAAGAAAAATTGCTATTCAAATGCCTAAAAGAGAGGCACAGCCGGGAATAGCATATGACAATAAAGAACAAACCAAGAAGATAGTAGTAACGTTGGAGGAAGGAGAAGAACGATGTACTTTCATAGGACAAGATGTCTCCATAGAGGAAGAACAAGAGTTAATACGCCTCATACGAGAATATCGGGATGTTTTTGCCTGGACCTATAAGGACTTGAAAGGAGTAGATCCATCTATTTGTGCCCATAGAATTCCCATGACATCCGAAGCCAAACCTTCTAAACAAAGACCATATACATATAATGATGTGTATTCAGCAAAGATAAAGGAAGAGATAGACAAGTTGTTAGATGCTGGATTCATATATGAAATTGAACACACAGAATGGGTGTCACCTTTGGTGGTTGTACCGAAAAAGAATGGAAAGTTAAGAGTGTGTATCAACCTAAAGAAAGTAAATGTCGCGACTATAAGGGATAGTTATCCATTACCAATTACAGATCATCTCTTGGAAAGGGTGGCAGGAAAGGAAGTCTATAGCTTTCTGGATGGCTTTTCAAGGTATAATCAGGTAGTTATTGCTCCTCAGGACCAACATAAAACAGCGTTTGCAATTGAATGGGGAGTATACGCCTTTAGAGTCATGCCTTTTGGTTTAACTAATGCCCCAGCCACCTTCCGAAGATTGATGTGCCATGTATTCAAAGAATTCCTAAGAAAAAGTATGGAGGTCTACGTGGATGATCTTTGTACTTATTCAGCTATACGATCAGAACATATCCCCGAGCTAGAAAAGATCTTTGCTAAATGTCAACAGTATCGAGTATGCCTTAACCCAGAAAAATGTGTTTTCATGGTTAGACAAGGGAAAATATTAGGGCATATTGTCTCCAAAAACGGAATCTCAACAGATGAAGACAAAATCAAAGTAATTCTGGAGTTACCAAGACCAAAGACGGCTAAGGAAGTTCAAGCATTTATGGGACATTGTGGATACTATCGAAGATTTATACATATGTACGCCATAATTGCTAGACCTCTCTATGCATTATTGACTCAATTTAATTGGACCGAGGAATGCGAGAGAGCCTTCAATGAGTTAAAGAATCGATTGAGTTCAACACCAATCCTTCGAGTACCTAACTGGAATAAGCCATTTCATATTCATGTGGATGCTTCCAAGTTTGCCATTGGTTGCATCTTAGCTCAACCTGCCGAGACAGGAAAACTAGACCACCCTATAGCCTATGCTAGTAGACAATTAAATCAAGCAGAACGCAATTATACCACCACGGAGAGAGAAGGCCTAAGGATGGTGTACGCAGTCAAAAAGTTCAGACATTATCTATTGGCAAACAAATTCAAATTTTTCATTGATCATCAAGCCCTACTGTACCTAGTCAACAAGCCTTGTAATACGAGACGACTAGTATGATGGTTTTTATTGCTAATGGAGTTTGATTTTGAGGTAGTAGTCAAGAAAGGAAATACTCACATAAGAGCAGATCACTTATCAAGAATGACCCATGGAGAACCACCCTTAGGAGTACCTAATGATCTGCCAGATACATACCTATTTAACCTGGAAGTATGTCCCCAATGGGCAGAAAAGTTGATCCCTATACTTACACATGGACCGAAAAATGGAATCACACCAAACCGAACCCAAGACCTTTGGAAGACTAAAAATCTTCATATCATTGCAGGAAGTTTGTATCACCAGGATTCAAGTGGATTGTTAATGAGATGTGTAGAAGAAGAGGAACAGGAAATGTGGCTTCAGAAAGCACATGTAAACCAATGGAAAACTCATTTGAATGCAAACGGAAGATGGCAAACCCTGAAGAGGTTAGGCATATATTGGCCGACCATGCAGAGAGACGCACATAATTATGTGTCAGCGTGCCAAATTTGTCAGGAACAAAATCCAGATGAGAACTCAACTCTATGCTATTCTACAATAGCACCGAGATGGAGCATGCCTCTGGTAAAGTTCTTGAAAACTCAAGAATATCCAGAAGGAGCTACTTCAGCAAGGAGACGTGCACTTGTAGAACAAAGTAAGGATTACGCCATTATAGGAAAACAACTTTTTAAACGAGGGAGAGATAACCAATTAAGAGTGTGCATTCACGAAGACGAATATCTTTCTGTTTTAGAGATGGGCCATACAAGAGCTGCAGGAGGGCACTTCTCTGCAGATAAAACAGCAAAAATGATCCTCTTTGCTGGAATGTGGTGGCCAACTCTACACCAAGATGCCATGACATATGTGCAACGATGTGATACTTGCCAACAGACAAAATATCCAATTAGAAGAGATGAAATGCCACTTAGACCCATGATGAGTGCCAGAGCTTTCACGAAATGGGGAATAGACTTCATAGGACCTATTAGCCCACTAGCGAAAGGATCCCATGCCGAATATATAATTGTAGCCACTGACTATCTGACCAAATGGGTTGAAGCCAAAGCAACCAAGAAAAATGACGCAAGAACCACGACTAAGTTTCTCTTTGAGAACATTTTCACTAGATTTGGACTACCGATAGAAATTGTGAGTGATAGAGGTACGCACTTTGTGAATGAAGTCATAGAAGCTCTACTGAATGAATTCTTGGTAATTCATAAGAAATCAGCTCCTTATCACCCCCAAGCCAATGGACAAGCTGAGAGTTCGAATAAAATCTTGTGTACAGTTCTCACAAAAATTATTAACGATGGTAGATCAGATTGGGATAAACAATTACATCATGCTTTATGGGCATTTCAAGTAGCCTATAAAACCGCCATAGGCACTACTCCTTTTAACTTAGTATATGGACAAAATGCCATTTTGCCAATTGATTTCTTAATTCCCACTCTTAGAGTAGCAACTACTTATGAGTGGACAGGACATGAACTATCAGCTCAATTGGATCAAATAGAAAAGCTTCACGAAACTAGGTTACAAGCAATAGCAGGCATTTATGCTGCTAAACGGCGACAGAAAGCCTACTTTGATGCTCACATTAAGGACAAAAATTTGGAGGAAGGAGATTTAGTTTTGGTATATACCTTGAAACAACATGCAAAGAAGTTACAGAAGAGGGGATATGGCCCATTAATCATCAATCATATATCGACAAGTGGAGCCATCAGCTTAGTAACCATAGATGGAGATGTATTACCAAACTACATCAGCGGATGTCGAGTAAAAAAATATCTAGAACCATTGACCGAAGAAACAATGTCTCGATTAATCAAAGGCAAGAATCGACGTATTGAGGAGGAAAGGATACGAGAAGAAGCGAGACAGGAAGCCCTAGAACGAATTAAGAAACGGAAAGAGTGGATAAGAGAGAGATGAGAGATATCGACTAGGAGAAGAACTCATCCCAATGGCTAATTTTAGAGCCAATCAAAGCGTAGGTTCACAGAGAACGCAACCATATTTAAGTTTGGGAGCAGGTAGAACAGAATACCATTTAGTGGATGCTCTCATTGACACAGGAGCTGTTGTAAGCTGTATCAAGCTTTCTTTGACCCGAAAAATCAAGGAGGAAGTACGTCCATCGATGGCACAGTTGATAGGAATAGGAGGAACGATTACTCAATGCATAGGTGAGATCACCTTACCTCTGCATCTTGGCAACAACACTATGGAACAAAAGCTATTAGTGTGTCATGATTAGGATTTACTTGAAGATGTTGTGTTAGGTCAAGATTGGATTTATGAATATGAGGTGACCATTCAATTGGCTTTAGGATACATCTCTGCCAAAATAGGACATCGTGAGGTATTTAGTTTGCTAGATGAACGACCAATCGAAACCGCTAGTATCGAGACAAAAGTTCATTCCAATGAACAAAGTAATGAGTGTATGTTCACTAGCACTATAGAAACCTCTTCGTCAAGTACTATATATCCCGACCCATTGATTCCTGCTTGCATTCCATCTGCTAGTGTGACAAATCACAAGAGTGTCAATCTATCTGAAACCAACCTCAGTGAAGCACCATGCATGAGAGAGACCAGTACTCTGAGTGATTCAAAATCTATACCTATTAAAATATACCCTATTCCGTACACTCAACAAGCTTGGATAAGGAAAGATCAAGTGAAGGAATATCTTCGACGACAGAAGCATTATCGACATCGGAGTAACGAAGCAAGTAACAAAGCAGATAAATTTGAGCAGCAAAGACAACAACGAAGTGTTACAATTTGGATCCCAAGGGAAGTAATAGCCGCTCAACAGGATCGATCGCAAATATGGATTCCTAAATCATGCGCTCCAAAGAAGCTAAACCAAAACGAGGAACCTCAGCATAAGAAGAATCAACAGGGTCTACGAGCAAAACAGCCACAGAAGAATAGCTGTTGGAAGAAGAAGGAGTCTGTAGACGCAGTATAAGCCAATTTGAGATCCCCAAAACAGATAAAGAAGACTTACTACAGGAGAAGAACCACATTTACCAAGAAGGTGGAGAATACACTACATTCCACCAGAATGAAGCAGATTTGGGTACCGATAGACAAGCCAGACTGCATACATCAAACAACTACTTCCGATTGCACACATATGGAGTTGTCAGGACCTAAAGTATGCATAGTAGGGCCACATTACAAGGCCAAGCATTCGGCACATCTTTCTTCTATTTCAGGATAGTCAAGCACATTTTCCTCTTGGGAAATAGGAGAGCACTTGTACATACATTAAGAAAATTACTCCAAAATAATAACCGCTTCGGCTATAACCTAACTTTTCTGTTTTCCTTTTCAGATGAAAAATATTATTAAAAATACCTAAAAATGTGAAAAATCCAGGTATTACCTTTCTCACACCCACGGGAAAGGGGCAACACCATTCACTCGGAGCAATATCGAGCTTATGACAAACAAATAAAGGAGGATTTCTGATAATATATGGCAACTAGTTCATACTCTATATTGAGTGCAGATGGCGTCTACTAATTCCCAAGCTATACATGTGGAAGAGGTCCAGCTTCTTCCATTGGAATCAGTAACAAAAGTAAGAGGCCATTGGTTTCGTGATGACCAACCAGTCTCAGAACTTATTTTCATGGCAACTATCAAGATTATGGATAGGGATCATTACTTCCCTATTATGTCTCAAGATTTCAAGACCATAATCCAAGGTTTACCGCATATTGAAGATGTATGGAAGCAGGCAGGCCTAGAGGCATTTCTCAAATTGCCAATCTATGTTCTAGATTTTCAGAGGTGTGCACAAGTAATGAATACCTTGCAACCTGCTGCAACAAAAATATCAGTTCCAGAAGCACGGGTATTGGATAAAGTAGGGACATGGAAGACCATCCAATTCACTCATGAACTGATCAATAAAGCTTTTGGATGGAATCAAGAAGGAATTACTAGTGTCAAAGAGGAATGTCATGATCCTAAGAAGAGATCCTTTGTGGAGATTAACAGAATAGACCTCGAAGACGCTGTCCATCTTGTGCACCAGCATTTCTGTTTCCCTAATATGCACAGATACACGGCACCACAAAAGATTGTAGTACAACTACTATCACATGCCATGAGACAAATTGGGAACAAGGTGAATCTGACAGGGTATGTCCAAGAAAGACTATTTGAAGCCCAGAAGAAGTGGGGACAGAAGAAGTTCCTGAATGGGAGTTCAGCTTTAACGTTACTCATATATGAAGCCCTTGACATGAAAAATTGCTTACGGGAGATGCCGACATCAGAAGGGCTAGCCAAGTATGCAAAATCCGCTACAGTCCCTAAGAAAAAGAAAGCAGTTGGTATGGTTGAAGAAGCAGGAACCAACTCGCAAAAACCCATGAGGGGTACAAAGCGTCTACGGGAGGAGGAAGCCCAAGCTACACCGCAATCAAAGCGAACACATCTATTACCGAAGATCACGACGGCTCAAATGCCTATTACTAGGAGAGATCTTTCCGTTGCCCTCACAGAGACACATCAGTATATGCAAGGGCAGGTAAACTTGAATATTCAAGGTCATCATTATAGACAGGCAAGTCAAGAGAAACAACAACGGAGTACAGAGAAGACTCCCAAACAAGCTGGAAGATACATAGAGCTAGGCATAGATGATTCTAGTACCAATACGGAGTCCAGTCCTGAAAAAGATACTCTGGATACTGATATAAGGACAGATACTCAAGAAGCAGAATGGGATGAAACTAATCAAGTGGAAGTGACGTCGGACAACCAAGAAAAGGAAAAGAGAGTAGAAGAATCTATTGAACCTGAGCATGTCATTCGACTGAATGACACTACAAAGATCAGCATCAAGGAAGATACAACCTGTGTTACATATGTAAAACCACCTATCAAAGAGGAAATCCAAACTCCAGTGAACGTGAATTCGGAGGAGCTACAAAACCAAGAACAAATTGTGATCGAGGTGCCAGATGATACACCTCAAGGAAATCAAGAACACATGGTGGCTGAGTAGAGGATCCAGCTTCAGATTAGGCAGCCCCATGACACTACATTACATGTGACACACGGCAAAGATGTCACAACCGGAGAAGAACCGAGTATACCAAAAACATGGCTCAATGTGGATGTCACTCAACTGAAGCCTGTAGTCAAGCAGATGATTCAGACAGCCATGGATACACAACAACAAATGATGGATATAGATGCAGATTATGATAAGGCCATGAGAGAAAAAAGTCAATTCCAGATAATGAGCGAACAATTGTCATCCCAACTCATCCAAGCACAAAAGGAGATAACGGCCAAAAACACGGAGTTGATCGAAATCAAAACGAAATGTGATATATTAGTGACTCAACACCACCAACTCCAGGCACAGCTTGCAAATTCACAGAGATTATATAATGCAAGCGAGGCGGACAAAGAGAGAATGAGAGCTAGAAGTACGTTGCTCGAGACACAGCTAAAAGTATATATGGAAGAAAATGACACGTTACGAAGCAGGAACAAAGAATTAATGAAATCATTATTGTATGATCAACCGATCGAGCAACAGGAATCCTCAGAAACCAAAGAAAAAGAATTAAGAAATCAAATCGCACAATATGCAGATTTGCTGAGACAAGAGAGAGCAGTGAGAGAAGAATCAGAATGGACGCACAGTCAAGAGATCAATGAATTAAAAAAGCAGTTAAATACAACACATGGAAAACTTGCAACAAGCTATAGTGAAAACATGGATAATGTGGCTGAAATCGGAAATGAGTTACTTGCAGCAAAAGATGCACTCAGGGCAGCCATGCAAGAAGTACAAGAGAAAGATGAATGCATAGCACAATTAAAAACTCAAATACAAGAGAAAGCACCGATCGGGACACCAGTAGTGCCAGCTAAGGAAAATCCTACTGACGAGGTAGAGGTAAGTCCTCTATCTCACCCGATCTATAATTCTCCAATAAGTGAGCAGATGGCGGATATACATGATGATCATCCAATGCCATACACTGCAGAAATAAGTCAGAAGGAACGGGCACTAGTGGTGTCCCGATTGACGGAGAATTTTGAAAATGAAGTCATCAAGGTAATGAAAGAGGCCAAAATCAAAGGTAAAGACCTGGACAAGATAATGAAGCCTTTCAATATTCCATACGAATTATTGAAAGAGAAAACGAGACGATACATAAAGACGACCACAAAGAAGAGTCCGGATGAGCAGCTCAATTTTACACAAGACACATTCCCATACAGCCAAGAAGAGTTCGAAGCTGCACAACCAATTTGGAGGAGAAAATTTTTGGAGAAACATCCCACAGTACTACGGGTGCATTGGCAAGCAGCACCTTATTTATTACAGGTAAACCCTTCATTTTGTCCTATACCACGCAGAAGGGATACCAGAGAGTTTTTGGATATGCAAAAGAATGGCACTATAAATAAACAGTGGCTGAATTATCCTATGCTTCCGAGCCCGCCACATAACTTCTTGCCAACAGAAGAATATATGATTAAAACCATCGAATTTTGGCTGCAAAATTATACGACGGTCCCTGACCTAACCATCAAAATGACCAATAAAATACTTAGCATGATACTTACAGTTTTGAAAGTCTTCAAGCATGCGGCATACACTTTTTTGAATTTCATCGGCATTAACCAGGGCACCAAAATCCTCATTTTTGATCTATCAGTTATGCCTAGCTGCCCCACAATAATGGCGTATTATTCCAGATTAATGTTCTTGCCAAGTGTATATATGCAAACTTTTGAAGAAGCATTCTTTACAGGATTTTTTGAGATTGATTCAGAAATTTTTTTGAAGATGTCGTCAAATTTAAATGCCAGATTAGTGGCATATGAACTTAGCTTCTTCGCAGATCACAGACAGCCACCCAATGACGGTGTGAAGGCAGAACAATGGAAACAACTCATGATATGTGAAGCCCATCTGCTAAATGATACAGAGCAAAAAGTATATAAAACATATGCCCGTCGCTTATCAAAGCCTGTCGGGGACGACAGAGTCCAGGAGGGGGGCAGTGTTGAGGGAGAATCAAGTAAAAGAAAGAAAAGAAGAAAACAACGAAAGAAGAAGCTTCACTAAAAAGAAATATCTGAAGATACATCTTTGCACAGAGCCCCGCAGGGGTGCACACACCAAGGAAAGGACGTAACCCACATGGGTGCTTCAGCCTCTTGATCTGTGGCAGGTCCAGATCGAAGACTGAAGCACCACATCCTCATACCTTCCACTGGTGGCGTGCGTGGCAACCCGACTTATCAAGCAAGACAAATGTATCAGGCCTAGAGGATGTAAAACAAGAATTAAGAAGAGGCCGTCAAAACTGAACACCTGTTTTACAAATCAGGCAAAATTGAGAAAGGGTTGCGTGCGGACAACAAACTGAAGACAAGAAGTAAAGCCTGTCAAGGGACGACAGAGACAAAGAGGGGGAGAGTGTTGCAGAGCTAAAGAGAGCACAAAGCAGAGAAAAAGACGGGCCCCAAATTTTTTCCGATTTGGACATCATATTTTTGTATCATAACCATTCTTGTAATATATTTTCCGTTGTAAATGCACTAGAGGAGTCCTCTAGATGCATCCCCACAGAAGATTAGAGATTTACCCATGTAAAATAGTAGGAAATTAGTCTTTTAGTAAATAAAGTGCCGGTCTCTTGTGTGAAAGGACCATTTTTAGGGCACAAGTATATAAGTCAAATGTGACTCTTTGTAAAGGCATTTTTGCCATTGTGAGAATAGAGAGCACAGAAATTCGAATTTGTGTCTTCTTCACTCTGTATCTTCTTCTCTGTGAGCTTGTATGCATGTGTATTGCTTGGAAAGAGTGCTTGTGAGAGTTGTCTATCCATGAAAGTGTTTAATTGCTGTAGGTAAGGTGTGTGCGAAGCGTAGGAAGTGCTGAAGTGTAGGAAGGTATTTCCCACGACTCAGTATTTTGCTCATAACTTGAAGTAGGAGCATCAGAATGGAGTGAAACCACTGACATTGGATGCATCTTCTCGAGAGCTTCGAAATGCATATGCTATTCACTATATTTGGAGCTGGGAGCTAGGAGAAAAGTCCAAAATACTGACGGCTGCTGCACCAAGTATCGTGACACCATGACCAACAGTGGAAGCTTGTTTGGATAAGTCTTTGCCTTGTTTACACTCTTTGAGTAGTTCATTTGCATTGATCATCATATGATTGCATGTCCTCATACACTCGGCTAGGTTTGCATACTCTTTGGATTGATAATTAAAAGCGTGTATCCCCACTATATGCACTTGAGAGGGGATTGAGGTATAGTCTCTTTCTCCATAAGTCCCTAAGTAGGTACTTAGGTCAACACACCCTGCCTAATTATCTTTGGGCAGAGGCTCTATCAACAACCACATACCTTACTAATAGACTTCCATCAAAGTCTTTAGAAAGTATGAATCCTTATGAAATGTGGAATGGAAGAAGACCAAGCCTAGAGCATTGCAAGATCTTTGGATGTCTAGCTTATGCTCGTTGTAAGAGGGAAATTGGATCCCAAGGCAGAGAAGTGTGTCTTTATTGGTGTTGATATATTTAGGTAGTGATGTGTGTGAACACTCTAGGACCGCCGGGGCACTTTTTTCCCTCTCCTGTTCGTGCTGCTGTTTCTGTTGCACCTACTACAGAGCAGATTCGTTGGGATGGCAGAGATGCCCAGGCACATGCATTGATAGCTTTGTCTGTCAAACGTGATAGCTTTGTCTGTCAAACGTGCCATTATTCCTCACATTCGCTCTTGTAGAACAACAAAGGATGCTTGGGATTCACTTACCACTTTGTACCACGCTAGGAATGAGGCTCGTGTTGCTTACCTCCAAAAATAGTTGGAGAGTGAGCACATGAATGAAGGTGATTCTATCGACAGTTTTCTTACAAAGATCAAAGACCTGAAGGAACAATTGATTTCTGCTGATGAGGTTATACCAGATAGCTCACTTGTGCAGACCGTTCTGAATGGTTTCTGATTCATATCAGAGTTTTGCCTCTACTCTTCGGTTGATGATGAAAGGCAATCCGAATGCCTTGTCATTTGAGGAATTAGTCTCTGTTTTGTTGCAGGAAGATCAGTCCAGGCAGAACAGGTCCATTATGCGTGTTGTAGATCAAGCTTTCCTGGCTAGTCAGAAGGGCAAAGGAAAATGGAGCTCTTCTACTAGTAAGCAAATGCAAATGCTGCACAATCGAAGAACCAGGATAAAGATGAGAAGAAATCAGAAAAGCAGAAATTGTTCTGCAAGTACTGTAAAGGAAATGATCATATTATAAAGAACTGTCCAAAACTGGCTGCTAAAGGGGCAAAGAAGAAAGAGGCTGGAATGGTTGTTGCAGAGGCCTCTACACCAAAAACAGAGTCTGCAAATCTTGTGCAGGAAGAAGAATGGGCGTTTACTACTGTCTGCAGTTTTGACCCATCTTCTCATGATCAGTGCATGTCTGTAGTAGACTCAGATGTTAGGTACTTTGATAGTGGGGCGACCAAACATATTACCTCGTAGCGTAGTTTCTCCTCTTCACTCGAGCCTGCCCCTATAGGGAATACTGTCACATGCGCCAATAACTCCTCTTATCCTGTTATGGGAGTTGGTAAGATCATTCTGACTACTGCTGATGGTAGTTCTTTCACTTTGTCAGATGCTTTATTTGTGCCAGGGATCAAAAAGAACCTGTTATCAGTTTCTGCATTAGCCAAGATTGGCTAGGTTGTGAAATTCGTTGATGACAGGTGTACAGTCCATGATCTCTCAAATGGCGATGTGATTATTGCTTCTGGCATTTTATGTCGTGGGGTGTATAAGCTCATAGACTATGAAAAATCTGTGAATGATTCGGCATGTGCAGTTCATGATTCTCAGGCTATGTCAGATGCAAAGCTTTGGCATGCACACTTTGGTCATCTGAATTTTGCTAGTTTGTTACGCTTGCAGAAATCTGAAATGGTGTCCTCTTTGCCCAAACTTGAGGCACTTGGAAAACATGTTTGTGAAGGCTGTATTTTGGGCAAAATGCAGCGTTCTTCCTTTCTAGAAGATGGTTCAGTTCGGGCTACGCAGAAATTGCAGCTTGTACATAGTGATGTCTGTGGTCCTATGCAGACACCCTCTTTTGGAAATTACCTTTACTTCGTGACTTTCATTGATTATTTTTCCAGACATGCATGGGTATATCCACTCAAAGCAAAGTCCGAAGTGTTCATGTGCTTCAAACAGTTTTTGGTTTTGGCTGAAAATCTGTCAGCATATAAAATGGGCACTCTCTATTCTGATCGAGGGGGGGAACATATGTCTTTAGATTTTAATGCATTTCTGGCTGAATGTGGGATAAAACACCAGTGTACAGTGCCGTATACACCTCAACAGAATGGAGTTGCTAAACAAAAGAACAGGTCACTCATGGAGATGGCGAGGTGCATGGTCAAAAGTCAGGCTTTGCCACATACTTTCTAGCTTGAGGCTGTCATGTGTGCAGCATATGTACTGAACAGGTGTCCCACTAAAGCGTTGCAATCTATCACTCCATATAAGGCTTGGCATGACCGCAAGCCATCTGTTGCTCATCTGCGTGTTTTTGGTTGTTTGGCATATACATTAGTGCCTGAACAACATCGCAGAAAATTTGATGATAAGGTAGTAAAATGTATTTTTGTTGGGTACAATTCTGAAAGTAAAGGCTATCGTCTGTATCATCCACAGACTAAACGCATTCTGGTTAGTCGTGATGTTTTCTTTGTGGAAGATGCTATTCAGCCATTGCTTTCATGTACTAAGGAGACATCTGTTAGCTCCAAAGACATGTATGATACTTTGATGCCTCTTTTTACAGGTGGACAGGCTAGTGCTGGTCCTAATGAGGCAACTTCTCAGCCTTTGCAGGTTTCATATGATGATGCAGATCATTCCATTTCTGATGCAGATTTACATGATGCACTTGTTGATGAGAGAGCTGATATTGAGCAGGCAAAAACTATGCCAAAATGGCTGGTGCAGACTTTGCGTGACAGCAAGTTAGATGCACCTTTGTCATATCGTACTCGTTCAGGCTCTCATAGTGCCTCCTTTGCATCAGATTGCTATGCTATGGCTGCATCTAGTCTGTGTGATGAGAATGAGCCCGTTTCTTTTGATGAAGCATAAAATTCAAAAAATTGGATGGCTACTATGCAATCTGAATATGATGCTATAATGAAGAATGGTACGTGCTCTTTATGTGACTTGCCTCCTGGCAAGAAGGCCATTGGCACTAAGTGGGTATACAAGCTCAAGCGTAAACCTGATGGTACAATTGACAGGTATAAGGCTAGGCTTGTTGCAAAGGGTTATGCACAGGAAAGAGGCATTGATTTTGATGAGACCTTTGCACCTACATGCCCTATGACTACTGTTCGGAGCATTTGTGCACTTGCAGCCCATCATGGTTGGAATGTACATCAATTGGACATTAAAACAGCATTTTTGAATGGTGACTTGCATGAAAAAGTGTATGTTTTTCAGCCTCGTGGCTTTGTGCAGAAAGGGCATGAAAACCAGGTTTGCAGGTTAAAGAAGGCATTATATGGTTTAAAGCAAGCACCACGTGCTTGGTATGAGAAGATACATGCCTATCTGATTGCACATGGTTTTGAGAACAGTCCAACTGAAAGCACCTTATATGTTGAACGTGCTAATGATGTGCTTCTGATCATTGTTGTCTATGTTGATGACATGCTGCTCACTGGTCCTATTGAGACACATATTGCTGATTTTAAGGCTGATTTGCATGCCTCATTTGAGATGTCTGATTTGGGGCATTTGCATCACTATTTGGGCATTCAGTTTATGCACGTTGATGGTGGAATGGCTTTGTGTCAAACGAAATATATTGACACATTATTGCAGCGTTTTGGCCTTGAAGACTGTAAGCCTATTGCCACTCCTATGGAGACAGGTTTACGATTGAGTCTTCATGATGCTGGAGATGCATTTGATGCTGTTCTCTATGAGCAGGCTGTTGGATGCTTGATTTACTTATGCATTACTCGGCCAGATATTCAGTTTGCTGTCTCACAGATGAGTAGGTTTATGCATTGCCCAGTAGTCACGCATTGGAAAGCGGTTAAGCGCATCTTTCGCTACTTGAGTGGTACTCGAATACTTGGGTTGTTTTATTCCAAGGGGGGATCACTACCGCCAGATTTGCATGCTTTTTCTGACTCAGATTGGGCTGGTTGCTATGACACTCGTGTGTCCACCAGTGGTTTTTGCTTCATGCTTGGTAGCTCATGTATATCTTGGTTGAGCAAGAAGCAGCCTACTGTGGCCACTTCCAGTTGTGAGGCTGAGTATAGGGCAGCTTTCACAGCAACTGTTGAGTGTGTGTGGCTCAGACGCCTTATGGCTGATTTGGGTGTTGGCCAGTCTTTTGCCACCACCATCTTCACCGACAGTCAGAGCGCATTGGCAGTTGCGAGGAACCCTGTGTTCCATGCTCACACTAAGCACATTGAGGTGCATTATCACTATGTCAGGGAGAGGTTCTCTGCTGGGGAGATCATCTTGGCATATGTGCCCACGCAAGAGAACATTGCAGACCTTTTCACGAAGGCTCTGCCTAGGAAGAAGTTTGAAGCTTTCCGCAAAGATTTGGGCTTACTTCCTTTTGTGGAGTGATTTCCACATAGCTTGGCACTTCCTTATACATGAGTGCCAGCTCCTTGTTCACCGCATCACTCCCAGGGGGGATTTGCTGATATATTTAGGTAGTGATGTGTGTGAACACTCTAGGACCGCCGGGGCACTTTTTTCCCTCTTTAGGAGGTTTTTTTCCCCCGGCTTGTATATACGCCTATTGCCCTAATGGGCTACTTATCTTTGTACATTCTCTAGTAATACATTCAGTATTGTGTGTTTGTGCTCCAAGCTTCTTCTTCTTCCTTGTGCTGTTCGCGTGCTTCCACAGACGTCTATCTCCAACAATTGGGTATGATCAAAATAAAAAAGGATAGAAAATGTATAATCCCACGAACAAGGGCTACTTATTTAGTAGGGATGTAGACTTTGATGAAAATAAATCTTGGTTTGATGATAATAGGAAACTGAAGCTACCCTATGACTTGGAAGAAGAATTTCCATCCCTTCCAACAAAGGAACCAAAACATCATGAAGATAGTGATTCTGAAGATGACATGACAGAAATGGATAAATTGAATCTATGGAAGAACAAAGGGAAAGCTAAGGTGCAAGACCTAGCTCAAGGTTCAAAAAGCTCTCTTCAACCACTCAGAAGGTTAGTGAGCGAAAAGAAGAAACCAGAAAGATATGGATTTTATACCTCTTTGGTCACTAAAGCATTCAAACTATATTGCCAAGGATCTCAACCATGAAGAACCTACATGTTATGAAGAAACTCAAAACAAAAAGGAGTGGAGAGAAGCAATGGATGAAGAAATGGAAGTTCTCATGGACAATGACATATGGGAATGTATCCCTAGCAAACCATCAATGAAGGTAGTTGGATCAAGGTGGACTTATAAATTGCAAAGGAATTAGTGACCTATTTTTAGGATCAAGGAATCAAGGCTAGCAAAGCAGATACATCCTTATTCATCAAGAAGAATGGAAAAGAAGGTATTTATCTCTGCGTATATATTGATTACATCATAATCAGAGGGAATGACATCAATGGAATCAAATAGGTAAATGTGGGAATGAAGGATGAAGTCAAGGTCACTAATCTTGGACCACTAACTTACTTTCTTGGACTTGAACTTGTATATATAGATTATGGTATCTATATCACTCAAAGGAAGTATGTACATGACATGCTTTTTAAGTTTAAAATGGAGAATTCTAAGTGTGAAGGTACACCCATGGAGTTGAACCATAAGCTTAGTGCATATGAACGAGAACCCATTAAAGACATCACAAGCTGTCAAAGCTTGGTAGGAAGTTTGAACTATGCAACCCTCACAAGAGTAGACATATGCTATATTGTTAGCATTATCAATAAATTCATGCACAAGCTAAGGAAGCTATTTATGGAAGCATCCAAAAGAGTACTCAAATAATTGAAGGGTACTGTCGATGAAGGGATTTTTTACCCCTTTGCTTTAGAGATTGATCTCAAACTCTACTCAGATTCAGATTGGGCTCGGATCAAAGGATGATAGGAAGAGTACATCAGGTCATTTGTCTTTTGCACATTCAAAGCTCATCTCATGGTCTTCAAAGAATCAACCAAGTGTTGCTCTATCATCTACTGAGGCAGAATACAGAGGATTGGCCAACACAACACAAGAAGCAATGTGGTTGAAAGGTCTATACTCAGATTGGGGGTTACATACTATAACTCCTCATATGTTTGGTGATAATACAAGCTCACTTCATTTAGCATCTAATCCAATATACCATGCTAGAACAAAGAATATTGAAGTCCACTATCAATCTGTAACAGATATGTTGTTAAACAAGGACATTGAACTCCCTATGTATCTATAAATCTTCAATATGCAGAAATGTTGACTAAGCCATCGGATGGTATCAAGCTAAGCAGATTCAAAGGCATGATTAGATTTCTAGAAATCGAAGAAGAATGAAGACTCAAGCATGCTAGGCTTCTAGGGTACTTGTTGGTGCATTTTTCATCCAAGCCTAGTGCTTGATCATCAGTGGCGTAGTGACATTACTTGTATCCTCAATGAGAGGAGCCACAGAAACTATCTCGTGTAATAATTGAAATGTAAATTCACCAAAAGTAAAAGATAGAAGAGAATCCCGTGACTTTGTTAGGTGCAAATAACAAAGCTAAAGTCGGAGAAATCAATTAGATGAGATTCAACTAAGTTGAAGAAACTTTTAGGTGGAATTTCCCAAACTTTGACTTCAAATTCCTCTATATATACACATGAGAAGAGTTTCCAAATAGAGTAGAGTTTGAGTTACATTTGGAGGATGTTTTGCCTAAGCACCAAGTAATTTGTGAAGCACACATAATTCTACTCCTTCCCACACTTCATGCTCATTCATTCCATGTACAATATATGCAATACAAATTGACATTTCAAGCTACATATTGGAGTTCTCTTCATTTACTACCACAATCTATGTCCCATTTTCAATCAACTTGGCAATTGCTTTATCTCTGTATGCTAAGTTTTTTTATGAGATTTAAATTGGTATAGATAAACTTCTAAACATATTTGCATCATATTAATTTTCATCACATTTGGTTCATTATTCTATGATCTACATCCATTTGAAGTGACCTAAGTATGTAGGAAGATTTTTCCTAAAATGTCAAGATGACACCCTAATGTTCCTAAATTAAATTATCCCAGTATGGTTCATCAACATTCCTCATTTTTGTCGATTTTGGTTCATCATATATTTAATTTGAAGTGTGCAAAATATCTCTAGACAATTCTCAGTAGGCAGTGAGTTCTAAGTGAAATTCAAGAGAGCACATCATCCCAAAATAACAACTTTTTTAAAGCAAGTTTGGAGTAGCTAGGAGAGGCTTGGAGAGTAGAGTATTCAAGTGGTGAAGTTGGTCCAACAAACCTGCATAGGACCAGCCTTAGCTCTTTGGATATGCAAAATAGAACTTTGAATTTTTGTTTAGTACAATTAAACACAGTAGGTGCTTTGGAACATAAAGAAGAACAAGTTGATGCAAAACCGATAACTTGCACCATGACTAGCTCACAAAAACCTTCTAAATATGGATAGAAGTTGTGACTTCAAACACAATGAGCAGCCAACACAGTAACAATTGGAAACATTCCTCTTAAGGGAGTGTCATACATAGAGTTGGCTTGCTATAATGCATAAAGTCGCTAATTTATATGACGTATACAAGGAGCAATCACCTTAACACGAAACTATTGTCATCCCAAAATTTCAAGGAGTTGCAGAGAATGACCCTGAGACTATAAATCTTTAATATGTCTAAAAATATTGAGCCGAATGATTTTAAAATGTGTAGGCACGAAGTAAACAGTAATACCTTTCAAATGAGACCTTAACCACTGGATTTGAGCTCTATTGAGAGATCTGCACTCTCTACAAGCTGACTGAAATCTGACGAAGAAGAGCAGTAAAATGAAGTGGCACCAAGCAATGAACAAGAAGTATATGTATTGCTTCAAATCATCATCCTACTTAGTGTAAAAATATTGTGAAGTTTTTATGTAGACTGTTGGATACATGGACACACCTTTTCTCACTGAGTTTGAATTCGAATTTAGGTGGATTTCTAAGTTTAGATTGATTGGAAACATTTCCTACAAATCGAGGAAAAGGGAAATTCGAAATCACATCTACCTTTTGATTGATTGGTTGAGAATCAATACCAACCACTTATAACTCGTGGCTTTCAGCCCTTTTGCTCTTGCTTTTTACAAAGATAAATACTTTGGGAATTACATAAGAAGGTGTTCCTATGATCAAACTCTCAATACATCAAATTAATGTAAATAAAACTCTACAAGGAGTATATGTGGCATCATCCAATGATGAGTTTGATGAAGATCATGTCCACCTCAAGCATAATGAAAGATTTTTGTTCCAAACGCTCCCCCTCAAGTTAAAGTATGCTTCATTTTTCATTCCTTGATAGGTTGAATACCTACCATAGATTTGAATCTGTAAAGCTTTATCCCATCAAGTGCCTTTGTCATCATGTCTAGTATTTGCTTCTCAGTAGGAAAAAATGAAATGTCAATTTCCTTTGCCATAAGCTTCTCTCTCACCAAGTGGTAATGAACTTCTATGTGCTTTGTCCCTGCATGAAAAACTGGATTTGCAGCCAAGTGCATGGAACTTATATTATCTCCAAGTAAGTGAGGTTTGGAACTTACAAGTCCCAAAGCTGAGTACAACTCCTTGAGCCATATTGCTTCTTGAGCTGCAATAGTAAGAGCTCTATATTCTACTTTAGTTGAAGATATGGTTGCTTCTTGGAACTCCATGATACTTTTGAACTTGCAAGCTTTGTGTTCTTCATTTTGAACTTGAGAAGTAGGTCTTCAATGTATCTTCTTTGAGTGAGATACATTCCTTCATCTTTGTAAATCACTTGCATACCAAGGAAATACTTGAGCTCACCTAAGTCATGGATTTTGAACTCTTCTTGCATGTGTCTCTTGATCCTTTGAATGCCATTTAGATCATCACCTTTGAAAATAATAGCATCTACATATACACATAGAATAGCATCTACATATACACATAGATAGATAACCTGATTGTGATTCCTTTTGATGAATAAAGAAGGATATGAGTTGTTAGGTTTGAACCCTTGATCTTGAAGGTATGTAACCAAACTATAACTCCAAGCTCTAGGATCTTGTTTCAATCCATACAATGCTTTCTTAAGTCTACAAACATAAGATGGATGATTAGGGTTTTCAAGACCTGGTGGTTGTGACATGTATACCTCTTCACTTATCCAATGATTTAAAAATGCATTTTTCACATCAAGTTGGAGGAGTCTCCAATTCCTTGCAATAGCTACACTTATCAATGTCCTGATTGTAGTCATCTTTGCAATTGGTGAGAATGTTTCCTCATAGTCCATACCATGATTCTGTGAGCATCCTTTGGCAACTAATCTTGCCTTGTACCTGCAAACTAATCCATCTCAATTTCTTTTAGCTTTATATACCCATCTACAAACAACTACCTTTTTCTTGGGTGAAATTGGAACCAAATCCCAAGTTTCCATCTCCTTCAATGGATCTATTTCTTCTTGCATGGCCTTCTCCCCATTCCGGTTTCCCTTTGCCTCTTCATAGGTTGAGGGTTCCTTTGAAATTCAGTCTTTTGCCAAGTAGACTGAATGCTTTCTAATAAATTTGCAATCATATCCATACGTTTTTGGTTGTCTTTTCTCCCTTGTGACCTTCTAGGTGCTTGCTTGGAGCATTCTCCAACTTATTGCATCTTTGCTTCCTCTGGACTTCCATATATTGTAATCTCTTTCCTCTTCATCTTGTTCATCATGTGTATCACTTATTGGATCCTGGACTTGTGTATCATGCTTGCTTCCTAATTGATGAGAATGAGAATCAAGATCATATGGTAGAGTTACCTTTTTCTTATCTTGATCATACCAAGACCTATGTTCTTCAAATAGAACATCTCTACTTGTAGTGAATTGCTTTCTTGAAGGATTATAGAACCTGTAATCCATCAGAGTTGAGTCATAGCCAATAAACAATGAATTTGTTGCCTTTTCATCTAGTTTAGCTCTTATTTGTGAAGGTACATGAACATAAGCTAAACAACTAAACAGCTTGCAATGTCCAAGACTAGGTTTTCTTCCATACCAGGCTTCATAAGGAGTCATACGTTGAAGTGATTTGGATGGTACTCTATTGACAAGGTACACAATAGTTGAAATGGCCTCTACCCATAGATAATGTGGCAACCTCTTCTCTTCAATCATTATTCTGGTTGATCCAATTAATGTCTTGTTTCTCCTCTCTGCAATTCCATTCAGTTGAGGAGAGTACCTAGTAGTCACTTCCATTTTGATATCTTTATCCTACAAGAACGCATCAAACTCTTTGGAGAAGTATTCTCCCCTTCCTGATTCTCAACATGTGATAGATACTTTTTGAAGCAATCAAAAACTTAATTCTTACTTTTGATAGAGTATAGAATAGTCAATCTACTATGGTCAGCAATAAATGAGACACAATACCTTGATCCTGCTAATGAAGGTGTAATAAAGTAAGTGTATGGTCTAGGGGTTCGACGACTTCAGACAGATTTGAAATCGGACACCGTTTGGTCACTCATGTGTAGGACCAAAGATCTCAAGAATAGACTCAAGCATAAGTTCATCTGCTCTCATATTCAAGTGATCAACTTAGAAAAGTGGTTAATTCTCAAGGTTGTGAAGGAGGAATTCTTGGGTTCAATCCCCATGGGGAGCATATGAGATTCTTTTGCCTAAGAAGCTCTAGAGAGTGGCGAGTACAACCACCACTAGTGGACTCTATTGGACACTACTAAAGTAGTGGAAAAGATCACTCGAAGAACTAGTGGCCAGTGGAAGTTATCAACGGAGTGGAGGAGATTGCACATGCACTTGTAGACTTTAGTTACCTTTGTGGTCCTCATTCATTCAAGCAGCTATGTATAGAGGCATATGGCAGAGAGGTGAGTACACATTCATTTGTGAGCTGGTATTGTGGAAACTCTATTGCAGAAGGTTCTTCGCTTTGTCCCCATACATCTATATGTACTAGGTCCAAAAGGTTGTTGTGGATGTAGCCTTTGTGGTTGAATGGTTGTCTTTGTGCCTTGTCAATCTGACATGCATCACATTTTTTGATCATGTGTTGCTTTGATATGTTTGGCAATCCAAGAACAGTTTGATCCCTGCATATGTCCTTCAAGGTTCTTTCATTCACATGAGCTAGCCTCTTATGCCACACTTCAAGCTCACTTAGGTTTTGAGACCCAAAGTTGAATAGAGCTATGTTTTTAGTTTCTCCTACTTCAAAAGTAAAGAGCCTACCATGCTTCTCACCTTTGGCTATCTTCTTGAAGCGTTGACATGGATCTTTCACAAATGCTCCATGTTGGGTGAACCTAACTTGCAAGCCTTTCTCAACAATTCGGCCTCCACTTATTAGGTTTTTTGAAATAGTGGGAACATAGAGTACCTTGCTCAAAATGTTTGTCCTGCCATTGGAAGCTTTGACACTACCAATCTTCTCCACATTATGCTTTAAATCATCCCCTGTTTCAACTTCATGTGTATGCTTTGGATTTTCCAAGTCAAATAGAAGAGCGATGTTGCCTGCAACATGATTTGAGCATCCTGAATCTATGTAGAATAAATGATCATCTTCTTTGCCTTCCTTGTGGCTTAGATTCATCAAGAGTAATGAGTCTTCATGTTATTGATCTTAAGAATTATTGTTGTAGTCCCTTCTGTTATGGCCTCTATTGTTTCCACCTCTGCCTCTATTGTTGCCATATCCACCTCTTCCACTTCCTTTCTAGGTCTTCCTATTGAACTAGCAATTCTGAGTGGTGTGTTTTGTCTTATCACAAATTGCACATGGTTGAACATTTTGGCCTTATGTCTTTTCATGCTTTGGTCCTTTCTTCTTCCCTTTCCATTTGCTCTTGCTTGCAAAGTTGGCTTGGGAAGTTTCTTCTTCATCTTCTTTCTTCTTCTTGCCTTTGAGCTTCTTGTCCTTCTTATCCACATATAGAGCACTAGTTGAATAGGAGTTACCTTACTTTATGCTATTGTTGTCCTCTTGATTGAAGATTTGTCCAAGAAATATGTTTAAGTCTGGAGTTTGCACATCCATGATGAGATCATAGGCTATGGTGAAAGATTGCCATTGCTTGTCACCTCTAATCCCATTGAGAATTTGCCTCGTGATGGCTTCTTCTTCAATCCGCTCTCCAATGGATGCTAATTGATGAACAATCTCCTTGACCTTTGTAACAAACTCAATGATGGTTTGTTTTGGACTCTTCTTCATTTGGTTGAAGTCATTCCAAACATGGTTCTTCCTTGCCTTTGTACTAGCAAAAAAGAAAGTCTCTAGGGCATCCCAAGTCTCTTGAGATATCTTGCATCCTCTAACATGTGGTAATAGAAAATGAGAAATAGAGTTGAGTATGTATGAGCTTGCTTGAACATCCCTTGCACACCAAAGTGTGAGTCTATCTGTTTCCTCTTGAGTAGGTCCTCCCTTGGATCTTGGAATAGGTATTGCATCATCACCTGATACAATCCCATATAAGTTTCTTCCTTGCAACTTAGCCTCCATTCCAATTTTCCAAGTAGCATAGCTGTGTCTATTAAGCTTCTCAATCATTGATGGAAAACCATCTCCACTGTTGAAAGAAAGTTTGGAGAAGCTAGGAGAGCCTTGGAGAGTAGAGTATTCAAGTGGTGAAGTTGCTCTGGTACCATTGAAAGAAAGTTTGGAGAAGCTAGGAGAGCCTTGGAGAGTAGAGTATTCAAGTGGTGAAGTTGGTCCAGCAAACCAACATAGGACCAGTCTTAGCTCTTTGGATATGTAGACTAGACCTTGGAAGCTTGTGTTTAGTACAATGAAACATAATAGGTACTTTGTAACATCAACAAGAACAATTTGATGCAAAACAGATATCTGGCACTATGACTAGCTCACATAAACCTTCTAAATATGGATAGAAGTTGTGACTTCTAAAACTGAGAGCAGCTAGCACAATAACAGTTGGGAACATTCCTCTTAAGGGAGTGTCATACGTAGGTTTGGATTGCTATAATGCATAATTTATATGAAGTAAACAAGGAGCAATCATCTTAACACTAAACTGGTGTCATCTCAAAATTTTAGGGAGTTGTAGAGAATGAACTCGAGATTGTAGATCTTCAATATCTCTACAAATAATGGACCAAATGATTTGAAAACGTGTAAGCATAAACTAGATAGTAATATGTTTCCAATGAGACCTTAATCACTAGATTCGGAGCTCTTTAAAGAGAGTAGCACTCTCTGAAAGTTGACTGAAATGTGAGGAAGAATAGCACTAAATTGAAGTGGGACCAAGCAATGAGCAAGAAGTATACGTCTTGCTTCAAATCATCATCCTAATTAGTATACAAATGTTGTGGAGTCTTTATATAGACTCTTGGTTACATGGAGAGGCCTTTTCTCCACAAATTTGAATTTGCATTTAGGAAGATTTCTAACTTTAGATTGATTGGAATCATTTCCTACAATGTAGGAAAAGGGAAATTTGAACTCACATCTAGCTTTTGATTGATTGATTGAGAATCAATCCCTATCACTTCCAACTCGTGGTTTTTAGCCTTTTTACTCTTGCTTTCTACAAAGATAAATACTTTGGGAATTAGATAAGAAGGTGTTCGTATGATTAAACTCTCCGTACATCAAATGAATGTAAATAAAACTCTACAAGGAGTATATGTGGCATCATTCCAATGATGAGTTTGATGAAGATCATGTCCACCTCAAGCATAATGAAATATTGTTGTTCCAGTAGTTTTGAGTCATCTAATTTTGGGTTAAGTCATCTGATTTGATGTATCAATTTGAGGTTGATCTTCCAAAGCAGTAAGGTGAATTATATGCTCAAGGTGTCTACTTACTATCCTCGAAGTTATCTTTGTAGGTGTAGAGCAGGTTTTTGCAACACCAGACTCATCCTTTGGAGGTATCCACCATCTCCTCTCATAAGAATGAATCACACTTCCTTGCAACTAAGAGCATGTCTATCTATAAACTTTAGTCATGATTTGAATTGATTTCTCCTACCACATGAGTCGTGGGTTCAGCTCCCTAACTTCACGAGATTCCTTATTTTCTTGGATTTTACATTTATCCAAGGTTAATACAATCAAATTGACAAGCAAGTGTTCATATGTGATTCTCTCTTGTGAAGATCTAGATGAATGTGTAATCCTAAGGCTTTAGCAATGCACTTAGGCTTGTTAATTGCACCAACACCTCCACCTCAATCCTAAGCTTCTTGAGTCTTGAGTCCTTCATGATTTCCTATAGTCAAATCATTGAATTGAAGTTGTTAAATTTTCTTCCATCCAATGCCTTTGTCATTATATCTGCACATTGTTGTTATGTAGATACATATGAGAGTTGTATCTCCTTACTCATGATCTTTTTTCTGACATAATGGTAGTGAACCTCTATATGCTTAGTCATGGAATGACAGATAAGGTTAGGAGCAAGATGTAATGAAATATTGTTGTCTCCAAATATGTGTGGAGTAGACATTTTCAACCCTAAATCTGAATATAGGGTCTTAATCCACATAACGTCTTGTGTAGCTTTTGTAAGTCCTTTGTATTCAGTGTCTATTGATGAGAGAGCAATTGTAGGTTGGTTCTTGGAAGACCATGAGATTAATTTGGTACTTGCAAAAGTAAGGTAACCTGGTATACTTCTCCTATCATCTTTAGAGCCTATCCAATCTACATCAGAGAGAAACTTAACATCTAAGTTTGATGTATATGGATAGTATAATCCTTCATTAATTATACCCTTCAAATAATCTAGGATTTTCTTGGCTGCTTACATATGTGGCTTTCTTGGAGTGTGTAGGAATTGATTTGGCACACTAATAGAATGGAAAATATCTACTCTAGTTAGAGTAGCATAATTCAAGCTTCCAACAAGGCTTTGGTAACTAGTCACATCTTTGATTTACTCACATTCATGAGAACTTAGTTGCAGATTTGCCTCCATGGGTGTACCTGCAACCTTTGTATTTTCCATCTTGAACTTAGTAAGCATATCTCCAATGTACTTTCTCCAAGTGAAGAACATACCTTTCTCTGTGTATACCACTTCCAAACCTAGGAAATATGTAAGAAGTCCAAGATCACTGATCATGAATTCCTCTTTCATCTAACATTTGATCCTATTGATTCCATTTGCATCATTACCTCTAATGATTATATCATCCACATATACACATAGTTATATGAACTTTAATTGGTTTCTTTTAATGAAAAGGGAAGGATTTGCCTTGCTTACCATAAAACCTTTATCCTGCAAGTAAGTGACAAGTCTATGATTCCAAGCACTAGGAGATTGCTTTAAGCCATACAAAGCTTTTGTTAGCATGCATACATATTCTAGATATGATTGATCTTCAAAGCAAGGAGGTTGAGCCATGTCTACATCCTCTTAAATCCAAACATTGAGAAAAACATTTTTAACATCCATTTGATATATCTTCCAATGTTTGGAAGATGCAACACTCATGAGTACAGTAATTATGGGCAGTTTTTCCACAATAGAGAATGTCTCTTGATAATCAATACCTTTAGTTTTTTGCAAACACTTTGGCTACCAGCCTTTCTTTGTACCTATTACTTGAGCCATCAGAATTCTTTTCTACCTTGTAAATCCACCTTGAACCAATGACGTTCATAGATGGTTTCTTGGGAACCAATTCACTAATAGAAATAGGGGGGCATAGCGATGCCCCCAATGAAAAAAGTGGGTTTGGCTACTTATGCGATGATAGCGTCGCTTAAGCGATGAAACTTTTTTTTACTAAAAAAATGAGCCATTGCATAAGTGATGCAGAGCGCTGCTTATGTGTTGCTCAAAATGCCCATCGAAAAGAGATAGAGATACTTCTACTAACGTTGGCAAATTGCTGTGATGCTCAAGCATCACATAAGAAATGTCCTAGTATTTTAGAGCATCACATAAGTGACACTTAAAAAAAAATCGATTTCTCCAGGCACATTTGTTCCGTGATTCAGACATGTGTGTGTGTGTGTGTGTCAGAGAGAGAGAGAGAGAGAGATCTACATGTGCACACAACCTTAGGGAAGCACAAAGGTACGCTCTCACACACACATACACACACAGATTTACAAACACATGTACACATGCATACACACACATATACAGACATAGAAACACAGACATATACACATAGACACACACACACATACACACACACATACACACATAGACACACACACATACACACACATGCACACACATACACACAATTACATAGGTTTACACACACATATACATGCATGCACACACACATACATATACACATAGACACATACACACACGTTCACATGCACACACATAGACACATAGACACACACACACACACATAGACACACACATACACACATAGAGACACACACACATAGACACACACACATAGACACATACACATATACACACACACAGATTTACACACACATGTACACATGCATACACACACATATGCACACATATACACACATAGACACACACACATACACATAGAAACACACACATACACACACATACACACACATACACACACATACACACACATACACACACATACACACACATACACACACATACACACACATACACACATAGACACACACACATATACATACATACATACACACATACACACATACACATTATAAACACACATACACAGATTTACACACACATACACATGCATACACACACACACATATATATGCACGTAGACACATACACAGACATTTACACACACACACATACACACATAGACACACACACATAGACACACACATACACACATAGACACACACACATAGACACACATGGACACACAGACACACATACACACAGACACACACACATACACACACGTACACACATGAACACAGACACACACATACACACATACAAATAGTTTTACACACACACACATACACATGCATACAGACACATATATACACACATAGACACACATATACACACATAGACACACACACACATGCTCACATAGACACACACACATGCACATACACACACACATACACACACATACATACACACATACACATAGATTTACACACACACATACACACATGCATATGCACACACACATATATACACACATAGACACACACATACACACATAGACACACACACATGGACACACACACATAGACACACGCACACACATACACACACATAGACACACATACACACATACACACATACACACATACACACATACACACATACACACACACATACACATAGATTTACACACACATGTACACATCCATACACACACATATATACACACATAGACACACACACATATGCACATTGACACACACACATACACACACATATGGAGATTTACACACATGCATACACATGCATACACATACACATATATACACACATAGACACACATACACACATAGAAACACACAAATACACATGTAGACACACACACACATACACACACACATACATACATAGACACATACATACTTATACACACATAGAAAGACACATCCACACACATTTTCTCACACACATACACATGCATACACACATATGTATACACATACACATGTATATGCAAACATAGACACACACATACACACATAGATACACACACATACACACACATGCACACATAGAAACACATGCATACACACATATTTACACACACACATGCACATGCATACACACACATATATACACTACACACGTATATACAGACATAGACACACACATGCATATATAGACACACACACATACACACATACACACACATACAAACATACACACACATACACACCCACACACATGCACACAAATTTACAAACACACATACACATGCATACACACACATATATACACACATAGACACACACATACACACATAGACACACATACATACACACGTAGACACACACACACATACACAGGTAGACACACACACACATACACACATACACACACATACACACACATAGGCACATATACACTTACACACACACACATCCACATACAAACACACACACACACATACACATGCTTACAGACACATATATGTAGATACACATGTATATACACACATAGAAACACACATACACACATACACACATAGACACACACACACACACATACACACACACACGTAAAAACACACATAGACATACACACACATATATGCATACACACACATCTAGATAGACATACACAAACACATATACACATACATGTATACATAATGCATATGCATATGCATACATACATAGTTACATGCATACACACACATACACACACATGCATAAAATTGCATACATAATGCATATGCATATGCATACATACATGCTTGCATGCATACACACACATACACATACACACATAGAAACACACACACATACACACACACACACATAGACACACATATATGCATACACACACATATATGCATACACACACATGTAGACAAATATACACATACATGCATACATATGCATACACAATGCATATCCATATGCATACATACATACTTACATGCATACACACAGATAAACACACATACACACACATACACACACATACACACACATACACACACATACACACACATGAATACATACGCATACATAATGCGCATGCATATGCATACATGCATTCTTACATGCATATACATACACACATAGACATATACACACACATAGACACATACACACACATAGACATATACACACACATACACACACACACACATACATACATATTTACACACACACACATACACATGCATACACACACATAGACACACACACATACACACACACACATACACACTTACACACACATAAATACACACACACATATACACACACACACACATGCATATACACACACACATAGACACATACAATCTTATACACACACATACACACATCCATACACATTTACACACACATACACATGCATATAGACACGTATATATAGATACACACGTATATACACACATATACACAAACATAGACACACACATACACACATAGACACACACACACACATACACACACATATGGACACATACACGGTTGTATATGCATAGACACACACATAGAGACATACACACACATAGAGACAAATACACACACACATACACATACATGCATACATATGCATACATAATGCATATGCATATGCATATGCATGCATACATACTTACATGCATACACACACATACACACACATACACACACATACACACACATACACACACATACACACACATACACACACATACACACACATGCATACATATGCATACATAATGCACATGCATATGCATACATACATGCTTACATGCATACACACATACACACACTCACATATACACCTACATACACATATACATGCTTACATATGTACACGTACATATATTGATTTCTAACTTATTTTGTTTTATATTTACATGTATTATGTATCCTAGTAGAGAGAGAAAGGCAAAAATCACTCTCATAAAAAGTCTTATGAGAGCAAGAGTTCCGCCTGATACTTGAGATTATCATGCATGAGTACTCAGAGATGTATGATGATGAGCTAGATTTTATGATCGGGATGCTTACCGCGATCAAGGGAGGGCTCTTCTGTGGCTCAATATGCATGAAAACAATTGTTTGCTCATTGGTATGTTTTCTTCTTCACAATTTTTCTTAATGCTATTATAACATATATTTTTATTTATTTTTAGCTATCTATTTTCAGGACACCTATACCACCTCCAAATCATGAGAGCAGACCACAGGTGCCTATGAGGACATGCATAGGCACCTTAGGGCTGGAGTGTGATATAGATCCAGAGGGGAATCTAGTGTATATAGGGAAATGATTGGAGTTCAAGAGAAGAATGTGAGCATTATGCGACTCTTACCTACACCTTGTCCAATTGCAGTGGAACTAAGTATAAGTTTTACATATAAATTGAAATAAATATCTTATGTTTTATTTACATGATGTTTTTTCATTTTTGTACTGAGCATGATGAGAGGTATAAAAAAATACGTAGTTAGTTCACTTGACACAGAGTTTGGGACAGGATGGTCGCATAAGTGTTGTCTAAGAGAGATAATGCACGGTACACATTGCTTTTATGTATATATATGTGGATATGAGTATGTGTGCTTATGGATGTGTGTATGTATATGAGAGAGAGATAGAGAAAAGAGTGCGACTAGAGGTAGAAATACATGCATACACACATATATACATCATCCATGCACATTTACACACATATACACATACATGCACATTTATACATACACACACATACATGCACATTTACACACAAATACACATGCATGAAGTTACACACATATAGTGAATACACACATAGACACATACACATACTCACATATTGTAATAGGCCTCTATTCTAGTGAAATACTGCATTTTGAAATTGATGAATTTCATTGTGGGGATAATGCTTAGAATGAATAATTAGGTCATTTTATGCATGTAGCAAAAATTTTGGGTTGACATTCTCTCTCTAAACCTTATTCGCATTATGTTTTCTAGTAGAATTTTGAAGGTGAAATGTTTGTATGAGAGAAAGGTAGAGCAACTATAAGAGAATAAAAGTGCCTGTGTGAAATTTTTGTAATTCATGTTTTACGTACCTCGTGTTGATATATTTAGGTAGTGATGTGTGTGAACACTCTAGGACCGCCGGGGCACTTTTTTCCCTCTTTAGGAGGTTTTTTTCCCCCGGCTTGTATATACCCCTATTGCCCTAATGGGCTACTTATCTTTGTACATTCTCTAGTAATACATTCAGTCTTGTGTGTTGTGCTCCAAGCTTCTTCCTCTTCCTTGAGTTGTTCGCGTGCTTCCGCAGACGTCTAACTCCAACAATTGGTATCAGAGCATGTCGTTGATTCTTCTAGGGCGCCGTCGACACTCCTCCGTTTGCAGTCTCAGATTCGCACAAAATTTGGTGAGCATACTCAGGGTGTTTTCGAGATCAAAACGGCTTTGCTCTGTGGTGCCAAAATCGCGATCTGAGCTCGTTTCGGCCTCCGAACGCACTATCGTAGTGCTTGTGCAGGCTATTTCGTCCTTTTGTGCCAAAGGTATATACCAGTTTTTGTTTGCCAGTTTAAGTGTCTCGAAGTTTGCTACAGGTCTAGCAGAACTCGTCTGGGCAATTCTGTTCAACTTTTTGAGATACAGTCAATTTTCTGCATCAAGGTATTTTAGTCACCGGCCATGGCTGAAAGCAGTGATGTATTCCGTATGTTGGCTATTGAGGATAAGTTGGATGGTACCAACTACCCATTATGGGCTTATATGATGCGACATGTACTGGTTGCAAAAGGATTGTGGAACATTGTGCAGGGTGTTGAAAGACGTCCTGTTACACCTGTAACGACAGGTACTGCAAATACAGGTGTTGGAGCTGATGAAGATGGTGTCGAAGATGATATTCCGCAGATTCCTGTTCGTGCTGCTGTTTCTGTTGCACCTACTGCAGAGCAGATTCGTTGGGATGGCAGAGATGCCCAGGCACATGCATTGATAGCTTTGTCTGTCAAACGTGCCATTATTCCTCACATTCGCTCTTGCAGAATAGCAAAGGATGCTTGGGATACACTTACCACTTTGTACCAGGCTAGGAATGAGGGTTGTGTTGCTTACCTCCGAAAACAGTTGGAGAGTGAGCACATGAATGAAGGTGATTCGATGGACAGTTTTCTTACAAAGATCAAAGACCTGAAGGAACAATTGATTTCTGCTGATGAGGTTATACCAGATAGCTCACTTGTGCAGACCGTTCTGAATGGCCTTCTTGATTCATATCAGAGTTTTGCCTCTACTCTTCGATTGATGATGAAAGGCAATCCGAATGCCTTGTCATTTGAGGAATTAGTCTCTGTTCTGTTGCAGGAAGATCAGTCCAGGCAGAACAGGTCCATTATGCGTGTTGCAGATCAAGCTTTCCTGGCTAGTCAGAAGGGCAAAGGAAAATGGAGCTCTTCTACTAGTAAGCAGAAATCTGCAAATGCTGCACAATCGAAGAACCAGGATAAAGATGAGAAGAAATCAGAAAAGCAGAAATTGTTCTGCAAGTACTGTAAAGGAAATGATCATCTTATAAAGAACTGTCCAAAACTGGCTGCTAAAGAGGCAAAGAAGAAAGAGGCTGGAATGGTTGTTGCAGAGGCCTCTACACCAAAAACAGAGTCTGCAAATCTTGTGCAGGAAGAAGAATGGGCGTTTACTACTGTTTGCAATTTTGACCCATCTTCTCATGATCAGTGCATGTCTACAGTAGACCCAGATGTTTGGTACTTTGACAGTGGGGCAACCAAACATATTACCTCGCAGCGCAGTTTCTTCTCTTCACTCGAGCCTGCCCCTACAGGGAATACTGTCACATGCACCAATAACTCCTCTTATCCTGTTATGGGAGTTGGTAAGATCATTCTGACTACTGCTGATGGTAGTTCTTTCACTTTGTCAGATGCTTTATTTGTGCCAGGGATCAAAAAGAACCTGTTATCAGTTTCTGCATTAGCCAAGATTGGCTTGGTTGTGAAATTCGTTGATGACAGGTGTACAGTCCATGATCTCTCAAATGGCGATGTGATTATTGCTTCTGGCATTTTATGTCGTGGGCTGTATAAGCTCATAGACTATGAAAAATCTGTGAATGATTCGGCATGTGCAGTTCATGATTCTCAGGCTATGTCAGATGCAAAGCTTTGGCATGCACGCTTTGGTCATCTGAATTTTGCTAGTTTGTTACGCCTGCAGAAATCTGAAATGGTGTCCTCTTTGCCCAAACTTGAGGCACCTGGAAAACATGTTTGTGAAGGCTGTATTTTGGGCAAAATGCAGCGTTCTTCCTTTCCAAAAGATGGTTCAGTTCGGGCTATGCAAAAATTGCAGCTTGTACATAGTGATGTCTGTGGTCCTATGCAGACACCCTCTTTTGGAAATTACCTTTACTTCGTGACTTTCATTGATGATTTTTCCAGGCATGCATGGGTATATCCACTCAAAGCAAAGTCCGAAGTGTTTATGTGCTTCAAACAGTTTTTGGTTTTGGCTGAAAATCTGTCAGCATGTAAAATGGGCACCCTCCGTTCTGATCGACGGGGGGAATATATGTCTTCAGATTTTAATGCATTTCTGGCTGAACGTGGGATAAAACACCAGTGTACAGTGCCGTATACACCTCAACAGAATGGAGTTGCTGAACGAAAGAACAGGTCACTCATGGAGATGGCGAGGTGCATGGTCAAAAGTCAGGCTTTACCACATAGTTTCTGGCTTGAGGCTGTCATGTGTGCAGCATATGTACTGAACAGGTGTCCCACGAAAGCGTTGCAGTCTATCACTCCATATGAGGCTTGGCATGACCGCAAGCCATCTGTTGCTCATCTGCGTGTTTTTGGTTGTTTGGCATATGCATTAGTGCCTGAACAACATCGCAGAAAATTGGATGATAAGGCAGTAAAATGTATTTTTGTTGGGTACAGTTCTGAAAGTAAAGGCTATCGTCTGTATCATCCACAGACTAAACGCATTCTGGTTAGCCGTGATGTTGTCTTTGTGGAAGATGCTATTCAACCATTGCTTTCATGTACTAAGGAGACATCTGTTAGCTCCAAAGACATGTATGATACTTTGATGCCTCTTTTTACAGGTGGACAGGGTAGCGCTGGTCCTAATGAGGCAACTTCTCAGCCTTTGCAGGTTTCATATGATGATGCAGATCATGCCATTTCTGATGCAGATTTACATGATGCACTTGTTGATGAGAGAGCTGATATTGAACAGGCAAAAACTATGCCAAAATGGCTAGTGCAGACTTTGCGTGACAGCAAATTAGATGCACCTTTGTCATATCGTACTCGTTCAGGCTCTCATAGTACCTCCTTTGCATCAGATTGCTATGCTATGGCTGCATCTAGTCTCTGTGATGAGAATGAGCCTGTTTCTTTTGATGAAGCACAAAATTCAGAAAATTGGATGGCTGCTATGCAATCTGAATATGATGCTATAATGAAGAATGCTACATGGTCTTTATGTGACTTGCCTCCTGGCAAGAAGGCCATTGGCACTAAGTGGGTATACAAGCTGAAGCGTAAACCTGATGGTACAGTTGACAGGTATAAGGCTAGGCTTGTTGCAAAGGGTTATGCGCAGGAAAGAGGCATTGATTTTGATGAGACCTTTGCACCTACATGCCGTATGACTACTGTTCGGAGCATTTGTGCACTTGCAGCCCATCATGGTTGGAATGTACATCAGTTGGACATTAAAACAGCATTTCTGAATGGTGACTTGCATGAAGAAGTGTATGTTTTTCAGCCCCGTGGCTTTGTGCAGAAAGGGCATGAAAACCAGGTGTGCAGGTTAAAGAAGGCGTTATATGGTTTAAAGCAAGCACCACGTGCTTGGTATGAGAAAATACATGCCTATCTGATTGCACATGGTTTTGAGAACAGTCCAACTGAAAGCACCTTATATGTTAAGCATGCTAATGATGTGCTTTTGATCATTGTTGTCTATGTAGACGACATGCTGCTTACTGGTCCTCTTGAGAAGCATATTGCTGATTTCAAGGCTGATTTGCATGCCTCATTTGAGATGTCTGATTTGGGGCATTTGCATCACTATTTGGGCATTCAGTTTATGCAGGTTGATGGTGGAATGGCTTTGTGTCAAACGAAATATATTGGCACATTATTGCAGCGTTTTGGCCTTGAAGACTGTAAGCCTATTGCCACTCCTATGGAGAGAGGTTTACGATTGAGTCTTCATGATGCTGGAGATGCATTTGATGCTGTTCTCTATCAGCAGGCTGTTGGATGCTTGATGTACTTATGCATTACTCGGCCAGATATTCAGTTTGCTGTCTCACAAATGAGCAGGTTTATGCATTGCCCAAGAGTCACGCATTGGAAAGCGGTTAAGCGCATCTTTCGCTACTTGAGTGGTACTCGGCTACTTGGGTTGTTTTATCCCAAGGGGGGATCACTACCGCGAGATTTGCATGCTTTTTCTGCCTCAGATTGGGCTGGTTGCTATGACACTCGTGTGTCCACCAGTGGTTTTTGCTTCATGCTTGGTAGCTCATGTATATCTTGGTTGAGCAAGAAGCAGCCTACTGTGGCCACTTCCAGTTGTGAGGCTGAGTATAGGGCAGCTTTCACAGCGACTGTTGAGTGTGTGTGTCTCAGACGCCTTATGGATGATTTGGCTGTTGGCCAGTCTTCTGCCACCACCATCTTCACTGACAGTCAGAGCGCATTGGCAGTTGCGAGGAACCCTGTGTTCCATGCTTGCACTAAGCACATTGAGGTGCATTATCACTATGTCAGGGAGAGGTTCTCTGCTGGGGAGATCAGCTTGGCATATGTGCCCACGCAGGAGAACATTGCAGACCTTTTCACGAAGGCTCTGCCTAGGGAGAAGTTTGAAGCTTTCCGCAAAGCTTTGGGCTTACTTCCTTTTGTGGAGTGATTTTCACATAGCTCGGCACTTCCTTATACATGAGTGCGAGCTCCTTGTTCACCGCATCACTCCCAGGGGGGATTTGTTGATATATTTAGGTAGTGATGTGTGTGAACACTCTAGGACCGCCGGGCACTTTTTTCCCTCTTTAGGAGGTTTTTTTCCCCCGGCTTGTATATACGCCTATTGCCCTAATGGGCTACTTATCTTTGTACATTCTCTGGTAATACATTCAGTCTTGTGTGTTGTGCTCCAAGCTTCTTCCTCTTCCTTGAGCTGTTCGCGTGCTTCCGCAGACGTCTAACTCCAACACCTCGTTCAAGGTCCGACATTTAGTTCATTATAAGAAAATGCGTTGATTTTACTCTCTTTGTAGAATTTTGAAACTTGTAGGGCTCAAAAGTGGCATTTGGAGGTGGATTTTGACCTCGGACATCTCTAACATTATCCTGCAGATCACAAAATTGAATAAAAGTGTCTCTCATAAGCTTAAGCTAATTCCTCACCATTTTTGAGTTATAGGGCTTTGAAAAGTGCCATTTTCCAACACTTGAAAAAATAACGACGGCTTATCTAATTCTATTCGAATCCGTATTTCTGATACTCATGTGTCACCATGTCTAAT
>CM035442.1:17922370-18094870 GCA_020310875.1 Ceratopteris richardii | reverse complement strand
GACAAGGACCCCAGACTCCTAGAGGTAAGTCAATTTTGACTAGAGTGATCACTCCAGACTTGATCCCTCAAGACAACAAAAGCATAGAACTATCTTGAATAGAGAAACAGAGGAAGCCTTTTGGAGATTCACGCCAGATCTGTCACGAGGAAGGAGATAAGGAAGAGAGCTCACACACACACTCTCACTGTCAAGGAGAAGCACACACACATAGATTGAGGCAAGGAAGAATGATCTTCTTCTTCTTCTTCTATTACATAAAAGGAATGTACAAGAATGACCTAAAAAACAAGAATACAACAAGTGCAATATATAAAGATCAGTACATAAGGAAAAACCTAATGTCCGCGAATGAGTGACTGGCAAGAAACAAATGTGCCATCACTCTCGGTAGATAAATCTAATAAAGCTCAATGAAGTATCCCTGACATATACCGGCGTGCCCACTATACATGTCAGAGAAACAAAAAACTGGTACGTGTCATCCTAGATCATCACATGTTGAGCTTGATGTCTCAACACTCCCCCTCAAGCTCAATGCCATATCCTGTAATCCAAGCATCTCCCGAAACTTCTTCAACTTCTCAGCTCCAAGTGCTTTGGTGAAAATATCAACAACCTGCTCATCTCTTCTCACATAAACAAGATCAATATCACGTGCTAATACCTTCTCTCTGATGAAGTGATAATGCACCTCGATATGCTTTGTTCTAGCATAGAAAACAGGGTTCCGTGCTAACTGTATGCTGCTAAGATTATCACAATAGATAGTGATAGGCTTTTGCACTTCCACACCTAAATCTGCAAGTAACATCTCCAGCCATGATGCCTCACATGATGCCATTGCAGCACCTCTATACTTAGCCTCTGTACTCCACAAAGCAAAAGTGGGTTGCTTTTTACTGCTCCATGTAATTGTTGCATCTCCAAGTGGAAAAAGAAAGCCACTAGTAGATCTTCTATCTGGAGTACTACCAACCCAATCTGCATCGGTGTATCCATGAACCTGCAAATCTACACCAGCTTCATAAAACAATGCATAATCCAAAGTAGCACTCACATAACATAGAGTGTGCTTTAGAGCATCCAAATGTGGCTTCCTGGGAACCTGCATAAACTGACTTTCAAGTCCAACAGTATAACTTAGATCAGGCTTTGTAATTGTGAGATATATAAGACTTCCCACAATTTTCCTATACATAGTAGCATTTTCCAATGCTTCACCTGATGTAGTATCCAATTTCAAATTCTGATCCGATGGCATAAAAATTGGCTTACAATCAGCCATACCATACTTTTGTAGCATATTCAAGGCATATTGCCTTTGTGACATCCATATACCTATTTCTGTATGTATAAATTCAATGCCCAAGAAATAGCGCAGCACACCAAGATCTTTCAAGTCGAATTCCTGCATAAGACGTTTCTTTACCTCTTTGATGCTTTCTTCATTATCACTACCTACAATCAGGTCATCAACATAAATAGCCACAATGGTGATGCCGTCATCAGCCTTCCTTGCATATAGCGAGTTATCTGCATCACACATAGAGAACCCAATGTTGGTTAAGTAATCAGCAATCCTTGCATGCCATGCACGCGGAGCCTGCTTCAGCCCATACAAAGCCTTTTGCAATCTGCAAACATATTCTAGATGTTTTGAATCTTCATATCCTATATCCTTGTGGCTAGTCCATATATACTTCTTCCTATAACTCACCATGTAGGAAAGCATTCTTCACGTCCATCTGATGCAAAGTCCATCCTTTTGATGTAGCTAATGCAACAAGTGTCCTAACAGTAGACATTTTAGCTACAAGGCTGAATGTTTCCTCATAATCAATGCCATATGTCTGTGCAAATTCCTTAGCTACCAATCGTGCTTTATACCTGCTTATGCTACCATCAACATTATGCTTTACCTTGTAAACCCATTTACAGCCTATGGGTTTCTTTCCTTGCGGCAATGGAACCAGCTTCCATGTATCATTTCCATAAAGTGCAGCCATCTCCTCATCCATAGCTTTTTCCCAATCTGCATTACCAATTGCATCTTCAAAACAAGAAGGTTCAACATCTTTTATTACCTTTGTCATGTAAGCACAATGGCAAGCCATGTAACTATCATATGTGAATCGTTGCACTGAATTACGCATCCTCCCAGATCTTCTTGGTCCTGGGTCACTTCTCCTTGTATCATCTGCATGTGCCCTTCTTACTCGTGGAGTCTTCACAGAGGGCAATCCAAGTTCCTCATCAAGACTCTTTTCTGAACCACTTGAATCTCCATCAACGTCTTCAAAACCTTCACATGTTTTACTACCAACATAAAGCTTTTCTTTACCTTTCTTGGATGTATTTGATGAATTTGCTGGACTGAAATTTCCACGCAATCTTCCACTCCATGGATTTGAGTTGGACCTATTGCTTGGTGATGCATCTAGTCCACTCAAAACTTGAGATTCTGCACTTGATTTTTCAGCATTTTCTTTTTCATTTGGTTCAAGATTCAGTCCTTCTTTAGCATATGCATAGAAGCTTGACATTTCATTAAATTTCACATCTCTGCTCACCTTCACTTGTCGTGTGAGTGGGTTATAACATTTGTACCCCTTTTGCTCAAGGGAGTATCCAATGAAGACACATTTTTCTGCTTTCGGATCAAGCTTCCTCCTCAACTCATCTAGAACATGTACATATGCAATACAGCCAAAAACGTTCAAATGTGATAAGTTTGTCTTTTTACTTGTAAACTTCTCTTTAGATGTAACTTGATGTATAGTAGCAGTCAGAGTTCTGTTCGTGATGTATACAATAGTATGCACAGCTTCTGCCCAATAACAATGAGACGTATTCTTCTCAGCAATCAAGGCTCTTGCTATTTTTGCAATATGTCTATTTTTGCGTTCAGCAATGCCATTCTGTTGTGGTGTGTACCTGCATGAAAACTGACGCCGAATTCCATGTTTTTTTAGAAAACTGCTGAACTCATTTGACATGTATTCACCTCCTCGATCAGTTCTTAATGTGTGAATGTACCTCCCTATTTGCTTTTCCACCATAGCTTTAAAATTCTGGAAGTGAGTGAACACCTCGCTCTTCTCTTTCATGAAATATACCCATACTTTGCGTGTATGATCATCAATGAAAGTAACATAAAACCTGCAACCACCCATAGATGTGGTCTTTGCTGGACCCCAAACATCTGTATGTACTACTTCTAGTACATTCTCACTAACATGCTTGTCATGTGGAAATGATGCTCTTGACTGTTTACCAAATTGACATGCTGCACATACCTTTTGCATTTCTGCAACTTTGAAATTTGGTAGTCCATGGACAATCTCCTTTGACTACATCAGTTTCAACCTTTACAAGTTTGCATGTCCAATCCGTTTGTGCCATATCTCTATATTTGCAATAACTCCTACACCTTTTGCAAACATGGCTGCATTCATTTCAGGAATCTTCACATTTAAGGTGCACATCCTACCCACTTTGTTTCCTTTGGCAACCAATCGTCCATCATGGTTGTACTCTTCTACATATAATCCATCAGCATTCAACCTGAATTGTAATCCCTAGTCAACCATTTGTCCCACAAAAACCAGATTCTTTGTTATATTTGGAACATGCAGCACATCAGTGAGATGTTTTACCTTTCCATCCTCCATAGACAATGTTATGTTTGTTGTATGCTCAATAGGATGCGATGTATCAGCACGTGTTTCAACATATCCAGGAACTGGATTTTCTGCAAACTACTAAACCATTTTGTATGACTGGTCATGTGATTTGAAGCACCTGAATCAACATACCAGACATTATCATTCGATTTTGAAACACCAACAGACATCGTATTCATCATGTGATGTTGAACCACAAACAACTTCTCAGAATCATCTGCACTTGTGGATGCATAGTTGTTTTGCTGCTTTCTGTTACTTTGATTCTTCAACCTGCAATCACATTCAAAGTGTCCAGGTTTACCACAATTCCACCATCCTTTACTATCATTACCTGAATTTTTTCTTTGGAAATTTCTGCGACCTCTTTGGCTCCCCCTGCCTCGAAACTGTCCTCTTCCTCCTACATGATTCTGTTGTTGACCTTGGTCTTGGTTACTGTTTCCTCTTCCACTTCCAAAACCTCTACCTCTGCCTCTTCCTCTGCCAGAGTAGTATACCTGCTCAGAACTGGGCTTTCCTTGGGAGTTTGAATCCTAACCAAGATTCCTTTCTTCAATAATCAGCATAGATACCAGATCAACGAAATTCCGAATATTTTCCCTGGTTTGTATGGAAGTTCTGAACTGCTTATATGCAGCTCCTAAACCACGAAGGCACACTTCCACCTTATAATCATCATCTACATTCACGCCAATAGATGCAAGTGACTCACATATACTTTTGATTTTTAGAGTGTAGTCACTTACCGACATGCTCTTCCTTTCCAATGTATGCAGCTCGTCCTTGAGTTGCAATTTCCGTGCCTTTGTATTAGTCTCATACAAAGTGACCAAACTGTTCCAAGCCTCTTTTGGAGTCTTGGCATCCTATATGTGTCCAATCATGCTATCCTGTATGCTAACAGATAGCCAATACATTACCTTTCGTGCTCCTTGATTCCATTCCTCATATGCTCTTAACTGTTCAGCAGTCCAATTCCTCTCTGGTAACTGTGGAGCATTTTCATTCTCTCTTTCGATGTACTTCCAGTAGCCCTTTCCCATCAAGAAATTCGTCATTCTGAATCTCCAAGCATGGAAGTTGTTCTTGTCCACCTTATCGCTCATAAGCTGACTCATTCCATCTGCGTTTGCCATTTCTGCAACAATTCACAACACCGCAACACACTACAAAGCACTTCTGGTTGAACACTGTCACACTATGACGTGACAGTTCGATCTCAGAAAAACACAGTTTTCGTGTATCAACAAAACACGGAATTGCTTGCTTCCGGATCTGGAATATTTGAGTGTCGCCGAACACAACGCAAGTTACATTTTCTGAAACTAAACTTGTTTGTCTGTGGGCCCCACCTTGCGGGCTCAAAACGGAGGGAAGCATTATTGTGTGGGAAGAAGTTAGGAACTGCAAGGGAGAGCAAGTGCCTGTGTTTTTTCACGATTTTCTACACATACGGAGCTCACCATTGCTCGACACTCAAAAATTCAAAGTTCCCGCCAAAAAATACGATTCTGTGATGAAAATCACGATTTTGTGAAAAATTCAAATTGTTTTGAAAATCACGATTTTCTATTTCCCACCTGAAAGCTCTTTGAACGAAATACGATTCTAAGGTCATTCTCATAATCGTGATTCTTTAGTTGTGCTCAGAATAACGATTCTCTACGTTTTTCAAAAACACGATTCTCTGGTCACCCTTAGAAGCGTGATTTTTTTTGGCGATTCTCAAAAAATACGACTCTGAGCAAGAACACAATTCTAGGTTCATTCTCAGAATTGCGATTCTGTGGTTGTGCTCAAAATCGCAATTCTCACAAATCACAATTTTCAGCTAAAAACACGATTCTGATCAAACACGATTCTCTGTTGGCAATCGTGATTTTCAAAAACACGATTTTCATCCAAAATCACGATTTTCATGTCGACAACACAATTATGAGAAAACACGATTTTTAGTGGGCTCGAAAATTGCGATTTTCACAAATCACGATTTTCAGTCAAAAAACACGATTTTCTAAAAACACACTTCTTTGTGGCCTCAAAATCGCGAATTTCAAAACACAATTCTCTAAGGTACAAAATCGTGATTTTCAAAACACGATTCTCTCTCAAAATCGCATTTCTTGGGGATTGCTCAGCATCGCGATTCTCTTGAATTCTTAGCATCGCAATTCTCTTGAATTCACAGCATCGCGATTCTCTTGAGTTCACAGCATTGCGATTCTCTTGAGCTCACAGCATCGCGATTCTCTTAATTTCAGAGCATTGTGATTCTCTTGATTTCACAGCATCGCGATTGTCTTGATTTCACAGCATCGCGATTCTCTTGATTTCATAGCATCGCGACTCTCTTGAGTTCACAACATCGCCATTCTCTTGAGTTCACAGCATCGCGATTCTCTTGATTTCATAGCATCGCGATTCTCTTGATTTGATCGCATCACGATTCTCTTGATTTGACAAAATCGGTATTTTCACACAAAATCGTGATTTTTTCCAGAAGGTCCTGTTTTGCCTATTTTGACCCCTAGGAGCTTGATTTGATATAACTTTTTCATCTAAAGTCCATTTTTTGAGCTCTATAGCTCGTTGGAAAGCACGTTTCGAATTTGAAGTTGATTTTGTGATAGAATAATTTGAAGTTGACCCTCAGGTGGGACTAGGGAACCAAGGGGACTCCAAAGGAGTTTGAACCATACCAAGGGGAAATTTTGGACTCTTAACCAAAGCTTATGAACCAGAGATCTGGTAGACACCTAGGCAAGGATAGAGAAAGCATTAGATCTTCTCAATCTAGTGTCAACCATACAGCTAAATCTTGGGCAAAACAACTAAGTGGTTGTCCTTACGTACTAAACTCTAACACAAGTGACTCAGAAATGTCTTTTAGCATGGGGAAACCTGCAGGTAACTCAGGCACTACCTATTTACAAACACCAGAAGGCCCCTATAAGACACAGTTGGAATATATTCGGACCAACCGATTAGGTGCGCGCATCTATGAGGATGGCCTGAGGCGATCAGTGGTCCAACTCAAAAATCCACATCAACCCTTTGGACTTGATCACCCTGTGGTCAAGTTCGAAGAGGGTTCATACATTGATAAGGAACCATGTATGTGGTCACCAACCTACCAGATAGGACTAATGAGTTTGGAAATGTCATTCCTGAGAATGAGATACGAGACCTAGAAGAAGGAAATGTAGGACAAGGACCCTAGACTCCTAAAGGTAAGTCAATTTTGACTAGAGTGATCACTCCAGACTGGATCCCTCAAGACAAAAAAAGCATAGAACTATTCTTGAAAAGAGAAACAGAGGAAGCCTTTTGGAGATTCAAGCCAGATCTATAACGAGGAAGGAGATAAGGAAGGTAACTCACACACACACTCTCACTCTCAAGGAGAAGCACACACACACACGGATTGAGGCAAGGAAGAATGATCTTCTTCTTATTTTTCTTCTATTACATAAAAGGAATGTACAAGAATGACCTAAAAAACAAGAATACAATAAGTGCAATATATAAAGATCAGTACATAAGGAAAAACCTAATGTACACAAATGAGTGAGCTGGCAAGAAACAAATGTGCCATCACTCTCGGTAGATAAATCTAATAAAGCTCAATGAAGTATCCCTAACATATACCGGCGTGCCCACTATACATGTCAGAGAAACGAAAAACTGGTACGTGTCATCCTGGAACATCACATGTTGAGCTTGATATCTCAACACTCCCCCTCAAGCTCAACGCCATATCCTGTAATCCAAGCATCTCCTGAAACTTCTTCATCTTCTCAGCACCAAGTGCTTTAGTGAAAATATCAGTAACCTGCTCATCTGTTCTCACATAAACAAGATCAATATCACCTACTAATACCTTCTCTCTGATGAACTCATAATGCACCTCGATATTCTTTGTTCTAGCATAGAAAATAGGGTTCCGTGCTAATTGTATGCTGCTAAGATTAACACAATAGATAGTGATAGCCTTTTGCACTTCCACACCTAAATCTGCAAGTAACATCTCCAGCCATGATGCCTCACATGCTGCCATTACAGCACCTCTATACTCAGCCTCTGTACTCCACAAAGCAATAGTGGGTTGCTTCTTACTGCTCCATGTAATTGCTGCACCTCCAAGTGAAAAAAAAAGCCACTAGTAGATCTTCTATCTGGAGTACTACCAGCCCAATCTGCATCGGTGTATCCATGAACCTGCAAATCTACACCAGCTTCATAAAACAATGCATAATCCAAAGTAGCACTCACATAACATAGAGTGCGCCTCAGAGCATCCAAATGTTGCTTCTAGGAACCTGCATAAACTGACTTTCAAGTCCAACAGTATAACTTAAATCAGGCCTTGTAATTGTGAGATATATAAGACTTCCCACAATTTTCATGTACATAGTAGCATTTTCCAACGCTTCATCTGATGTAGTATCCAATTTCGAATTCTGATCCAATGGAATAGAAATTGGCTTACAATCAGCCATACCATACTTCTGTAGCATATTCAAGGCATATTGCCTTTGTGACATCCATATACCTGTTTTTGTATGTATAAACTCAATGCCCAAGAAATAACACAACACACCAAGATCTTTCATGTCGAATTCCTGCATAAGAAGTTTCTTTACCTCTTTGATGGTTTCTTCATTATCACGACCTACAATCAGGTCATCAACATAAATAGCCACAATAGTGATGCCATCATCAGCCTTCCTTGCATATAGCGAGTGATCTGCATCACACATAGAGAACCCAATGCTGGTTAAGTAATCAGCAATCCTTGCATGGACACGCGGAGCCTGCTTCAGCCCATACAAAGCCTTTTGCAACCTGCAAACATATTTTGGATGCTTTGAATCTTCATATCCTTGTGGCTGGTCCATATATACTTCTTCCTGTAACTCACCATGTAGGAAAGCATTCTTCACATCCATCTGATGCAAAGTCCATCCTTTTGCTGTAGCTAATGCAACAAGTGTCCTAACAATAGACATTTTAGCTATAGGGCTGAATGTTTCCTTTCAATCAATGCCATATGTTTGTGCATATCCCTTAGCTACCAATCGTGCTTTATACCTGCTTATGCTACCATCAACATTATGCTTTACCTTGTAAACCCATTTACACCCTATGGGTTTCTTTCCTTGCGGCAATGGAACCAGCTTCCATGTATCATTTCCATAAAGTGCAGCCATCTCCTCATCCACAACTTTTTCCCAATCTGCATTACCAATTGCATCTTCAAAACAAGAAGGTTACTTTGATTCTTCAACCTGCAATCACATTCAAAGTGTCGAGGTTTACCACAATTCCAACATCCTTCACTATCATTACCTGAATCATTTCTTTGGAAATTTCTGCGACCTCTTTGGCTCCCCCTACCTCAAAACTGTCCTCTTCCTCCTACATGATTCTTTTGTTGACCTTGGTCTTGGTTTTTGTTTCCTCTTCCACTTCCAAAACCTCTACCTCTGCCTCTTCCTATACAAGAGTAGAATACCTGCTCAGAACTGGGCTTTCCTTGGGAGTTTGAATCCTCACCAAGATTCCTTTCTTCAATAATCAGCATAGTTACCAGATTAGCAAAATTCCAAATATTTTCCCTAGTTTGTATGGAAGTTTTGAACTTCTTATATGCAGCTCCTAAACCACGAAGGCACACTTCCACCTTATCATCATCATCTACATTCATGCTAATAGATTCAAGTGACTCACATATACTTTTGATTTTTAGAGTGTAGTCACTTACCGACATGCTCTTCCTTTTCAATGTATGCAGCTCGTTCTTGAGTTGCAATTTCCGTGCCTTTGTATTAGTCTCATACAAAGTCACCAAACTGTTCCAAGCCTCTTTTGGAGTCTTGGCATCCTATATGTGTCCAATCATGCTATCCTGTATGCTAACAGATAGCCAATACATTACCTTTCATGCTCCTTGATTCCATTCCTCATATGCTCTTAATTGTTCAGCAGTCCGATTCCTCTCTGGTAACTGCGGAGCATTTTCATTCTCTCCTTCGATGTACTTCCAGTAGCCCTTTCCCATCAGGAAACTCGTCATTCTGAATCTCCAAGCATGGAAGTTGTTCTTGTCCACCTTATCGCTCATAAGCTGACTCATTCCATGTGTGTTTGCCATTTCTGCAACAATTCACAACACCGCAACACACTACAAGCAGCACTTCCGGTTGAACACTGTCGCACTATGACGTGACAGTTCGATCTCAGAAAAACACAGTTTTCGTGTATCAACAAAACACGGAATCGCTTGCTTCCAGATCTAGAATATTTGAGTGTCGCCGAACACAACGCAAGTTATATTTTCTGAAACTGACCTGGTTTTTTTGTGGGCCCCACCTTGCGGGCTCAAAACGAAGGGAAGCAGTACTGTGTGGGAAGAAGTTAGGAACTGCAAGGGAGAGCAAGTGCCTGTGTCTTTTCACGATTTTGTACACATACGGAGCTTGCCATTTCTCGACACTCAAAAATTCGAAGTTCCCGCCAAAAAATACGATTCTATGATGAAAATCGCGATTTTGTGAAAAATTCAAATTTTTTTCAAAATCACGATTTTCTATTTCCCGCCTAAAAGCTCTTTGAAGGAAATACGATTCTGAGGTCATTCTAAAAATCACGATTCTTTAGTTGTGCTCAGAATAACAATTCTCTATGTTTTTCAAAAACACGATTCTCTGGTCACCCTCAGAAGCGTGATTTTTTTTGGCGATTCTCAAAAAATACGACTTTGAGCAAGAACACAATTCTGGGGTCATTCTCAGAATTGCGATTCTATGGTTGTGCTCAAAATTGCAATTCTCACAAATCACAATTTTCAGCTAAAAACACGATTATGATCAAACACGATTCTCTGTTGGCAATGGTGATTTTCAAAAAACATGATTTTCATCCAAAATCACGATTTTCATGTCGACAACACGATTCTGAGAAAGCACGATTTTTAGTGGGCCTAAAAATTTGCGATTTTCACAAATCACGATTTTCAGTCAAAAAACACGATTTTCTAAAAACACGCTTCTTTGTGGCCTCAAAATTGCGAATTTCAAAACACGATTCTCTAAGGTATAAAATCACAATTTTCAAAACACGATTCTCTCTCAAAATTGCATTTCTTGGGGATTGCTCAGCATCGCGATTCTCTTGAATTCTCAGCATCGCGATTCTCTTGAATTCACAGCATCGTGATTCTCTTGAGTTCACAGCATCGCAATTCTCTTGATTTCACAGCATCGTGATTCTCTTGATTTCAGAGCATCGCGATTCTCTTGATTTCGCAGCATCGCGATTCTCTTGATTTCATAGCATCGCGATTCTCTTGAGTTCACAACATCGCCATTCTCTTGAGTTCACAGCATTGCGATTCTCTTGATTTCAGAGCATCGCGATTCTCTTGATTTCATCGCATCACGATTCTCTTGATTTCACAAAACCGCTATTTTCACACAAAATTGTGATTTTTTCCAAGAGGTCCTGTTTTGCCTATTTTGACCCTCAGGAGCTTGATTTGACATAACTTTTTCATCTAAAGTCCATTTTTTGAGCTCTATAGCTTGTTGGAAAGCTCGTTTCGAATTTGAAGTTGATTTTGTGATAGAATAATTTGAAGTTGACCCTCAGGTGGGACTAGGGAACCAAGGGGACTCCAAAGGAGTTTGAACCATACCAAGGGGAAATTTTGGACTCTTAACCAAAACTTATGAACGTGAGATCTGGTAGACACCTAGGCAAGGATAGACAAAGCATTAGATCTTCTCAATCTAGTGTCAACCATACAGCTAAGTCTTGGGCACAACAACTAAGTGGTTGTCCTTACGTACTAAACTCTAACACAAGTGACTCAGAAATGTCTTTTAGCATGGGGAAACCTGCAGGTAACTCAGGCACTGCCTATTTACAAACACCAGAAGGCCCCTATAAGACACAGATGGAATATATTCGGACCAACCGATTAGGTGCTCGCATCTATAAGGATGGCCTGAGGCGATCAGTGGTCCAACTCAAAAATCCAGATCAACCCTTTGGACTTGAACACCCTGTGGTCACGTTCAAAGAGGGTTCATACATTGATAAGGAAGGAACCATGTATGTGGTCACCAACCTACCTGATAGGACTAATGAGTTTGGAAATGTCATTCCTGAGAATGAGATAGGAGACCTAGAAGAAGGAAATGTAGGACAAGGACCCCAGACTCCTAGAGGTAAGTCAATTTTGACTAGAGTGATCACTCTAGACTGGATCCCTCAAGACAAAGAAAGCAGAGAACTATTCTTGAATAGAGAAACAGAGGAAGCCTTTTGGAGATTCAAGCTAGATCTGTCACGAGGAAGGAGATGAGGAAGAGATCTCACACACACACTCTCACTCTCAAGGAGAAGCACACACACACAGATTGAGGCAAGGAAGAATGATCTTCTTCTTCTTCTTCTATTACATAAAAGGAATGTACAAGAATGACCTAAAAAACAAGAATACAATAAGTGCAATATATAAAGATCAGTACATAAGGAAAAACCTAATGTGCACGAATGAGTGAGCTGGCAAGAAATAAATGTGCCATCACTCTCGGTAGATAAATCTAATAAAGCTCAATGAAGTCTCCCTAACATATACCGGCATGCCCACTATACATGTCAGAGAAACGAAAAACTGGTACATGTCATCCTGGAACATCACATGTTGAGCTTGATATCTCAACACTCCCCCTCAAGCTCAACACCATATCCTGTAATCCAAGCATCTCCCAAAAGTTCTTCAACTTCTCAGCACCAAGTGCTTTAGTGAAAATATGAGCAACGTGCTTATCTGTTCTCACATAAACAAGATCAATATCACCTACTAATACCTTCTCTCTGATGAACTCATAATGCACCTTGATATGCTTTGTTCTAGCATAGAAAATAGGGTTCCGTGCTAAGTGTATCCTGCTAAGATTAACACAATAGATAGTGATAGGCTTTTGCACTTCCACACCTAAATCTGTAAGTAACATCTCCAGCCATGATGCCTCACATGCTGCCATTACAACACCTCTATATTCAGCCTCTGTACTTGACAAAGCAACAGTGGGTTGCTTCTTACTCCTCCATGTAATTGTCGCACCTCCAAGTGAAAAAAGAAAGCCACTAGTAGATCTTCTATCTGGAGTACTACCAGCCCAATCTGCATCGGTGTATCCATGAACCTGCAAATCTACACCAGCTTCATAAAACAATGCATAATCCAAGTAGCACTCACATAACGTAGAATGCGCCTCAGAGCATCCAAATGTTGCTTCCTGGGAACTTGCATAAACTTAATTTCAAGTCCAACAGTATAACTTAGATGAGGCCTTGTAATTGTGAGATATATAAGACTTCCTACAATTTTCGTGTACATAGTAGCATTTTCCAATGCTTCATCTGATGTAGTATCCAATTTCAAATTCTGATCCAATGGAATAAAAATTGGCTTACAATCAGCCATACCATACTTTTGTAGCATATTCAAGGCATATTGCCTTTGTGACATCCATATACCTGTTTCTGTATGTATAAACTTAATGCCCAAGAAATAGCGCAGCACACCAAGATCTTTCATGTCGAATTCCTGCATAAGAAGTTTCTTTACCACTTTGATGCTTTCTTCATTATCACCACCTACAATCAGGTCATCAACATAAATAGCCACAATAGTGATGCCATCATCAACCTTCCTTGCATATAGCAAGTGATCTGCATCACACATAGAGAACCCAATGCTGGTTAAGCAATCAACAATCCTTGCATGCCATGCACGCGGAGCCTGCTTCAGCCCATACAAAGCCTTTTGCAACCTGCAAACATATTCTGGATGCTTTGAATCTTCATATCCTTGTGGTTGGTCCATATATACTTCTTCCTGTAACTCACCATGTAGGAAAGCATTCTTCACATCCATCTGATGCAAAGTCCATCCTTTTGTTGTAGCTAATGAAACAAGTGTCCTAACAGTAGACATTTTAGCTACAGGGCTGAATGTTTCCTTTCAATCAATGCCATATGTTTGTGCATATCCCTTAGCTACCAATCATGCTTTATACCTGCTTATGCTACCATCAACATTATGCTTTACCTTGTAAACCCATTTATAGCCTATGGGTTTCTTTCCTTGCAGCAATGGAACCAGCTTCCATGTATCATTTCCATAAAGTGCAACCATCTCCTCATCCACAACTTTTTCCCAATCTGCATTACCAATTGCATCTTCAAAACAAGAAGGTTCAACATCTTGTATTACATTTGTCGTGTAAGCACAATGGCAAGCCATGTAACTATCATATGTCAATCGTTGCACTGAATTACGCATCCTCCCAGATCTTCTTGGTCCTGGGCCACTTCTCCTTGTATCATGTGCATGTGCCCTTCTTACTCCTGGAGTCTTCACAGAGGGCAGTCCAAGTTCCTCATCAAGACTCTTTTCTGAACCACTTGAATCTCCATCAACATCTTCAAACCCTGCACATGTTTTACTACCAGCAGAAAGCTTTTCTTTACCTTTCTTGGATGTATTTGATGAATTTGCTGGACTGAAATTTCCATGCAATCTTCCACTCCATGGATTTGAGTTGGAACTATTGCTTGATGATGCATCTGATCCACTCAAAACTTGAGATTCTCCACTTGATTTTTTAGCATTTTCTTTGTCATTTGGTTCAAGATTTAGTCCTTCTTTGGCATTTGCATAGAAGCTTGATATTTCATCAAATATCACATCTCTACTCAACTTCACCTGTCGTGTGAGTGGGTTATAACATTTGTACCCCTTTTGCTCAAGGGAATATCCAATGAAGACACATTTTTCTGCTTTTGGATCAAGCTTTGTCCTCAACTCATCTAGAACATGTACATATGCAATACAACAAAAAACGTTCAGATGTGATAACTTTGGATTTTCACGTGTAAACTTCTCTTCAGGTGTAACTTGATGTACAGCAGCAGTCGGAGTTCTATTCATGATGTATACAGTAGTATGCACAGCTTCTGCCCAAGAACAATGAGGCATATTCTTCTCAGCCATCAAGGCTCTTGCTATTTCTGCAATATGTCTATTTTTGCATTCAGCAATGCCATTCTGTTGTGGTGTGTACCTGCATGAAAATTGACGCCGAATTCCATGATTTTTTAGAAAATTGCTGAACTCATTTAACATGTATTCACCTCCTCCATCAGATCTTAATGTCTGAATGTACTTCCCTGTTTGCTTTTCCACCATAGTTTTAAAATTCTGGAAGTGAGTGAACACCTCACTCTTCTCTTTCATGAAATATAGCCATACTTTGCGTGTATGATCATCAATGAAAGTAACATAAAACCTTCAACCGCCCAAAGATGTGGTCTTTGTTGGACCCCAAACATCTGTATGTACTACTTCTAGTACATTCTCACTAACATGCTTGTCATGTGGAAATGATCCTGTTGACTGTTTACCAAATTGACATGCTGCACATACCTTTTGCATTTTTGCAACTTTGAAATTTGGTAGTCCATGGACAATCTCCTTTCACTACATCAGTTTCAGCCTTTGCAAGTTTGCATGTCCAATCCGTTTTTGCCATATCTCTATATCTGCAATAACTCTTGCACCTTTTGCAAACATGGATACATTCATTTCAGGAATCTTCACATTTAAGGTGAACATCCTACCCACTTTGTTTCCTTTGGCAACCAATCGTCCATCCTGCTTGTACTCTTCTACATATAATCCATCAACATTAAGCCTGACTTGTAATCCTTGGTCAACCATTTGTCCAACAGAAACCAGATTCTTTGTTATATTTGGAACATGCAACACATCAGTGAGATGTTTTACCTTTCCATCCTCCATAGACAATGTTATGTTTGTTGTATGCTAAATAGGATGCGATGTATCATCAGCTTTTTCAACATATCTAGGAACTGGCATTTTCTGCAAACTACTAAACCATTTTGCATGACTGGTCATGTGATTTGAAGCACCTGAATCAATGTACCAGACATTATCATTCGATTTTGAAACACCAGCAGACATCATATTCAACATGTGATGTTGAACCACAAATAGCTTCTCAGAATCATCTGCACTTGTGGATGCATAGTTGTTTTGCTGCTTTCTGTTATTTTGTTTCTTCAACCTGCAATCACGTTCAAAGTGTCCAGGTTTACCACAATTCCACCATCCTTTACTATCATTACCTGAATCATTTCTTTGGAAATTTCTGCGACCTCTTTGGCTCCCCCTTCCTCGAAACTGTCCTCTTCCTCCTTCATGGTTCTGTTGTTGACCTTGGTCTTGGTTACTGTTTCCTCTTCTACTTCCAAAACCTCTACCTCTTCCTCTGCCAGAGTAGAATACCTGCTCAGAACTGGGCTTTTCGTGGGAGTTTGAATCCTCACCGAGATTCTTTTCTTCAATAATCAGCATAGATACGAGATCAGCAAAATTCGGAATATTTTTCGTGGTTTTTATGGAAGTTCTGAACTGCTTATATGCAGCTCCTAAACCACAAAGGCACACTTCCACCTTATCATCATCATCTACATTCACGCCAGTAGATGCAAGTGACTCACATATACTTTTGATTTTTAGAGTGTAGTCACTTACCGACATGCTCTTCCTTTCCAATGTATGCAGCTCGTTCTTGAGTTGCAATTCCCATGCCTTTGTATTAGTCTCATACATAGTGACCAAACTATTCCAAGCCTCTTTTTGGAGTCTTGGCATCCTGTATGTGTCCAATCATGCTATCTTGTATGCTAACAGATTGCCAATACATTACCTTTTGTGCTCCTTGATTCCATTCCTCATATGCTCTTAACTACTCAGTAGTCCGATTCCTCTCCGGTAACTGCGGAACATTTTCATTCTCTCCTTTGATGTACTTCCAGTAGCCTTTTCCCATCAAGAAATTCATCATTCTGAATCTCCAAGGATGGAAGTTGTTCTTCTCCAGCTTATCGCTCATAAGCTGACTCATTCCATTTGCGTTTTCCATTTCTGCAACAATTCACAACACCGCAACACACTACAAGTAGCACTTCTACTTGAACACTATCGCACTATGACGTGACAGTTCGATCTCAGAAAAACACAGTTTTCGTGTATCAATAGTACACAGAATTGCTTGAAATTCTGGATCTAGAATATTTGAGTGTCGCCGAACACAATGCAAGTTACAGTTTTTGAAACTGACCTGGTTTTTTTGTGGGCCGTACCTTGCGGGCTCGAAACCGAGGTCGAGATGGCTCTGAAATATTTTGAGGTCTTCTACCTTCACGCCGATTTTTGTAGCAAATGGAGGTCGTTTGTGAAATCGCATTTTCTCCACGCCTTACCATGTAGTCTTCATCGTCACCTTCTCCACGAGCTCTCTACAGCCACGGTGGCTCTAATACCATGTCATGAGGAAGGAGATAAGGAAGAGAGCGCAGACACACACTCTCACTCTCAAGGAGAAGCACACACACACAGATTGAGGCAAGGAAGAATGATCTTCTTCTTCTTCTTCTATTACATAAAAGGAATGTACAAGAATGACCTAAAAAACAAGAATACAACAAGTGCAATATATAAAGATCAGTACATAAGGAAAAACCTAATGTCCGCGAATGAGTGAGCTGGCAAGAAACAAATGTGCCATCACTCTCGGTAGATAAATCTAATAAAGCTCAATGAAGTATCTCGACATATACCGGCGTGCCCACTATACATGTGAGAGAAACGAAAAACTAGTATGTATCATCCTGGATCATCACATGTTGAGCTTGATATCTCAACAAGATCAACCTAGCCAACTGGGCATAGTCATCATCTATGAATTCAAAGATCCTGAGATACCAGGCAAAGTTGTCTACCTGGATAACACATCAGAGAAGATGTTCTTGGTAAGAGAACATGATAGACATGCATATACTTGGAAGAGTGAATTGAATTTCCCTCCACCAAGATCCAATGTTTCCCATGGCCTCCAAGGAGTAGGATCATCCCACGCTCATGAATCGTAGAGAGAAAGAACTAGAGAGAGACTTGAGGTAAGTTTTGCACACCCTATGGGCAAGAATAGATCAAGAGTTGAAAGTGAAAGACGTGAAAGAGAGAGATACCAAGCACATAGGCAACAAAGAGATGAATAGGATTTTCCATTGCCTAGACCCCGAGAGCACACAAGAACCCTTAGACCCACTCAAGTGATCAAGGCAATGAAGAATTACTTTGACAGGACAAGAGATCCTCATGATCATGTGGCCGAGTTCAAACAAGTGTTAAGAGCTGAACAAGTTGAGGATTTGATCACCCAGTACGAGGCATTTGGTTTGACTCTTCAGGGCACTACCTTAGCATGGTTTCAACCATTTGAGTAGTCGCAACTATCGCGATATAGGTCAGCTGCTAGATGAATTCATTGTACAATTTTCCAAGAGTGGTATCAGGCATAACACATCATCTTTGATCCACAGTTTCAAGCAGGCACCCCAAGAAACAGTGCGACTAGTAGGTAGAAGGTTCACACAGTACCTAGAAAGATGCCCTGCTCTAGAGTTACCCACACCAGCCAAACAAGTGGCTCTGTTCTTAGGTGGCTTACTAAGCACAAAGTTAAGATCATATGTGTACTTGAAAGAGCCTAGATCCATAGAAGAGTGTGTGCGGATGTGCATTGACATAGAAGATAACTTGGGTGAGGAGTTAGGATTGTCCAAACTCTATAAGGATTCTGATAGTTGTACTAGTCATACTGCAAAAATCTCCACGGAAATAGATGAGATAACTGAGCAAGTTGCTAAGAAGCTGGGAGTCCAAAATAGATAAACACAGAGATTCACCTCATTGAACCGATGTTATACTTGCGGAGGGGACCACATGGCTAACGTACGCCCAATGCACAACAAGAACATGAGAGAAAGGAATTCTCCATATTGCACTATTGAGAGAAAATACACGAACCATACGGCTCAAGATTTTCCATACAATAGACAAGCTGTTAGACAGAATTATCTACAACCTTACCAACAAGGTAGGTATCAGAACCAATACCCACAACCATGTTATAGACCACAACAATAGTATCAGGCACCATATAGGCCACAACCAGTCCTAGGAAACCAACCACCAGCTCTTGCCAATGTGATCCCAGTTAAGTATGCAATAGCAGAAGAGAACCCTAATAGAGCATTGGTGCCAGTGACCCCCCTGGTCTCAGAGATCATGCTCAGAGTTCTGACTACTCCTATGAAGATAGTCCACATGCTTATTACATAGAGTCACCTGAGCATAGTGAGATTTACTCGTATCAATATGAGGCATCACCTATGGAACAAAATTGGGAGCTAGAATACTCCAATGTCATGTATACGAATCCCAACCCCAGGCCCCAATTGAGACAAGTAAGACCACAAGCCCCTAGAGGACCATGTTTTAGATAAGAGGGTGACCATTTCATTCGTGAGTGTCCCCACTCACCAACTTTGGGCCAAGGAGAGAACATCACGATACAAGCCTTTTGTCCTGAGTGTGGTAAAAGACCATCTCCCCACAGATTGTCCAAGAAACCCCTCTAGTGCTCCCAAGGTCACACGCATAAATGTGGTAGGCTTAGCGGTGGATTCAAGTGATAGTAGCAGTAATGTGGCTCCTGTACAAGCAGTCACTAGGGCACAAGCCTTAAAACAAGATAAGCCAGCTGAACAATCAGAGTCAAGTGAATCAGGAGAGCCTAGCAAGCGGAAAACAAGAACATGGAAAGATACGAGAGAGAAGGCCAATCACAAGTGGAATAAAACGTTATCAGAACTAGAAGAAATTCTGAAAGAAGCAAAAGAAAAAATAGATGACATTGCATCTCAAAGCCCCTCGCATGCTGAAACTCTATCCACTCCACCTCATCCCACCCCACCACCCATTGTAAATAGACCGCAACCAGGGTCTGTTCTTGGAGACCCAACCCCAAAAGGCTTGGACATGATGTTCAAGGCCTACCAGGCTCGACTTCAAGAAGGGTCAATAGCTGAAAACCTTGACAAGAGTTAGCCTAGAGTGGATTTAAAGATTGAACGGATGAAAATGTGCATGAAAATGGTAGAACAAGCTCAACCTATACTCGAGACTAGTCAAAAGTTCAATCAGAAAAACTCTGTCAAACCGGATTTGCATTTCCAGGGCTTACTGGAAAGATTAGAGCAGTTGGTAAACAAACCACAAGTTTCTTTACCTCCACAGGCTCAACTAGTTATTGAAAGAGAAAGCTCACCACCAATGGGAGCTTATGTTCCTAATTCCACGGATGCTTGAATACCTCCTTCAATTCAACACTACTCTCAAGAGTTCTTGCGAGAAATACAAGAAGAGAAATGGACCAAGGAGAAGGGTACTTCCCCTCCTATTCCCGAGATTGATGATCTGCATGATCAATTTCCCCAAGACATTCCATCCATTTACGGAGATCAAGTCGAGCAACAAGAGGACGAAAGGATAGATTTTGAATCTAAACCTTAGAAGAACTGCCTCAATTTCCAGGCCCATGGGAATCCGAATCTCTTCAGATCAGAGCTCCCACACTACTGGTCAGACATGAAGACTCAGTGGTCCCAATAAACACTGATGTTGTGAAGAACACTAACGTTCAATGTCATCTCGCGATAGAAGAGCTGTTAAAAGCAAAACCTGAACTATGGGATCATGTCAAGGATCAAGTTCCAGAACTTGACTCCAAAATGCCAAAATAGGCTCTAAGCAAAATGTACCAAAGATACCTCTAGACAAAATAGGGGACATGTGTGAGGGTGAACAAGGTAATACTTATCTTCCAATCACCTACCAAGGTTACACAACCAAAGCAATCATAGATTCAGGTGCTGGTGTTGCTATTGTGACCACCTCCTTGTGGAAGCAATGGGGCAAATCCACATTTAGACCAACTAGAATGAAGCTTCAAATGGCCGATGGTCATTTTGAAAGACCTCTAGGATTGCTTGAAGGGATAACTCTAACCAATTGTGGTGTAGAGTTTGAGCACACATTTTCAATATGTGACTTTGAGAAAAATAATGTTTATGAGATGATCCTAGGAAGAACCTTTCCTACAACAATTGCAAATAGTACAGGATTGGGAACCAACTCCTTGTACTTACAACACTTAGGGGTCACCACCAAGGTCAATTTGAAGGATTACTCCTTTAGAGATGTACCACCCCTACAGTGGAACCCTATCCACAAAGCAAAAGAAGATTCAATCTCTGTGCATTCTGGAAGTTCTCGTGACCCATCGTGGTTGCATGAAGATACTCATTTGTGGATGTCCAAGGTCAAAGAGGAAGAGGAAAAACGCTTGAAGGTGAGAGAAGAAGGAACTTCACTAGGAGATAGACCAGTTAGAGACCCAGCCTACACACCGATGATGTTTCGAATGAGGAATTTGAGCCTCATGGTTGGCCAGAAATCTTAGCCCCCATGGACATTGCTATCAACGAGGAATAGTGGACACCTCATTGTGATGAGGAGGGTTATGATATCTCAGTGTTCATGTGTCAGCCCTTGCTAGAAGAATGTGATCGTAGTGATGTCATAGAAGAAGAAGAGAATGACGATGATATAGAGTCCATTGTGATGGATAGTTGCTTTAACTTAGAGCACCACTATCTAGAAGATATAGGAGTGTTCACCCAAAAAGAAGAAGAACCTCTCACAAGTATTAAAACAGTAAATTCAAAGGATGGAAGTGAGAGCAGTCAAAAGAAGAAGAAAAGAAAGCAGGAGTGAAACAAGAAGAGGAGGAATCATTGTTTGAAGTACCAGAAAACTTCAAGAAATATGAATTTGAAGACCGCATATTTTTGGTATGAATGCCTAAAAGAGAGGCCATCACAGGAGAATCATATGATAATAAAGAAAATACCAAGAAAATTGTAGTGACCATTGAAGAGAACGAAGAGAGATGCACATATATAGGACATGACCTAAGTGCAAGAGAAGAAATGGAGCTCGTAGCTCTATTAAGGGAATATAGGGATGTGTTTGTGTGGCACTATAGAGACTTGAAAGCGGTAGATACAAGATTTTTCTCTCATACTATCCCCATGACTGGTGATGCCAAGCCCACCAAACAGAAGCCCTACACATATAATGATACATATGCAGCCAAATTAAAAGAAGAAATTGATAGGCTGATTGAAGCTGGATTCATCTATGAGATTGAGCATACTGAATGGGTGTCCCCCATTGTAGTGGTGCCCAAGAAGAACGGGAAGTTGCGTGTGTGTATTAACCTTAAAAAAGTTAATGCCGCTACCATAAGAGATAGTTATCCACTTTCAATCACGGAACACCTATTGGAGCATGTTGCAGGCAAGGAAGTTTATAGCTTCCTTGATGGATTTTCAGGTTACAATCAAGTAGCCATTGCCCCAGAAGATCAACACAAAACAGATTTTGCCACAGAGTGGGGAATCTTTGCATTTTGTGTGATGCCATTTGGGCTCACCAATGCACCTGCAACATTCCAAAGGCTCATGTGTCATGTCTTCAAAGAGTTCTTGCGAAAGAGCTTAGAAGTGTATGTGGATGATTTATGTGCTCATTCCCAAGAAAGAAGATTTCACATCCCTGAGCTCAGAGAAATCTTCAACAAGTGTAGAGAATATTGAAAGGCTCTTGAGCCCTAGGAAAAAATGATTATACAAGACTTTATTTTGTTCAAATCCCTCCGTAATCGGTCCAATTGGATTCCTTAGAGCCCACAATTATCTCGCACTGGATTCTTCCTATGTCTACGCACTAGCGCATATGTTCCCGGCAAACGCACCAAAATGATTAGGCTCTGAGTACAAGGAAAAAGTACTTACACACAATGATGTTTTACCCAACTTCCCTGATACTAGGTCGATTTTGGTTTCCCCTAAGTCCACAAGTTCACCCCAAAGTTTTGATGGAGGAGGCGAGAAAATGCATGCGCAATTGGATATCCACCTCCAGTGGTCACTTCCTGTAACCTTCCTTTCTTCATTCAACCCCCTCCTTTCACGTCGGGTTCACTCTTGTGGTCGGGTTCCTGCGCGCTTAGGGGTGCACATAGAGTGCCAAGAAAGATGAATTTGACTTTACTTCGTTTGGCACATGAGAACATGAGATAAGTATGAAATTTTAAGTCAACTTTCTCCTCATTTAACCTTTTGTCTTTTTTTTTGTTATGATTGCTCTCTTGGTACCTTAGTGTTATCTATTACGTCACATACATAGTTGCCAATTTCTATGGGCAAACACAAATCATAAATAGGTCATTAAATGTCACAATTGAGTTCATCTAATGCAATTCCACTTAGTTGCGATGGCACATTTCTCACATAACTGAACCAAACACTTACAGGGCTGGATTACATTGATGCGTGGGTGTTACAATCACAGCCGTTTCCTTCTTTCCTCTGAAAAGTCATCATCAAATAGATCCACATCTACTCCAGCATCAGTAGCAGCGTTTGAATGACATTTCATGTGCACAACAGGACCGTGCGATGATCCATGAGGATCCGTTTTCATGTTTCTAGAGTCGTCAGAGAACTTGTTCCAGAATTTTTCATAGATATTGGTATTCGCTCATAGCTTTTTATTTTATATAAACAGATATGCATGGTTCTCTGATTGTTTGGAAAAGCGAAAAATTCGAAGAAATGTCACATGATTACTCAGGCACCATTGCGCTGAATGAGGGCTTAAAATATTACTATGAGTTCTTCATTAATTAGACGACATAAGAAACAAACTTCAAAGATATGACTTATTTTGTTGCCAGAACGAGTAGGAAAATCGTCGATCAAGATAAACATCAATAAACACAATGTGAAGGTATTAACAAGGAAAAAAATATAGCGACAAAGCTTTAAACCCGCACAGATAATCAGACATTTCAAACTGGTCGTTCACCTTTTCTTAACGTTTTAGCAGGAAAACTCAACCATACGTGTTTGTCGGTTAAAATTTCTCTCTTTCGAATGGCTTCCTGATATGAAACTAAACACACCTTTCAATCTTTGGACGAGGAGAAATGAATGTCTTTTGTGTGGCTCTATCCTTTCGACTTCGAATTTCAATACTTCTCATGCATTTGATAAAGTATGATTGCTTTTCGCATGATTAATCAACATAGACAACAGAAACCAGAGATAAAGCCTGCCTCGCAAAGTTACATACAGACAATTGGTTGTTGACAGCTTTCCTCCAGAGACCTCTACTATAAACCACGCTCTTGTGAGTTATTAAAACAAGGACAATGTACATTTTTTTTTTTTTTTTTTTTTTGTGATTAGCACAAAGGAAAGGAAAACCTGTAATTCTCTTTGTCTGTATTCAACGAACTCCTTTTTGCAATCTTCTTTCAGCATCCTCCATCCCTGATATTATTCCTTCCGTTTTTCGTACAATCTCCAGGCTCTGTCAGATATTTTCCATAACATTCATACTCTCTGCCAGCCACTATTTTCCTCCTTCTTTCACCAAAGTGCCCCGCACACGTTTTCCAAGACTCACTTTGAGAGCCTCTGAAATTTGTCGCCCCTTTTTCTCCTTCGATTCCTCCAGTCACCAGAATATAAACCTGTCAATAAAGCTCAGAGAGGGCACGAGAGAGAGCTCGTTCCCCCATCGGTCCTCTCCCTTCCTTCGAATCCCTTCTGCCACGAGAGGCTTCCCCCCAATCGAATACACCTCCAGGTCTGCCTCCCCTCGACTGTAAGCAAACCCCTCAGCTCAGCACTCTCCTCAACCCTTTGCGCCTGCACATGAAGAACCACCTGCCACCAACAAGAACCAGCAAAAAAATAATAAAAACAAGTCGACTTCCCTCCGTGGATAAGATAAGATGAGGCGCCCCTTATCTCTTTTCAAAACAAAAAAAAATTTAATCAGCTGTTGGGCTCTTATCTCCACACTTGGCATACATGTCCACCGATGCATTCCCTAGAATTTAACCATCTTCCAACATCCCAATCACAATAACTTCAGTATGTATTTCCTTGCCTCTCTCTGTTGCCCCGATCTGGCCACAGGCTTTCAGCACACAAGCGAAAGTGACAGCATCCGGGGAAAGATTTTTTCAATCGCAATTTTTTCAAAGCATTCGAGTGCTATTTCACTTTCTCCATGTTCACAATAGCCTGCCATGAGGCTAGTCCACAAAACCACATAAGTCTCCCAAAGTGACCTGTGAAGGAGGCCATGTCACAGTCATACCAGGACATAGTTACTTTTATGGGCATCATTACTTGCATGCATGTTTAGAGAAGAGCTCCCGAGTAACGCACAGATCCCTAATAACCCGTTATTTACAATAGCCTTAGGTAGTTCTCTGTAACTTGCTGCTACATCTATGGGACCATAGGCTTTTAGCATGCCAGAAAGGGTCACAATATCAGGGTGAAAACCTTCCTGAGTCATCTGCACATAGCAACTGAGTGCTTCTTCTTTATGCCCAAGTTGAGCATGTCCTTCAACTATTGCATTCCATGAAATCACGCCCCTGCAATAAATATCTCCACATGCTTCTAATGAATTATCAAATTCATTCTTCAAGTACCTGAACTCGAACAAATTCCTGCCAAATAGAACCAGATTAGTGCATCAAAACCAACCAAATTGTGGGCTAACATACTCCCCTTTTCTTATTTGCGAAGTCGTCCTCGACGAGCCACTATTGGTGCAATAAAATCCAAACAACCATGAACATGTCAATTTTCAATTAGTTCACATACCTTTTCATCGAGCCGCCACTTCCACTGAACCTGCACTCATCGAAGCTATTAGTGCTAAAAAATCACTCATGAATACATACAAATCAGTCATTTCCAAAATGATCCAAGAGCATGCACATATATGCAATTCCATTTCAGCCATGCGTCAATTTGCTCATACGTTCCATTATGGAAAATGGTCTCAACCAAAATAACACATGCATACCTTTCCATGTTTTGCACATGCAACTACCATTGCGGAAAACAGAAAAGAAAATACCGAAATAAACAAAGACAACTGGAATGAATCCACTCGGAGATGCAACATACCCAAAATGCATACTCCATTATTGCATCTACTATTCGCTATGTACAATCATTCCATGACTAGACACTTCGGAAGAATCCCCATCGTGGTCCTACAAAAATCATCGAAACTCGAGTACAAGTCAAGACATACATCAGAACCCTGGAGTGTCACACATACTAGAAAAACCCTGAGATAGAGCACACAAGTTATAAAGCAAGACCGTTGCATTACCTCGCTAAAGCCTCATCCATAAGTACATATAGAGTCTCCGTGCCTTCAAGAATGTTGATTCAAAGTGAGCTGATCTGTCGCAAGCCAACACATACCAATCACACAAGCAAATAACGTTCCCTTCTAGGCGATCATCGCCCTCTCCTCTCTTTCTCTCCCCCTCAGGAGTGGGGAATAACTTCATGTGAAAATTTTATTTTAATCACACGTTGGCCTACATTGTCACTGGATGCGATTCGTGGACCTGACCACCCGATCAGGTTGATTCCACCTATCTACCAACGCAATGCAGCGCACAACACACAAACACACAATGATAACACATAACATATATCAGCTAGCCCATAACGAAGCTAGATACGGCTCGTGGTCGTGACGACCCAGCCACGATGGCTCCACCTACCTACCAACCCGTTATGGCGCGTAGCTAAGACACAGACATATACCTCCCAAGCCTATGGCGAAACTAGCTGCGGCTCGTGGTCCTAACCACCCGGCGAGGATAAATCCACCCACCTACTAGCCCACCATAGCGCATTGGTACGATCACACAACACACATTCTTTTTCTTTTCTTTTCTTTTCTTCGTTTTTTTCATAGTTAATTAGTTCACCCAAGTCCTGAGAATTAGGGAGAGGAAGAAAGGGACTTTTCCCACTGTTCCCACACATACATGCAAACATATACACTCTAGCCTTTGACAGATCAACCACCTCTTCACTCCATTCTCTCAATTACAGACACTACATATGTATTCATCGATTTGACTTTTCACTTGGTAACTACAACCGGCTATGGCTTAGTTCCTCGTATACCTATCCCTAGGTGTCCTAGAATGTGAGTCTCCGGGATGTCTCATGTAGTCTCACATCGTACTCGCATCCCGACAACTTCCCTAAGGCGAGTCAGGCTCAACTTCAGGAGCTCCGTCATCACTTCCTAGCGTTAGCACATCTGCCCAAGCCCACGTGATATCGTTTTCCTCGTTAGGTATCTCTCTAGAAGGATCAAAATAGTAATACCGATCTCCCGCCCATCCTACATGTCGAGTCAGGTATTCCTCAAAACACTCAATGTAAAATGCAACACCCAAACCCTGGTTTATAAAGCATACCAGCCAATGCGCTTCCTCAACATCGTATTCCGTCTCAAAGTCGTCGACATCTATGTCCATGCGGGCGAATGTTTGGTCTGAGAAATATATCCTTAGCTCGTACAAGTAGAGTTGCGTTATCTGATCTGCCATTTTGTTACTTAGCTCCTAACAGTCTCTGCGCAACATAAGAAAAATAACTAGAAGTCCAAAGTTTCTTGAGCTAGCAAGGAAGAATATTGATGACACACAAATCATAGCTTACATATGCGCATATATATATATATAACTATACATGTATGTACAAGGAATCTACTTCGTCCTTCTGCTTGGATATCGTCTAGCTTCTCCCGTTCTAATATCACTTGAAATATGGTTTAACTCTAAGCGCGTTAACCTTCACGGGAGCATATTCTTCTCCTAAATCTTGAATTTGCATGGAACCATTAGAGTTGAGTTCCACCACCTTAAACGGTCCTGCCCATCTTGTCTGTAACTTCCCCGGGAATTTATAATATTTACTATCGTAAACTAGCACCAAATCCCCTTCTTGAATCACATAGGTCTTGAGATTCTTGTCATGCCTCTCCTTACGTCTCTTCTGAATAGCTTCCAAACTTTGCTGTGTGATGAGTCTCTTTTCTTCCAGCTTGACCAGTTGTATGTACCTCTCTTTTAATGACTCTTCCTCGCCCAACCTGGCCTCAATAGCCACTCTTAATGTTGGCACTTCTTTTTCGATGGGAAAGATGGCTTCCTCACCATATACTAGAGAGAACGGAGTGCTCTTTGTCGTCACTCGGTAAGATGTTCGATATGCCCACAAGGCTTCCAAAAGTCTCTCATCCCAGTCTCTCCTATGCACAGCTACTGTCTTTGTCAGAATCTGTTCCAGCACCTTGTTGGTGACCTCCACTTGTCCATTCGCTCTCGGGTAATATGGAGTGCTTTTTCTATGTTTGATCTTATAGAATTCCATTAACTCTTCGATCAATTCGTTGACAAAATGGGTTCCTCTATCACTTACTATTTCCAACGGGCATCCGAATCGAGTGATAATTTGTTCATATAAAAATTTCGCTACATCAACAGCTCGGTCAGTCTTCAGAGCTTTGGCTTCCACCCACTTGGTAACATAGTCAGTACAGACCAGGATATATCTATTGGATCTTCGACGTGAGGGAGGATCAATAGGCCCCACAAAATCAATTCCCCATTTCTCAAACGGCTTAAGAGCCAACACCGGCGTAAGAGGAGCAGCATGTGCTAATGTGGGTTTGCCCATTCGTTGGCATTTGTCGCATTTCTTACAGTATGTATGCGAGTCTTTGAACAACGTTGGCCACCAATACCCGGCCAATAAGATCTTTCTTGCCGTCAGCTCACCAGCAAAATGCCCACCGCAAGGTTCGTCATGCAAAGCCCTCAACACTAGGCTTGCTTCTTCTTCCTCGAGACATCTCCGATAAATGCTCTCATGAAAAAAATATCGATAGAGTTGCCCCCCAATGATGCTATGGTGCTTCGCCAATGCTAACAGTTTTTGCTTCTCTCTCTTGCTTGCTCCTGGCGGATATTTAGTAGTGCACAAGAAATTCACCAAGTCGGCATACCAAGGTACTTTTGCATCAACCTGGAATAGATGTCCATCAGGGGCATCGTTGGGCACACCAGAGATTGGCTCCTCATTAACAATTCGAGATAAATGGTCAGCCAATATATGCGCTTTGCCTGGTCTGGTTACCACTGTGATCTGAAATTCTTGGAGAAGTAGCATCCACCTCATTAGTCGCCCTGATAGTTTTGGTTTATTAATGATATACTTAAGGGCTTCGTGATCCACATAAAAAGTGAAATGCTTTCCCATCAAGTAATGCCGATACTTGTTCACCGCAAAGATCATCGAGAGACATTCCTTTTCTGTAGTCGTGTAGTTCCTCTCAGTGCTATTCAAATTGCGACTTGCGTAATAAATAGGATGGTCCAACTTCTTTTCATCGGCTTGGCATAGTACTGCTCCAACCGTAGTATGAGAAGTGTCGGTATGCACATGGAATTCTTTCGTCCAGTCGGGTGCTACCAAAATCGGTGCATTTATCAACCTCTCCTTGATCGAGTCGAATGCAACTTGACACTCTCCATTCCATTGGTATTGTTGGTCTTTCCTCAAGAGATTCGTCAGTGGTGCCGCTTTGGATGCAAAATTTAATATAAAACGTCGATAATAATTTGCATGGCCCAAGAATCCTCTGAGTTGTCGCAAGTTTTGCGGTGGTGGAAGTTGTCCAATTTTTTCCACTTTATCCTCGTCAACCGCGATTCCTTTTTCGGAAATAACATGTCCCAAAAGCAATCCTCTTCGTACTCCAAATGTGCACTTTTCAGGATTCAATGCGATGCCTTTTTCAATGCTTCTTCTTAAAATCGCTTCGATCCTCTCCATCATGTTTTCATCGTCGCCTCTGATCGCAAAGTCATCGAGAAATATCTCCATCCAATCCTGCAAGTAGTCTTGATATGCAGCTATCATTGCCCTCTGGAACGTGGCCGGTGCATTGCATAATCCAAATGGCATCACACGATATGCATACGTACCCCATTCTATCGTGAAAGTAGTTTTTGATTGATCCTCTTCATGGACTTGGATCTGGTTGTACCCACTGAAACCATCCAAAAATGAGTACAATTTATGGCCAGCCACTCTGTCCAAGATTTGATCAGTGAACGGCAAAGGGAAATGATCCTTCTTCGTGCGCTTGTTCAACTTTCGATAATCTATGCAAATACGGATTTTCTTATTTTTCTTTGGAACCACTACAATTGGTGATACCCATTCGCTGGATGCGATGGGATATATGAATCCTGCTTCCAATAATTTGGTCAATTCCAGCTTGATCAATTCCGAGTAGACTGGATTCGTTCGCCTGAGTCGTTGACATATTGGTCATGTGCCTTCTTCCAAGTCTATATAATGTTGGCAGATTCGGGGATCAATTCCTCTCAGATCACTGTATGACCATGCAAAGGCCTCGCTGAAATTTTTGAGTGTCGTTTTAATGCAATCTCGTACTCCATCTGGTAGCTCTGACCCCACGCTCAAGAACTTTTCTCGAAAAACTTCCCACTTTTCCAACTGAGCTTCTCGCGAATATTCCTTATTCCTTGATGACACTGTGATTGGAACATGCTCTCCAATCACGCGTGCATGGTTGGCCAGTAAATCATTGTTTTGTTCTGTTCCGATTGAACCTAGTTTCTTCAATTCAGCTTTTACAATGGCTTCCGACACTTTAGTCTTACTCTTCGCTTCCTTTTCCGATTCTCGACTTCTCTTTAGAATCTCTCCTTCTAGCATTCTAACTCTTTCTCGCAACTGTTGCACTTCCATCGCCGGAGCTAACTCTAGTTTCAGCTCTTCCCTTGAAGTTCCCTTCTCCAGGGATTGAGTAAATTTATTTTCCTTTGCGTCTATACTCAACATGTAGCACTCAAATTCTCTTGTGTGCGTCAACCATCCTAGCAACTCCTTATCGGAATCGTCGTTATAGAGCAGTGGATTTTGATACTCTCCCATCTTCGTGTCTTGATTCTTAAAGAGCTGCAAGTTGAACCCATCTTGAAGCAGATTCTTGTAGGTGTCCGTGTTCAAGGAAAACCTAGCTCGTGCAATCTCGTGCCTTGCTTTCTCCTTTTCTTTCTTTTCCATCTCATCGACTATTATTGTCTTCTTCTTGTTGCTCGAGGGTGGGGATACTTGTAATTGAATCCGATCAGACTTTGGCCCTATTGAAATAAAACCTGTGCGCCAGTCATGCACACATTCGGCTTGCACTAGCCATGGCCGTCCAAGTAGGATCGAGAAGGTAGCCTCTAAGGTCCTTGGTCTTACTATCAGATAATCAACCTTAAACTCTAGACCGCCCACAACTGTGCTTACATTCTTCAAAAGACCCGCAGGCTTCACTTGTGTTTGATCTGCCATTCTCAAAGACATCGGCGTCTCTTCCATGTGGTTGAGGCCCAAAGCTTTCATCATGAACTCAGTCATCAGGTTGACTATGGCTCCACTATCTAACTGAGCGCCGGGGACTGCATATCCTTTAATCTCGACCGTCACAGCTGGAGCATTTGAATCAATTTGCGTCGTAATACTTTGAATGATTCCTTGGACATCCTTATCTTGTCTATTTTTATCTCGAGCTTTCCTCGGCTTCTTAATATATTCGTTGTAGAATTGTTTCCTATAAACAGGTGAGCATTTCAGCAATGTGCCAATGTCCAGCGTGACTTCCGTGTCAGCGAGCAACTTTACAATATCTACTTCTTCCGAACTTTGTCTTTCCTTTCTAATCTTAGGAGCTTTCAATCTTTCAGGGAATGGTGCTATGCCCGGCACAAACTCCTTGGTCACGGGTGGAAGAATCTCAATCTCTTCCCCATCCTCAAGCTCTTGCTGCTCAACAAGTCCTCCAACTTGGTTTTCTACCTCTTCGTGTTCGGCTATCTTCTCGTGACTCCCTTCTTCACCTCCGCCTCCTGGATTCTTCTTCGAATACTCTTGAGTCCTTGTGACTACTGCCACAGTTGGATCTTTGTGTGGTTTCTTGGCCTCGTAAGCATCCACAAAGTGCATTGACGAGCTAGAGCCTTCTTGAGGGTTCGGTGTTTTGAACACTACTCCGATTGTAGGAACTTGCTCTTGAGCTCTCGATGTGGAATACATCTGAGTATCAACATAATTTGAAGGCCCTACTGGTCCTTTTTCCTTGCCGGCGGCAGCTCTTCGTTTTGGACAATCTTCATCAAAGTGGCCCTCTCCACTACAGTACCTACATAGCGGGGTATAATCAATTGGCTTCTTTTCGTTTGGACATCTAAATTGAGTATGGCCAAAGCCATGACATCTCCAGCACTGGATTGGACCGTCTCTTCTTTGATCACGTACGGCTCCTCTTGGATAGTCTCCTCCTTGACCCTAAGCACCATATCCATAAGTCGGTCTGTTTTCCCAACGAGATGTAGGTGGGACACTTTGAGCGGGCAATCCCGTGTAAGGTCTTTCTCTTGTATCTCCTGATTTCATGGTCCTCTCTTCATAGGCTCTCTTGTTGTAACATCGGTCCTCCGTGTGATTTGTTCTTCCACAAAAAGTACAACGCATCCTAGGTGGCGATCTATCTGTGAATACTCTCGAGACTGTAGGGCATTCTGAAGCCAAATGGCCGTAACCATGACACTTCCCACACCATGTATTTGATCGAAACACTTGATTCGGGTTTGTTGTGACTTCTGGTTTTACTGTGTATGTTTCCTGAGTCACTGTGGCAGCTTTTATAGCTTGTGTGACCAACTCCAATATTCGTTCTTCGGTTAGCGCAGGCTTTACCTCGCCTGGCGTGCTAGTGGTGGCTACAAAAGCTGGAGTCGTCAATGCGGGACTTCCTTGACCCGGATCCTTCATTGGTATGTTTCCTGGGCCTCCCATAGGCTCGTATAAGAGCTCCATCTTCCTTTGTTGGCATAATTGTACTTCCTCCCAAAGCCTCGCTTGTTCCTTAGCATCCATCAAAGTTGCAGGTCTTGTCAGGCTGATATGCTGCTATGCCGTAGGATCTCGCAATCCCGAAATGAACCTTCATTTCAATGTCTCATCGTTCGGGGCATTCGCGCCCATCTTTCTTACCAACGTTTCCATTCTTTGAATGTAGTTATCGATGCTCTCATTGACTCCTTGTCGCAAGTAATCCATTTGTTGGGCCAATCTATCTTGGAAGCCTTGTCGTCGAAACTTTGCCAAGAAGGCTTCCTTGAGCATTTGATAAGTTCCACGCTCTTGTGGTGTCAGATTCCCATACCAATTGGCTGCCTCATCACGGAGAATAGCCGGAAAAATTCTCAACCTTTGATCCTGGTCAACTACGTCATTGGCCTCACAAGTAACCTCAAACAACTGGATAAAACTATCCGGATCTTCGTCCCAAGTACCTGAGAACTTGGTGAAGTCCCCCAAGTGAACTGAAATCCGCTGAGCCATTTCGAACAGAGGTGTGATGTCAATATCACTTCGATCCCAGAAATTTAATGCACGTGGCCTCAGGATCCCTCCTTCAAACTTCCGCACTTGATTCGCGACCCTCCTACGGGAGTACACGTTTTTGGCTGATTTCTTCGAGCCAATCGAGGTCCACTCACCTGCCGGTTCCCACCTTCTCCTTTCTCTTTCAAGGGCTCTTCTCTGAGCGTGTTCCTCTCTTTGAGTTTGTGTGGCTCCTGACGATGAGCTTCCCTCGCTCATGTACTAGATCTTTGGTCCGCAAGCTCGGCCAACCTGTGGCGCTAGGCGAACCTATGGCACTCTCTTATAGAGACGTACCAAGCTATTCCCGGCAAACGCACCAAAATGATAGGCTCTTGAGCCCTAGGAAAAAATGATTATACAAGACTTTATTTTGTTCAAATCCCTCCGTAATCGGTCCAATTGGATTCCTTAGAGCCCACAATTATCTCGCAATGGATTCTTCCTATGTCTACGCACTAGCGCATATGTTCCCGGCAAACGCACCAAAATGATTAGGCTCCGAGTACAAGGAAAAAGTACTTACACACAATGATGTTTTACCCAACTTCCCTGATACTAGGTCGATTTTGGTTTCGCCTAAGTCCACAAGTTCACCCCAAAGTTTTGATGGAGGAGGCGAGAAAATGCATGCGCAATTGGATATCCACCTCCAGTGGTCACTTCCCGTAACCTCCCTTTCTTCATTCAACCCCCTCCTTTCACGTCGGGTTCACTCTTGTGGTCGGGTTCCTGCGCGCTTAGGGGTGCACACAGAGTGCCAAGAAAGATGAATTTGACTTTACTTCGTTAGGCACATGAGAACATGAGATAAGTATGAAATTTTAAGTCAACTTTCTCCTCATTTAACCTTTTGTCTTTTTTTTTTTGTTATGATTGCTCTCTCGGTACCTTAGTGTTATCTATTACGTCACATTCATAGTTGCCGATTTCTATGGGCAAACACAAATCATAAATAGGTCATTAAATGTCACAATTGAGTTCATCTAATGCAATTCCACTTAGTTGCGATGGCACATTTCTCACATAACTGAACCAAACAGTTACAGGGCTGGATTACATTGATGCGTGGGTGTTACAATCACAGCCGTTTCCTTCTTTCCTCTGAAAAGTCATCATCAAACAGATCCACATCTACTCCAGCATCAGTAGCAGCGTTTGAATGACATTTCATGTGCACAACAGGACCGTGCGATGATCCATGAGGATCCGTTTTCATGTTTCTAGAGTCGTCAGAGAACTTGTTCCAGAATTTTTCATAGATATTGGTATTCGCTCATAGCTTTTTATTTTATATAAACAGATATGCATGGTTCTCTGATTGTTTGGCAAAGCGAAAAATTCGAAGAAATGTCACATGATTACTCAGGCACCATTGCGCTGAATCAGGGCTTAAAATATTACTATGAGTTCTTCATTAATTAGACGACATAAGAAACAAACTTCAAAGATATGACTTATTTTGTTGCCAGAACGAGTAGGAAAATCGTTGATCAAGATAAGCATCAATAAACACAATGTGAAGGTACTAACAAGGAAAAAAATATAGCGACAAAGCTTTAAACCCGCACAGATAATCAGACATTTCAAACTGGTCGTTCACCTTTTCTTAACGTTTTAGCAGGAAAACTCAACCATACGTGTTTGTCGGTTAAAATTTCTCTCTTTCGAATGGCTTCCTGATATGAAACTAAACACACCTTTCAATCTTTGGACGAGGAGAAATGAATGTCTTTTGTGTGGCTCTATCCTTTCGACTTCGAATTTCAATACTTCTCATGCATTTGATAAAGTATGATTGCTTTTTGCACGATTAATCAACATAGACAACAGAAATCAGAGATAAAGCCTGCCTCGCAAAGTTACATACAGACAATTGGTTGTTGACAGCTTTCCTCCAGAGACCTCTACTATAAACCACGCTCTTGTGAGTTATTAAAACAAGGACAATGTACAGTTTTTTTTTTTTTTTTTTTTTTTTGCGATTAGCACAAAGGAAAGGAAAACCTGTAATTCTCTTTGTCTGTATTCAACGAACTCCTTTTTGCAATCTTCTTTCAGCATCCTCCATCCCTGATATTATTCCTTCCGTTTTTCGTACAATCTCCAGGCTCTGTCAGATATTTTCCATAACATTCATACTCTCCGCCAGCCACTCTTTTCCTCCTTCTTTCACCAAAGTGCCCCGCACACGTTTTCCAAGATTCCCTTTGAGAGCCTCTGAAATTTGTCGCCCCTTTTTCTCCTTCGATTCCTCCAGTCACCACAATATAAACCTGTCAATAAAGCTCAGAGAGCGCACGAGAGAGAGCTCCTTCCCCCATCGGTCCTCTCCCTTCCTTCGAATCCCTTCTGCCACGAGAGGCTTCCCCCCAATCGAATACACCTCCAGGTCTGCCTCCCCTCGACTGTAAGCAAACCCCTCAGCTCAGCACGCTCCTCAACCCTTTGCGCCCGCACATGAAGAACCACCTGCCACCAACAAGAACCAGCAAAAAAATAATAAAAACAAGTCGACTTCCCTCCGTGGATAAGATAAGATGAGGCGCCCCTTATCTCTTTTCAAAACAAAAAAAAAATTTAATCAGCTGCTGGGCTCTTATCTCCACACTTGGCATACATGTCGACCGATGCATTCCCCAGAATAGAACCATCTTCCAACATCCCAATCACAATAACTTCAGGATTATTTCCTTGCCTCTCTCTATTGCCCCGATCTGGCCACAGGCTTTCAGCACACAAGCGAAAGTGACAGCATCCGGGGAAAGATTTTTTCAATCGCAATTTTTTCAAAGCATTCGAGTGCTATTTCACTTTCTCCATGTTCACAATAGCCTGCCATGAGGCTAGTCCACAAAACCACATAAGTCTCCCAAAGTGACCTGTGAAGGAGGCCATGTCACAGTCATACCAGGACACAGTTACTTTTATGGGCATCATTACTTGCATGCATGTTTAGAGAAGAGCTCCCGAGTAACGCACAGATCCCTAATAACCCGTTATTTACAATAACCTTAGGTAGTTCTCTGTAACTTGCTGCTACATCTATGGGACCATAGGCTTTTAGCATGCCAGAAAGGGTCACAATATCAGGTTGAAAACCTTCCTGAGTCATCTGCACATAGCAACTGAGTGCTTCTTCTTTATGCCCAAGTTGAGCATGTCCTTCAACTATTGCATTCCATGAAATCACGCCCCTGCAATAAATATCTCCACATGCTTCTAATGAATTATCAAATTCATTCTTCAAGTACCTGAACTCGAACAAATTCCTGCCAAATAGAACCACATTAGTGCATAAAAACCAACCAAATTGTGGGCTAACAAATATCGATTGTGTCTGAACCCAGAAAAGTGTGTGTTCATGGTGCGTGAAGGTAAAATCTTAGGTCATATTGTTTCTAAGAATGGAATCTCAACAGATGAAGATAAGGTACGAGCCATACCGGAGCTGCCAAGGATAAGGAATGTTAAGGAGGTACAAGCCTTTATGGGCCATTGTGGATATTATCGTAGGTTTATCCACATGTACGCGATCATAGCTAGACCCCTTTATGCCTTGTTGTCTAATTTTGAGTGGAACGACGAATGCGAGAATTCTTTCAATGAACTGAAGAAACGTTTGTGCATAGCACCAATATTGACCACTCCTGATTGGAATAAACCAGTCCATGTCCATGTGGATGCATCCAATCACGCCATAGGATGTGTGCTAGCACAACCCATAGGTGAACGAAACTTAGATTTGCCCATAGCATATGCTAGTAGACAACTCACCACAACTGAACAAAACTATACCAGAGCTGAGCGAGAGGGCTTAGGCATGGTATATGCTGTGAAGAAGTTTAGACACTATTTATTGGCCAACAAGTTCAAGTTTTTCACTGATCATCAAGCTTTGTTATATTCGGTCGATAAACCTTGCAATACAGGACGTTTAGTAAGATGGTTCTTCTTACTAATGGAATATGACTTTGATGTTGTTGTTAGAAAAGGTAGAACCCACCTCTGGGTAGATCACCTTTCTCGCATTACTTCAAGAGAGTCACCGCAAGGAGTGTCTGATGAACTACATGATGCTTATCTGTTCAATTTGGAAGTTGTTCCTAAATGGGCAAATAAGTTGGTCCCAGTCCTCACCTTCTGACCCGCAAATAAGAACGTGAAAACCTCGCAAGAAGAAATTGTAAAATCACAAAAATATCACATATTGGCAGGAAGCATGTACAAACACGATACGGAGGGTGTACTCGCTTGTTGTGTCGGGGATGACGAACATACTAGCTGGTTGCAACAAGCCCATGAAGGATTTCTAGGAAATCACTATTCTAAACAACGAACATTGCAGAATCTAAAACGCTTAGGAGTGTATTGGCCTAGCATGGACAAAGAAATACATGAGTGGATTAAGAGTTGTCCAATGTGCAAAGACAGACCACTAGTGGAGCATGCCATCCTTTATCAAGTGTCATTAATTCCTGATTGGAGTGCTCCATTGGTAGAGTTTATGAGAACGGGAACCTTACCCAAAGAGGCTCGTCTAGCAAGAAGACGAAGCATGGAGCAAGAGGCTCAGGACTATGCTTTAGTTGAAGACAACTATATCGAAGAGGCACAGACGGTTATCTAAGATTGTGCATTCACGAATCAGACTATTTGAAAGTCTTAGAAACTGCACACAATGGTGTTGCAGGTGGACACTTCGGACCTGATTGAGTAATCAAGACCATTCTATTCTCACGACTTTGGTGGCCCACTCTTCATATGGATGCTCATACCTATGTGAAGAAATGTGACGCATGCCAACGTGCACAATATCCATTTAGAAAAGACGAGATGCCTTTGAGGCCAATGATGGGAGGGCATGCATTTTCGAAGTGGGGCATAGACTTCATAGATCCTATTAACCCCCCAGCTAGAAAATCCCATGTAGAGTATATTATTGTAGCCACAGATTACCTTACAAACTGGGTAGAAGTGAAAGCCACAACAAAGAATGATGCTCAGACTACGGCTAAGTTCTTATTCGAGAATGTGTTCACGAGATATGGGCTACCAGTAGAGTTAGTGAGTGATAGAGGCACACACTTCCTGAATGAGGTCATTGAAAATCTTCTCCAAGAATTCTTGGTGATACATAAGAAGTCTGCCCCTTATCACCCACAAGCTAACGGACAAGCGCAGAGCACCAATAAGATCCTTTGTAACGTATTGACAAAACTGGTAAATAATAAATGCTCTGATTGGGACAAACAACTTCATCATGTTGTTTGGGCTTATCGAGTTGCCTACAAAACGGTACTCAATGCCACCCCATTTCAAATGGTTTTCAGACAGAATGTTGTTCTACCATTGGACTTCCTCATCCCAGCCTTAAAAGTAGCACAAGAGCATGAGTGGAATGGACATGAATTTTCCTCTAGGATCTTTGATCTAGAATGCTTAGGTGAGACAAGGCTATGCACGGCGGCAGGCATATGCTGCAAAGAAAAGACAAAAGGCTTACTTTGATGCACACATTAAAGATAAAGGATTGAAAGAGGGAGACCTAGTGTTGGTGTACACACCAAAACAACATGCCCGTAAGTTGGAAAAAATAGGATACGGACCCATGATCATTAATAGAATTTCCACTAGTAGTGCAGTTGAGTTGGCCACTTTGGAAGGAGATATCTTGCCAAACTATATTAGTGGATGTAGAGTCAAGTTATACCAAGAGCCTCTTACAGAGGATATGCTGACGAGACAACACTGCCAAGAAGCGAAAAGAAGAGGAGTTAAGGGTGAGGGAAGAAGCACAGGCAAAGGCCAAAGAGCGTATTAAGCAAAATAAGTTAAGGCTATTGGTGTAGATCACAAGCCTACACATTTGGCTTGAAAGATATCTTGAAGACCCTACATATGTGAAGAAGCATATGAACTAGTGCTAGTGGTTAATTACCACTTTATCTCCTTGTAAAAGTCAAATTGACTTGGAATCTTTTGTAATCACCTACCAAAAGTATTCGTGGAAAATGTTAGCTCTTTGATTGAAAGAATATCTCCTAGAGTATAGGAGCTTGATCATAGGGAGCCAAAAGTTTGAATTTGAATTCAAATTTTTACTCATTCTCTATAAAAATGGTCATGGAAAAGTCACGGGTAGAACTCATCACTCCCGAGCTTCTCATTACTGATTTTGAGTGTGTGTGAGGTCTACAATCTAGCCCACACCTATCTACAACATTAGGCAATGATTTTCATGCCAATGGATTTGTATACAAGTGTTCATTAATACATACTTTCTCATTGCTCATTTCTAAGTTCTCTGTCATACTACTCAAAAGTCTGTCAACTTGTGAAGTGCATATCTCGATCAATTCTTCACCAAATGCGATGATCTAAAGCTTATAGGATTCAACTCAAAGTTGTCTACATACTATGAGAGTTTGAAGAGATTCTATTCAGCCATGTCAGAGAAATACGCGTCGAGGTGATCACTAGTCAAAGTCTGCTACAGTCCTAAAAAATCGAGGGTATAGCTTTACTTGCTAAATTGATTTCTCTTAGCATAATTTATCTTTTTACATCATTCCACTTGGAATAGTTAGCTTGCTAAGCTAGTTAGATACCCCCAAAAAAAGTTTTCCAATTCCTACTGTGCTGGTCATACTGAGCAAAAGATTCAGCAAGTGTCAAGACATAAATAGAAGGTTTTCTTGAGATTGTGAATTTCAAAGTTATCTGTTTTTGGTTCAATCATTGCACACATTATTTACAAAGTACATAGGCCAGCTTATGGTGTCAATGGAAAGCTAAGGAGGTCCACTTATCAAGTCTGAAGCAAAAGAGGGCTGGTACAAAGCAGGTTTTGGCAGTACCTACTCAATCTCTTGGAGCATCCATCCATCTTTCCCAACAGTGGTATTAGAGCAAACTAAGGTAAAATGGGAGATGGTTTTCCTTCATTTATTGATAAATTGGATAGGAACAACTATCAAGCATGGTCTCTAAGGATGAAGACCTACTTACAAGGAAGGAGTCTCTATGGATACATCTCAGGAGATGAGGAATTGCCCTCATTCAAAACAAGAGGATTGCCAACAAAGGAAGAACATGAAAAGCTCAACACATGTTCTAAGGATGCATTGGCAATGTCTTATTTACTCAACTCCATCTTTGATTCTCTTTTGCCACATATTAGAAATTGTAAGACATCCCAAGAGACTTGGGAAACCTTGTCATCTTATTTTTCCTCCAACACAAGGGCTAGGAAAAATCAGTTGTGGATTGAATTCACAACATTAAGGAAGCAACCTAAGCAACTTGTTTCAGAATTTGTGACCAAGATTAAAGATGTAGCAGATCAGTTAGCAAGCATAGAAGAAGAGATTGAAGAAGAATAGATTGTAAAGCAAGTGATCAATGGGATCAAGGCTGATCACAAATGGGAAAGCTTCGCCACTGCCATGGACCTCTAAATGGACATGCAAATTCCAGATCTTACAACTCTCATGGGACAATTTTTTACTCATGAAGCAAAGCTCAACAAGAATGGAGGTACACCCAAAGGTAATAACTCTTCTGCCCTATACACTAATAAGAAGTCTAAAGATAAAGGCAAGAGCAAGAAGGTGCAAGATGAAGGCTCTACCTCCCAAGCCAACTATGCAGGGAGAGGTAGATCATCAAGAGGAAGGGGCAGAGGAGGTAAGCAAGGTAGGGGGAGATCCTATAACTCCTCACCATGCAAAATTTATGGTTTATCAACTCATACTACAGATGAGTGTTTCAGGAATTACAAGAATCAGAGAGGAAGAGGATACCAAAGAGGTGGATACCACAGTCAAGAGGTAGATTTAATCATCACCAAGGCTACAACAACAACTACAACAAAAATTACAACAATAATTACAATGGAAACTACCAAGGAGGATTCAAATCCAGGACGGACTACAACCACTACACAGAGGAGCAAGATGACTCTCTTCTGATCATGAACATGACTTCAAAATTAGGTACAAATGATGAACACCTATTCTGCCTTGACTCAGGATGCTCAAATCATGTGGCTGGCAATGTAGCACTACTCTCTGATCTTGAGGAACCAAAAGGTAAGCATCAAGTCCAAACAAGTGATGACACTAAGCAGTCAGTAGTTAAAGTTGGAAATGTTAAGACTTGTGATGGAAATCAGAATTTGTTGAGCAGGGTACTCTATGTACCAACCATCACAAAAAATCTGATGAGTGTTGGACAAATTCTGGAGAAAGGTTTGCACGTTGGATTCAACCAATGTGGAGCATTTGTGGAGGATCCAAGACATGGGTTCAAGAAGATTTCTAAAGGAGAAAAATCAGGTAGACTTTTCACTTTTGAGTTAGAAGACACAAAGAATATTGCACTATACAGTTATAAAGATCAAACACTCTCAGAGCTTGAGATTTGGCACAAAAGATTAGGGCATATAGGAGAAAGAATCTTGAAGCAAATATGCAGGGACCAATGTGTGCTTGGAATACCAAATGTATCCAAGCAACATATGATTTAGAAGTGTGGTGCTTGTCAATTTGGGAAGTCTCATAGGCTACCCTTCTCAAGGAGAGGTTACATACATGAAGACTACCTAGAGCTTGTCCATACAGATGTATGGGGACCAAGCAAAGACCCCTCAGTCTCAGGATCAAGGTACTATGTATCTGTTATTGATGATTATAGCAGATGGACTGTATTGTACTTCATGAAGCACAAGGATGAGGTGTTTAATTGTTTTAAAAATATCTTGCACTTGTTGAAAATCAGACACGAAAGAATTTGAAGAGGCTAACGTCAGATGGAGGAGGTGAGTACTTCTCCAATGAGCTTGAAAACTTCTTGCAGGATAGAGGCATAAAAAGAGAAATAACCAGAAGGTATTCTCCTGAACAGAATGGGGTAGCAGAGAGAAGAAATAGGTTGATTGTTGAGACAGCTAGGTCTATGTTGAATGAAAAAAAGTTGCCTAACTACCTATGGGCAGAGAGTGTTTCTACTGCCACTTACCTCATAAACAGGTTATATATTCTAAAAATGAGAAATATCTTCGAGAAGAATGTCTAAAGCATGTATGCGAAGGAAGTCATTTGACACAACTAAGTGCGAGCTTACTTATTCTCAATCTTCAAAATCATTTTGGATGGAGGAATGTATCTATTTCGACACTATTAAGTTACAATTTTTAATTTTCTACCTATTTATACATATACATGCATAAATATATACATATAAATACATGCATACATAGACATACACATATATATACATGAATGTATACACACATATAAACATACACACACATATACGCACATACACATGTTATGAAAGTAAAGTCAAATTATACATACTTATATCAAATGAAGATATTTTGTCCATCTAGCCTTTGGAATTGTCCGCCCAACTTCTAGAATTTTCTTGAAACATCTGCTTCTCCTACTCTAGGCCACCTTATACATGTGTTGCTAACTCTTTTATGAATTTTTCATACACATATTAAGTATGAGTTAGCTATGGAGGTATTAAGTCATTTGAAAAATAGGAAAAGTAAATTTATCTCGAAGATTTTGAAGGATGGAAGAATAATTTTAAAGGATGGGCAGGCACAAAGTGTTCAATCAATGTAGGTTTTTGTTTTTACCTTCCCTAAGGTAAGAACAAGAACTTGCATTGAATGAACACTTTCTACCCATCCATACGTTAAAACTATTCATTCATCTTCCAAAATCTTCAAGAGAAATTTGTTTGTCTTATTTTCCAAACGACCTAATACCTCCATAGTTAACTGATACTTAATCCTTGTAAAAAAATATGTAAGTCTTAGTTAGCAAGGTAGGTAATAGATTGACTATAAAATGGGAGAGTGCCAAATGAGTTAGTGGTTTTGATGTCTATATGAAAGTCTGCAAACATTAAGCATACACATATATAAAATTATATGCATATATATATATATATATATATATATATATATATATATATATATATATATATATATATATATATATATATATATATATATGTGTGTGTGTGTGTGTGTGTGTGTGTATTTATTTATTTATTTTTATTAATATGTCTTTTTCATGAACTTACAGGTTATTATCTAAAACGTTTTTACCAAGTAAGATAATCAACAATCTTGGTATACATTATCAATGTATACATGCATGTCCTAATGATTGTATTTTATATAGAGGTGAATATGAAGACTCTTTGACATGTCCAAAATGTCAATCTCCTCGATATAAGGATGAAGAAGGTAAAATCCCAAAAAAGGTATTGAGATATTCATTGGCTCCATAGATTAGAGATATTTTTCAAAGCCCCGAATTATCAAAGCTTTTAACATGGGGAGATGATCATAAAAGTACTGATGGAATAATCAGAATTCCTCATGATAATGTTGCTTTTTAGCATATTGATTCTACATGGCTTGATTTTGCACAAAATCCACAGAATCTAAAGTTAGGAGTTGCATTAAATGGGGTTAATCCATTCTCCATGAACTCGAGTTGTAGCTCAGTGATGAGTAGCACCTCCTTTAATATCAATCCAGGAAGATGTGAGGATGGTATGAAGACCTCGAGTAAGTGAACGCACAAATGTGTGAGTGAGAAGCACACCAACATGCACACACATACACACACACGCGCACACACGGTAAGAACAAAGAGAGTAAGACAATGGAACTCTTCTATTACAACCAAGTTCTCATACAAGTTCAAAACTACAAGAAGCTAACCCAAAAATGAGCTCTCTAGCTCTATTTATAGTTTTTTACTAGCTTTGGCCCTGTCCAGACCTAGTGTCCGGCCTAGTTAAAAATTAGGTTCCAAGGCTTATTTGAGGGCTCAAACGAGATCTAAAAATTATGAAAATTGGTAGGCAATTACTTCTAAGGTTCCTCAAGCTCGAGGACTCCTGAGCTTGTACAAAATGGAGCTCCAAAAAGGTGAAATGGTATTCACAAGGGTTTCTAGTGATGAGAATCACTTTTAAAAGGATGTAAGGATTGGAAAACATTGATGGGTTTCCTTAGTGCTAGCTCTGCATGTAGGCCTATACTTGCTTCTTTTCGTATGATGCCAACACTCTCCCCCCCCCCTAGCATCTGTTGCCTCTGACATACCTTTGCTCCGCGGTTTGATCAATGTAGTGCTGGAGGATGTCGGTTGCCAATTCGTGTTCTTTGATTCGTAGTCCCCTGACTAGGTCTCTTTGAAGGGCATCCCAATTAACTGCGCCAGGCATGTCGGGTTGTGGCGTGGTTTAGAGCTCGGAATGCATTTTTTGTTCGCACGCAAATAATTGTAGCAGGTGGGTTGGGCATGGTGCAAACACTTTTGAGTGTGACTCCCAAAACCCTGTGGTGAACATGTCATCAAAGGTTTGCTTATAGCAAGCAGGGAGATATCTGATTCTTGCGTGCCATGCATAAGCAACTCGTATACTCGGGGTGGTGCTCATATCATAAAGTAAGTCATAATTACCGTTTATGAAGCCTGGAATCGGAGGCTGAATGTGACATACATTACAGAAGGTTTTGAGCACAATTTGCATCATATCCAAGATTTTGAGCATCATCTGGGCAGCTACATGTGGCATTGGGTGAAGGCATGGCATCCAATATCTGATAGTGGCCATCATGTATGCTACTATTGGTATGCCTATTGGGGTGCGATGGAGGGGTAATTCAGACACTGTTTGCAATTGACGTTGTTCTGAACCTTTATAGCAAATGCTTTCCATGATCTTCTTCTCTGCACTGGCCCAAAGCAAGGGTTATATTTCAAATGCATGGGAGCATGATCCCATGTTCTTAGCATTTCCGGATAGGTCTCAAGTAATTTTTGCCTCCAGATGGGTTGGAATATGGCCCCTTTTTTGGTTGCCTCTGGAATATCCTCTGGTTCGAACTGCGTTGCGAAGGTGGGGTGCTTGTTGGTTATGCGTTTGATCTCAGCATTGTAGTCCGCCAAGAGTACAAAGTAGGGCTTATATTGTAACTTTGAACTGGTTATCAACCACCTAGGAGCCAAGTGCGTGAAATATTCAGATTTGAGTATGGTCTCCTCAATGGTTTCCATGGCCAGCATCTAAGTTGTTATGCGCTCTTCGTGAGTGTGGCCCATCTCTTCTACCTACTTCATCCAAGCAGCAGGGGGTTCTTCGTAAGTCTCCTATCCTTCGTTAGTGACTCTGCCTCCTGGAAGAGGTTGAGGCTCATAATTATCTTCAAATGTATCTTCCACTGGAATGACAATGGCCTCCTCTTCTGTTGGTTGATCTGGTGGAGAGAGGGGTCGTTCATATTGTAACAGCTTAATCTTTAATTCTGCAACTTGTTGGCATAGTTGAAGTACCTCATTGGCCGTTGAAGATTCGGGCACTCGTGAAGTAGCAGAATTGATCATCTCTTTAGGTTCTGATGGGTGTGGTGGGGGCACTTGGGATCTCAGTAGTTCCTTTACCTGATCTGCCAACTGGTCGTGTGCTTCCAAGAGGGTCGCATAATCTTCTAACACCTGCTGAATATGTTCTGAGGGAATAGCTTGGAATTTGGCAGGGTCTATAGGTGCTCCTGCGGTATTTTCAATGGTTGCTTCTAAATTCTCCTGGTTTTGTTGTTGTAGTCTTCTGTTCTCTTCTTGAGCCGCTGCTAAGTGGCGTCGAAGTAAGGCCATGTTTCTTTGTAGTCTAGCATTGCGGCCTAGCTGATCTCTGAGTTGTTCTTCCATAGCCTTACCCATCTCTGTATACTTGGCTTCAAGCTCTGCATTCGATTGTTGGAGGGCGGTCACTTCTTGTTGTAATGCTGCATTACTCAATTCCAAGGCATTGACACAGGCCTGGAGATGGGATGACAGAGTACAGAGCTCCTTATTGTTTTCTTCCAATAATTTGTATTCTTGTTTAAGCTGGGTTGCAGCTTCGAACATAGTGTCTAGTGCGTGACTAAATGAGGTGGATGCAAGGGTAGAGGTGGAAGATGCAAGGGGTCGGGAAATGGGGAAGGGGAAAGTAGATGTTGTGCCTACAGTGATTGGAAATGGTGACGTGAGTGAAGTGAAATGTGAGGATGTTGGAACAACAGTGGTGGTGGGTGGTCCTGTGGATGGTGAAATGTCCATGGCATCGGACGTGATTGTGTGTGAAGTGTGAATCGTGAATACTGGAATGGTTGGTGCGTGTTAGTGGTGGCCGTGAATGTGGGGGAGGTGAGGTGGGAAAGGGGATTTCTATTATAATCATGAAGTTGTTGCATCATATTTACAAGGTTTGCCAAAAATGGAGGTAGGGTGGCTTGAGTTGGTTCTGAGGAGGTTAAGAGGGGTTCAATGGTTTGGGGTTGGGAAAGAGGACATGTTGTGGTGAAGGGAAATGGGTGTGTTAATGTTTGGGTAGGGAGATGTGGCTATCCAGGAGCTGGTTGATAAGATGGGCGGCTATGGTTTGATGCGTGGCGGAATGACCCATATGAGGTTCAAAAACTGGGCAGGCAATGATAGAGGTAGGGATAGGTGAGGAGGGCAAAATGTTGGTGTGCGGCATAGGTTCCGTAAGGATGGTTGTGGGTTGTTAAGTAAGGCTAGTGGTGAGGGGTTCTAAGGGCAGGATGGGAGGTGATGGTGGAGATGGTATCTGTATATTTTCATCCGGTTCATCCCTGTTAGTTGGGCTGGCCATGTGACCATCTTCTTGAGTGGTGGTAGGGAGTGAGGTGGAGACTTTCATTTGGATCATCTTTCCCCGTTGCGGTCGCGTATCGATCCTTCGTTGGTCATATTAAGGGGTATTATGGTATACCATGGTCCTCATGGCTTCCATGATTCCACAGGTATCTGCTAAAAGATTCAATGATTCTACAAACTGAGGGTCTACATTCTCCACTTGCAGCATTTGGTTCACCAGTGCTCTATTTGCTTCTTCTGACAACTTATGCCTTTTCTACACTTGCTTGATCGTTTTGTAGAGTCGTTTGAGTTGTGCAGTGTAGGCAGGGGCTTCCTCCTCACTCTCTTCTGATTCATTCCTCTGCAGCTCCTCTTGTTCATGTGTGCCTCCCGTCTGAGTGTGTTGTGCCTCATCTTCCCAATGTACTCTTTGTGCCGTGCTATGTGGTCGTTCTCTCTGGGATGATGATCCTGGACCGTCATTGTCAGAAAAGAATTCACTCTCAGATAAGTGTGTTGTTTGCAAAATCTCTCAAAGTCGAAGGATGTATCCTCTCCCAACGTAGCCATGGATGCCAACTCAGCATCCGAGGGTAGTGGAGGGGCTCATGGAGTGGGTTGTACCATGCCCCTTGATTGTGGTCCTTGGAGGTGGATCGTGAAAGGGGCTGCTTGTTCTTCTTCTCTATAGGAAGCTTCTATGGTGACTTCACAAGGAATTAGAACCATTCAAAGTAGGCTTTCTCATGCCTCATTTGCCTGCTTCATATAACTGGTCAAGGATCCACACTTGCATTTTAATAGGTAAGCTCCCAGTCTCCGCTAAGTATAACCCATACCAGATCTTCTTATGAGGCTGTGTGAATCGGTCTTGTGCTGGAAATGCAAAATGTTGAAGACACATTTGCAATGGTATAACAATGTTCGGGGTGAGAGCACACATTTCTTTCAATTTCTTGAGTTTATTGTTCTTCATAGACTCCGGTATCAAAGGATCTCGATCAGAGGGTACATGGGTGCCATACATCTGAAGGGCCTCCCTGATTAAGGTGGCGTTCAACTCAAACTTTTTCATTTCCTCCTGGTTTGATAAAGAGGGCACCAGGAATGTGCCTTAATGATCTTTGTCTCTTGTCTCTTTCAAAGTGGCAATCAAGTAATAGCACCTACAAAAATCAGGTTTAGGCAGAGATGCACTAAAATAATCTTGTAACCCCGCCTTCTGCCAGATATCTTGAAGAGAAGCTACATTTTTAATGCTTCAAATTCTTGTGTGAAGAAATGAAAGGTCCACCAAACTTCTCCGAATTCCAACTTGGACTCCCAGATATGATCTGCATCTCCCAAATCTCTTGGCATCTCATTGAACCAATGAGAATGTCCTTTCACTCTTTCTGTTAGGCCACTCGGTGGATCTCAGATGGGAATTCTTCGCACATTCAGGAACTCTTTAGGCCTCGCTGTCAGTGGAGCCTCCACAAGCATGGTATCCCAATTGCTTTGAGTACTAGTGCCCACCTGGGAGCTTGTTCCTACTGCTGCTGCCATGAGACTTTTGATGCTGATCTGCTAGAAGAAGAAAGGCACATTAGTGTTGCATAGGAAACCGAATGTATTGGTGTTCCCTCCACAATACTAACATGACAATCCAGATGGTTAGTGGTTAGAGGTGAAGTGTTTGTGATAGATTTGAGTGGTGGTTAGTGGTTCATGTCATCCTAGATGCATACTTGGGATATGCAATGTTCTAAGAATGCACCTACCTCAGAGTGGATGGATTTACGAAATTGGGTCAGGGGGTTTGATACAAGGTTTAAGTCTCCAAACTTTGATTGAGGATTCATGGCTCTTAGAGCTGATGATAGGTAAAGGTCGATGAACTAGATTGTGCTGGATTTGGGACCTTTTGGGTACCCACTTCCAGACATTTCTAGGTTTGACCGAAAGTGTAATAGTGTGAGGTGTAGGTATCTTCCTTGATTTGTTTGCAAAGAGTACTTGTGAGTGTTGATTTGAGCTAGTGATTGGAGGTGAAGTTATTTGGGCTTGTAAGCAGGCCTTGGGCACCCATAGCATTAGGGATTGCCTTCATTGACCGCTTAGGGACCCAAATAGAAATGGTATGTCTAGATTGTTGCCTAGGGAACTCCTTCGTTGTAGTCCTTGACAGTGTGGCTTGCTTGATGCTCTTTTGAGACCTGCCTCTGGGGCCGTGTTTTTTTCCTTCTTGCGTATCCACATCTGCTTCATGCCACTAGGTACTCCATATTGCACAGGTTGGTGCCCCTGCTTCTTGATCATCGGTCTCCTTAGTGTCCTGTGATGCTCAGCCTGCCTTTTCAGAATCTTCTTTAATGGAACAACTGGGAACTCCTCATTGACTTCCGTTCCTTTGGTAAGAATGACAATCCTCTGCACCATAGAACTTTGAACAAGAACAACATTGTTATCTTCATGTGGGTTCCTGGACGGACCAAGAGTTGGTGCTTGTTCTAATGGTTTGACTGCTTGATTTTCTAATTCAATCGTAAGGCGGCTTTGGCCTGCCCAAACCTGAAGAAGTCCACTTCTTAGGTTGAGGTTGAGTACGTGATCATAGATCCAGTCTTGGCCTAAGACAAGAGGCTCGGTAAGATCCTCCTCTTCACAGACTAGCACTTTTGCTGGCATTAGGACCTCTTGAATGTAGAGGGGAAGTTCCACCTCTCCCATGCAAGGGGTTTCAACTCCTCCTAATCCTATCAAATATGCTTTTAGGGTTTTTACCTCCAATTGCAATTGATGGCAGTAAGAAAGCCGAACTGCACTAGTGGCTGCTCCTGAATCAATTAAAGCTCTCAAGGTCCTTACACTCTCTCCTTGTCCTACTTCTAGGGTCATAAAAGGTCGTCGATCAACTATCTTATGAGACCGTTCACCAGAAGCTTCGCACATGGCTATGTGATAACCTAGAGCTTCATGAGCATCAGTCATGGGTTGATCTCTACCTTGCCTTCTCAATTTCATTCATTGAATGAGTTCTAAAGCTTCGGCCTGTGCTTCTTCTCGCATTCGCTTTTCCTCTTCTTTACGTTTCTTTGCAGTATTAAGTCAATTGAGCATTTCTTCAGTTAGGGGTTCTTGATATAGCTTGACTCTACATCGGATTATGTAACTTGGTAGTATGTCACCCTCTAGAGTGGCTAGTTGTACTACTCCACTTGTGGAGATCCTATTGATAATCATTGGTCCATAGCCTCTTTTCTCTAATTTTCGTGCATGTTGCTTCAATGTGTAGAGTAGGACTAGGTCTCCTGCTTTCAAGCCTTTATCCTTCACATGTGTATCAAAATACGCCTTTTGCCTCTTCTTGGCTGCATAGATTCCTGCTGCAGCCCTCAATCGTGTCTCACCTAAACGTTCAAGATCAAAGATTCTAGAGGAGAGTTCATGGCCTGTCCATTCATGCTCTTGTGCTACTTTTAATGTAGGTATCAAAACGTCCAATAGTAGCACCGCATTCTGGCCAAAGACGATCTTAAAGGGTGTGGCTTGGAGTACCGTTTTATAGGCAACTCCATATGCCCAAACAACGTGGTGTAGCTGTTTGTCCCAATCAGAGTGTTTATTATTCACGAGTCGTCAACACATTGCATAAGATCTTATTTGTGCTCTCAGCCTGGCCATTAGCTTGTGGATGATAGGGGGCAAACTTCTTGTGTATCACCAAGAACTCTTGAAGAAGATTTTCTATGACTTCATTCAAGAAGTGTGTGCCTCTATCACTTACTAATTCTATTGGCAATGTGCATCTAGTGAACACATTTTCAAATAGGAACTTTGTTGTTGTTTGAGCATCATTCTTCGTTGTGACTTTCACTTCTACCCACTTGGTTAGATAGTCAGTGGTGACAATGATATACTCAGCATGTGAACCCTTAGCTGGTGGATTAATGGGACCAACAAAGTCTATTCCCCACTTAGAGAATGCACGTCCACCCATCATAGGCTTCAATGGCATCTCATCCTTGCGTATGGGATACTGAGTCCGATGACAAACCTCACACCTCTTCACGTAGGTATGGGCGTCCATGTGAAGGGTGGGCCACCAAAATCTGGCAAATAGTATTGCCTTGATCACCCGATCTGGACCAAAGTTCTTGTTCCAAACTCCTTTGTCTAGCCAAAGTCATATCTTGAGGGAATATTTTGGTCCTGAAGAAGGCTACTAATGGTTCACTCCACTCTGGCACTAAAGACACTCGATAAAGAGTGGCATGTTCCACTGGTGGTTTAGTGCAGCAGATTGGGCATTCCTTGCACATTCTATGGACATCAGTTTCCATAGTTGGCCAGTGTACTCCAAGTCTCCTCAATGTCTGTAAGGTTCTTTGTTTCGAGTAGTGTTGCTCTAATGCACCCACATGTGCTAATTGCAACCACTTCGCATACTCGTCCTCTTCCACACAACAGGCTAATATTCCTTGATCCGTATGTTTATACATACTCTCTGCTATGATATGGTATTTTTTGGCCCTTACTACTGGATGTTTAGGCCTATATGTTAGTACTGGCACTAAGGTCTTGGCCCACTGTGGTACAACTTCCAAATTAAACAAGTAAGCATGAGGAAGATCATCTGATACTCCTTGTGGGGACCCTCCTAAAGTGAGCCTTGAGAGATGATTTGCTCTCAAGTGAGTCTTCCCCTTTCTCACGACTACCTCAAAGTCGTATTCCATTAGTAAGAGGAACCATCTTACTAATCTGCCTGTATTGCATGGCTTGTCTACCAGGTACATTAGAGCTTGGTGATCGACAAAAGATTTAAACTTGTTTGCAAGCAAATAGTGTCTAAAATTTTTAACCGCATACACCATGCCTAATCCTTCCCGTTCGGTGGTGGTGTAGTTTCATTCTGCTGCATTCAATTGTCTACTAGCATAGGCAATTGGAAGATCCATATTACCTTCACTAGTAGGTTGGGGTAGCACACATCCAATAGCAAAGTTGGATGCATCTACATGGACATGGAATGGCTTATTCCAATCTGGTGTAGTCAAGATTGGTGTTGAACACAATCTTCTTTTGAGCTCGTTGAAAGACTTTTCACATTCGTTAGTCCACTCGAAGTTAGTCAAAAGTCCATACAGAGGCTTTGCAATGATGGCGTACATGTGTATAAAGTGTCGGTAATAACCACAATGCCCCATGAAAGCTTGTATCTCCTTGACATTCTTTGGCCTAGGGAGTTCTGCTATAGATCTCACTTTCTCCTCATCAGTGGATATGCCATTCTTTGACACTATGTGTCCTAGAATCTTGCCTTGCCTGACCATGAAGACACACTTTTCTGGGTTCAAGCAGACTTGATATTCTCTACATTTGTTACAAATTTGTTTGAGCTCTGGTATATGTGTTTGTCTAATGTTGGAATGTGCATAGAGATCATCAACATAGACTTCCAAATTCTTCCTCAAGAACTCTTTAAATACATGACACATCAATCTCTGAAAGGTGGCAGGCGCATTGGTAAGTCCAAAAGACATTACCCTAAAGGCAAATATGCCCCACTCTGTGGCAAAAGCCGTCTTATGCTGATCCTCTGGAGCTATGGCTACCTGATTGTAGCCCGAGAATCCATCAAGGAAGCTATACACTTCCTTGCCTGCCACCCTTTCTAATCGATGCTCAGTGATAGGAAGCAGATAACTATCTCTGATAGTGGTTGCATTAACCTTCTTCAAGTTAATGCATACAAGTAATTTGCCATTCTTTTTGGGCACCACTACAATGGGGGAGACCCATTCACTGTGCTCAATTTCATAGATGAATCTAGCTTCAACCAAGCGATCTATCTCCTCTTTGATCTTGGCAGCATAGTTGTCATTGTATGTGTATGGATTTTGTTTAGAGGGCCTGGCATCTGAGGTCATGGGGATCGTGTGAGAGCATATGTCAGGGTCCACGCCTTTTAGGTCCTTGTAGCTCCAAGCAAAAATGTCTCTATATTCCCTTAGCAATGCTATCAACTCTTTCTCTTCTTCTTCTGACAGGTCATGTCCTATGTAGGTGCATCTTTCTTCTCCCTCTTCTATGGCTACAACTATTTTCTTGGTGGTTTCCTTGCTATCATAGGCCTCTCTTGATTGTGCCTTGCGTTTAGGCATTCGTATCATGACTCTCCTATCATCTATCTCATATTTTTTAAAGTCTTCAAGGACCTCGAACAAGGATTCTTCTTCCTCCGAAGTGACTTCCTTCTTCTTTCTTTTCTTTCGTTCACTTTTAGTGGTCACTTATGTGGTTAATCTCATATCATTAATGATCTCTTCATGTCTCTGAGGGTGAACTTCTACTTCATAGAAGTATTCTTCATCTGATGCAAAAGGTGGGTCCATAATGATTGAATCTAAGTCGGAGTCACTTGCATCCTCAAATGCATCAAGGCTAGGTTCGCATTCTTCTAAAACTGCATCTCCCATGATTGGTTCTATTGAAAAGACTGAAATGTCATAGCCATCCTGATCACAGTGGGGTGTCCATTGTTCTTCATTGATGGCTACATCCATTGTTGCTAAAATTTCAGCCCAGCCATGAGGCTCAAATTCTTCATCAGGAAAAACTACAGGTGCATAGGCTGGGTTTTGAATTGATCTATGGGTTTCTTTTGCACCTACCTCTCTGGCTTTCTCTCTCTTCTCTTCTTCTAGTGCTACCTTACACATCCATAAGTGAGTGTCTTCATGCATCCATGAGGATCCTGATCCTATGGAATGCACTGACTCAGTATCATCTTTGGCTCTATGGATGGGATTCCATTGGATGGGGGGTACATCTCTATGAGAGTAATCCTTGAGATTGACTTTGGTTGTAACACCTAAGTGTCGCAAGTACAAAGAAGTGGTTCCCCAATCCTGTACCACTTGCAACTGCCGCATAAATGGTCTCCCCAAAATCATCTCATAGGCCTGGTTTTTACTAAAGTCACATATAGCAAATGTATGCTCAAACTCTACACCACATGTAGTGAGAGTTATTCCTTCTAGAAATCCCTAAGGTCTCTCAATATGACCATCGGCCATTTGCAATTTCATTCTCGTCGGCTTGAGTGCTAGCTTGCCCCAACGCTTCCATCGGGAAGTGGTAGCAATTGCAACTCCTACACCTAAGTCCAAAATTGCTTTGGTTGTGTATTCCTGATGGGTAACTGGGAGATCGGTATTTACTTCTTCTCCTTCACTCATATCTCCTATCTTATCCAATGGTATTTCTGGCACTATTCTATGTGATCCTACCTGGGAACGCGATTTTGCTATGTCTCGCACTTGTTTGGCTACGTCTTTCCACACTTCTGGCTTAACTTTGAGTAGCTCTTCTAAAGTGAGGTTGCACTGCACTTTAGTGTTCTTTACTACCTCAGTATTCCTAAGTATGATCGAATCTTCGTTTCTTATCATGACCGTGGGTGCTCTCATGCAAGTTGACTTGCTTTCCCATGGGCCTGTGAAATGGGGTAGTTCCTGTAAGGAGTTTGACTCCAAGTCTAATCTCTCTTGAGATTGGGGGCTCTCCTGCTCTTCATAAATAGAAGGGATGTCTTGTGGGAATTGATCATGTGCGTCATACAAAAGCTCAATGGGAGGAGGGACTTCACTTTCCTTTGCCCATTTCTCTTCTTGAATCTCTCTCAGGAACTCTGATGAATACCTATTCATAGAAGAAGAGGTGTCTGGTTCAGTGGAGTTAGGCACATAAGCTTCCTGGGGAGGAATGCTTATTCTATCTCTTGCACTCTCCTCAGCCTGGTAGGTGGCTCCGTTCCCAGACTTTGCCAGTAACCTTTCTAGTCTATCTAATAGACCCTCAAAATGCAATGGCGTTCTAGTGGAGCTAGAGCCATTGCACAAGCCACTGGCTTCAAACATGGCTTGTGCCAATTCTACCATCTTAGCACAAAGCTTTGTTCGCTCTAACTCTAGATCGGCTCTAGGGTAACATTTCTCATGATCTGTCACATTTGGCCCTTCTTGAATTCTAGCATGATATGCTTTAAGCATCATGTCTAGATCCTCAGGAGTGGGATTGGCTAGGAGTGATCCTACTCTGGGTGGTGGGTGGGCTACGTGTGGTGGATTAGAAAATTGGGGAATGGAAGGTGATGGGTTGGAGGGTGATGGAAAGGGTGGTGGTGGGGTAGTGTGAGAGTGGTTTTGAGATGCGAGTTCACTTATTTTTGCTTTGGTTTCTCTCAAGCTTTCTTCAAGTTTGCTCATTTTCTGTGACCATTGTCTTTTCATTCTCTCCCGGCTATCTCTCCAAGCTCTTGTCCTTTTCTTGGTTAGGCTCTCCATCTCACTAACCTCAACACTCTTTTCCTGCCCTACTCCCTGAGTTTGCTGCAAGGCTTGAGCATGGGTGACTACTTGCACTGGGGCAATGGAAGTTACACTTCCTATAGAGTCTACTACTAGTCCAATGAGGTTGATAGGAGTGATTTTCGGAAGGTTATTGGGATTCTTTGGGCAGTCTCGTAAGAGATGCTCTCTCCCGCAATCTTGAAAGAAGCCTTGAATTGTCACTAGTTGGGGTTGTGTAGGGGCAGGCAGTGGACAATCACGTATAAGGTGATCTCCCTGACATCTAAAGCATGGTCCTCTAGGAAATGGGGGTCGTACCTGCCTCGATTGAGTTCTAGAGTTGGGGTTTGTGTACATGACATTAGCATACTCAGGCTCCCCACTATTTTCACTTGTTGGGTGTGTGTAGAAGTGCGAGAGACACATAAGAAGCACACACAAGGAGCGCAAATGCAGCAAGACACACGGAGAAGACGATGGCTGGAATAGCTCTCTCTATTGATCGATGAACTGAACCGAAGTAAGAGCTGAATAATATCCCTAAGTACAAAGTACCACCACATATGAGAGTATCAAGTATGTGGTAACATGGGGAAAAAACCTCTAGCCAGCACTAGAGTAAAAAGTGCCCATGTATAGGGAAAAGGTTCACATCAAAGCTACTCGAGGAACACATAAGTGTAACAAACCCCCCTGGAGCGAATGATGTGAACACATACATGGAGTGACAGATCATCCCCCACAAGGTAACAAGCCTAAAGCTTTGCGAAAAGCTTCAAACTTTTCCCGTGGAAGAGCTTTGGTGAATATGTCTGCCACATTATCTTGTGTAGGCACATATACCAAATCAATATCTCCTGCATGAAGGCGCTCTCTCACATAGTGATAATGCACCTCAATATGTTTTGTCCGTGCATGAAACACTCGGTTTCGTGCAACAGCCAAAGCACTCTGACTATCTGTGAGAATATGCGTAGCAGCATCAATCTCCATGCAAAGATCCATCAATAGGCGTCTCAGCCATATACACTCCACTGTAGCTATGAAAACTGCCATGTACTCAGCTTCACAACTCGATGTCGCCACTATAGGTTGCTTCTTACTCAACCAAGATATGCATGAGTCTCCAAGGAAAAAGCAATTACCACTAGTGGACACGCGAGTATCATAACAACCAGCCCAATCACTATCTGTAAAAGCATGCAAGCATGGCTGAACATCTCTGCCATAAAAGAGACCTAAGCTCAAAGTGCCTCGGAGATATCTAAACACACGTTTCACTGCTTGCCAATGCTTAGTGCTAGGGCTATGCATGAATCGACTCAACTGGGAAACTGCATACTGTATATCCGGCGCTGTGTTGCATGCATATATAAGACATCCCACAGCCTGCTGATAAAGAGAAGTGTCACATGCATCACTGGAATCCTCAACTGAGAATCTAAATCCTGTCTCAACTGGTGTGGAAACTGGTTTGCAATCCTCAAAGTCAAAACGCTGAAGTAGTTTTTCAACATACTTTGCTTGATGCATAACAATTCCCCCCTCAACGGATACAAACTGGATGCCAAGATAGTAGCTCAAAAGACCAAGATAAGTGACATCAAAAGTATGCTGCAAATCAGCCATAAGAATGTCAAGTTTTGCATCACATGACCCAATCAAGAGTATGTCATCGACATAAAGAACAAGCACTATAAGATCAGCCCCATTTTTGCGTACATAGAGTGTGCTTTCAATCGGACTACATGTGAAGCCAAGAGCAATCAAGTGCTTATGTATTTTGTCATACCATGCACGTGGAGCTTGCTTGAGACCATACAAGGCTTTATGCAAGCGACAAACCATATGCTCTTTCCCTTTCATAGCAAATCCAGGAGGTTGCTTCACATAAACCTCTTCTTGCAAATCTCCATTCAAGAAGGCTGTTTTTATGTCCAACTGATGCACTTTCCAACCTCGATGGGTAGCCAATGCAACCACGATACGAATGGTAGTCATGCGTGAAGTAGGTGCAAAAGTTTCCTTATAGTCAATGCCATATTGTTGCACATATCCTTTGGCAACCAATCTAGCTTTGTAGCGATCAATGCTACCATCAGATTTTCTCTTAATCTTATAAACCCACTTTGTACCAATGGCATTCTTTCCTTTTGGCAATTCACATAACTCCCAAGTACCATTCCTATGTATGGAATCCATTTCTGATTGCATAGCACTCATCCATTGTGGATCGTCACATGCATCTTCAAAAGAAAGTGGCTCTTCATTACATGCTGTAGCAATAAGAGAATAATCCACAAAATTACTTGATGCATGGTGAGAGCTTGATCTTGTTCTACCAAGTAAAGGTGCACTCAATTTGCTGTCCTGCAAAGTTTGTTTCAGCCACTTTGGCATAGATTGTGCACTCTTGATAGACATGCGTTCATTATGTAAAACATCTTCAATATGTACCTGTGTGGGCTGAATTTCGTGCTCAGTTTCAGCCATATTTGGATGCAAATGTTCAGCCATATGTGGCTGAAAATTTCCAACAGTTTTGGCAATTTTTGGCTGAATTTTTTCAGCCATGTTTGGCTGGAAATTCTCTGCATTTTCAGCCCTATTTGGTTGGAATTTTTCAGCCCTTTGAACCTCAGTTGGCTGGTCTACATGGCCATAGTCAAAGCGCACCATTTTGGAACAAAGGCATGAGTGTATCGAACACATCTTGTGAGCTAATTGTTGGTAGTTTTTTGAATTCACGTAGAGGGAAAACTCAATTTTCAGCAAATACCACATCTCGACTCACAATAATTGTGTTTGTCAGTTGTGATGGCACAAGAGCATATGCCAAACAACCAAACACACACATATGACTAACCATAGGCTTATGACCATTCCAAGCCTCATAAGGAGTGATGAATCTCAATGCTTTTGTAGGGCAGCGATTCAACACATAATTTGCACACATGACCGCTTCCATCCAAAACTTATGAGGAAGATGCTTTCCTTTAACCATACATCGTGCCATTTCAAGTAGAGTTCTATTTTTACGCTCGGCAACACCATTTTGTTGAGGTGTATATGGCACCGTACATTGGTGTGAAATACCTCTTTCACGAAGAAAAGCATTAAACTCATGTGACATGTATTCACTACCACGATCCGTGCGTAGAGTCAAAAGCTTTTGTGAAGAAAAATTTTCAGCCATAGCTAAAAATGCTTTGAAGCAAGAAAATACCTCATTCTTTGCTTTCATAGGATACACCCATGTATGGCGAGTAGCATCATCAATGAAGGTAACAAAATATACATGCTTCCCAAAAGATGGAGTCTTGACGGGACCACATACATCACTATGAACAAGTTGCAATTTTCTTGTAGTGTGTGTGTGACTATCTTTTGGAAAAGAAGCACGATGCATTTTTCCAAGAGTGCAACCTTCACATGCATGCTTTTCAATGGACTCAAGTGTAGGCAAGCCAATAACCATGTCCTTCTTTTGCAAGTAGAGCAAACTGTTGAAGTTTAAATGACCAAAACAAGCATGTCAAAGCTCCATTTCAGCCATGGAAGAAGTATGAGCAACTAAGGCATTCGAGGCAGCCCTCTTGTATGTATCCATGCGATACAAACCATTACATAATGTACCGGACATAACGATAACATCGCCATTGCTGAAATCATGAACCATACACTTATCATCAACAAAGTGTACATGAAGTCCAGCTTTGGCAATCAACGGAACTGAAAATAAGTTCTTCTTGATATCGGGCACATACAATGCATTTTTCAAGAGAATCACACCTCCATTTGCAGCCGTAAGCTCAATTTATCCTACTCCAATGATAGGATAAGAGACATTGTTTGCACACACCACATGTCCTCCTTTAGGTGCATCTTTCAAAGAGGCAAAAAATCTTTTGCATGATGTTATGTGCTTTGAAGCACCACTATCAAAGAACCAATCCGAATCAGCCTCACTCACAACCATACATTTAGAATGTAAAGAAGCATCATAATGACATGTAACAACACATGCCCAAAAATCTTGAGCCATGTTAGCTTCATCATTCTTTGCATTTGCTGAATTTTCAGCAATAGACATGCTCGATTCCTTCTTCTTTTCATTGCGTTTAGCAAGCTTTCTACACTCATCAATAGTATGATCAGCCTTCCGGCAATATTTGCATCTCTTCTTCTTTTGCAAATCACCATCATTAGAGGAATGAGTGGAAGAGGAAGCTTGAGGCTTTGGTTTTGATGAACCAAAAGCTGAACCATACTTGCTTTTCCCCTTTTGTGAGATAGCAAGTGCTTGTGTTCCTTCAATCAAACCACTCCTATTCACTCTAGAGTGCTCTTCTTGCAAAAGAAGAGACACAACCTCATCAAATGCATACATATTAGGATTTCCTTTTGCAACCAAACGAAGTGTAGTAGCAAAGCTTTGAAAAGATTCCGGTAATCCTTTCAACAATGTAGAAATGAGTGATGCATCCGGAATGATCTCATCTATGTTTGCCAATTGCTCTTTCAAGTCCTTGATGCGTGTCACATACACATCCACTGACTCATTTTCAGCCATACATACATCCTCAAGTTGCTTCCTCAAGTATGCAACACGTGCTTCATTACGCACGGCATACAAAGAAGCAAGAGTGTCCCATGCCTGTCGTGAGGTAGAACATGACCGAATGTGTGGAACCATATGACGCTTCACTAAAAGCACAATCAAAGCATGAGCTTGAGCATCTTTTCCATCCCATCTAAGCTGCTCCTGTGTAGATGGAGAAGGAGAAACCACTGTACTCGAAGAAGAAGCTCCATCTCTGATAGTAGACTGTGAAGTAGAAGCACCTCCCAGTCTTCGATCTACATCTACCACTATGTTCCAAAGTGGTTTTGCAAAAAGAACGTGCTTCATCATGTAAGACCACATCGGATAGTTGGTCCCATCAAGCTTATCTTCAGCTTGAAGCATGCCAAACAAGTCATTGCTGCCCGCCATTTCACTAAGGAACAAGAATGTGACAAAATCTTCACTTCGATGAAAGCTGAAATGAGTGCTGAAATTTGAGCTCACAAACCGTCACTCTGATGGCGATTCTGACTGCACGAATGTTTTCGGGCTGCTGAAATTCACACTTCTATGCTCCGAAGTCGATTTGCACTGTTAAAGTGCACGCGCGCCATGACGCGAAAAACCGAAACTTGAGAAGAAGCTGAACCTGCTCTGATACCACTGTTGGGTGTGTGTAGAAGTGCGAGAGACACACAAGAAGCACACACAAGGAGCACAAACGCAGGAAGACACACGGAGAAGACGATGGCTGGAATAGCTCTCTCTATTGATCGATGAACTGAACCGAAGTAAGAGCTAAATAATATCCCTAAGTATAAAGTACCACCACATATGAGAGTATCAAGTATGTGGTAACATGGGGAAAAAACCTCTAGCCAGCACTAGAGTAAAAAGTGCCCATGTATAGGGAAAAGGTTCACATCAAAGCTACTTGAGGAACACATAAGTGTAACATCACTTGGGTCCTCATAATAGTATGACTCGTTATGCTCAGATGACTGCATGTAGTAAGCCTGTGGGCTATCAATATGTGTGGAGTCAAAACTATGGTCACTTGGATCAGTGTCTCATAGCAACGGTGAGACTGGGACTATGGCTCTGTTCAGATTTTCTTCAACAGATGCATATTTCATTGGGATCACATTGGTTGGAGTAGGGGGTTGCTGCGCTAGAATTGGTTGAGGTCTTGAAAAGGTGATTGATAAGGTTGCTATGGTTGGTTGTATTGCTGTGGTAGGAATTGATTGTGGTATCTACCCTGTTGTGGATATGGCTGAGGGAAATTTTGCTTGACAGTTTGTTTCTATAAGGGCAGTCTTGTGCGGTGTGGTTGGTGTAACCTTCGCTCTATGGTGCAGTAGTGGCTACTAGGATTCACTTGGGGTTGGGCCATAATGGGACATACACTTGCCATATGGTCACCTCCACAAGTATAGCACCGCTTAACTGGGGCGAATCTTGGAATTTGTTTACTAGAGACACCTAGTTTTTGAGGTACCTTCTCTGCAAGTTCTTCAATGGATGTGGATTGACCAGACATAAGGCTACTAGAGCTATCCGAATCCTTGTAGATTTTTGATAGCTCCAACTCCTCGCCTAGATTATCCTCAATGTCTATGCACATGTGCACGCATTCTTCTATAGTTCTGGGGTCCTTCAGATACACATATGACCTGAGCTTGGTGCTCAACAATCCATCTAAGAACAAAGCCACTTGATTGGCTGGTGTGGGTAACTCAGGCATTGGGAACCTCTCTAGGTATTGCCTAAATCGTCGTCCTGCCAGTCTAACAGTCTCTTGAGGTGTTTGCTGGAAGCTATGAATCAAGGAAGAGGTATTATGCCGTATGCCACTCTTAGAGAACTCAGTAATGAAAGCCTCTAAAAGTTGTTCTATGCTCTTGAATTGCCTCTCATTCAGGGGTTGAAACCATGTAAGGGCAGTGTTCCTAAGGGTTAGACCAAAAGCATTGTATTGCGTGAATAGGTCCTCCACTTGTTCAGCTCTCAAGACTTGTCTAAATTCAGCTACATGATCGTATACATGATCATATGGGTCTCCTATGCCATCGAAATAGTTCCTCATGGACTTCACCAACTAGGTTGGCCTCAGGGTCCTAGTGTGTTCTCTCGGCCTTGGCAAAGGGAAATCATCAGCATTTCTTTGGTTCCTTGGAGCTCTAGGTCTCTCGGTTTTTTCTCTATCCGTTTCTGTTCTCAACCTTTCTCTTCCCAGGGGGTTGGCAAAGCTTACCTCAGGTCTGTCTCTACTTCTATCTCGTTGGTGATACTTGGGAGTGTCGTGATACTTGGGAGTGTCGCGATAGGTCGAAGTGTCGCGATACTTGGAAGTGTCACGATAGGTCGAAGTGTCATGATACTTAGGAGTGTCACGATACCTCCGTGTGTCGCGATAGGTCGGGAGTGTCGTGATAGGTCGAAGTGTCGCGATACTTGGGAGTGTCGCGATACCTCGGTGTGTCGCGATAGGTCGGGATATGGTGAATTTTCCAGATCAGGCTAGTGATTCTAAGAGCCCTCAGCCTGTGCAGTGTCGTGGTGCACTTAGAATTGTGATTGGGTCAACTTTTCGGTGTGTCGTGATAGCTCGAGCTCGACACCTCGGGGCTTGCGCAGAAAGATTCCGTACCTGCTGAGCTTGCTGGAGATGGTGATGTTGCTGAAACCTGCAAGAAACATGCAAAGAACACACAAAAACAACACTACACACTCGCTCTCTCTCAATCTCGCACTAAGCAAATGAGGAGAATTACAAGGAAGAGGGAATATGAAGTGGAGAAGGAGATGGAGGTGGAGGTGGAGATGGAGATGGAGATGAAGATGAAAACAAGAAAATTACCTACTTCTTACCATTCTAACGCATCCTCTCTACGTCTTACCATCACATGCTCATCCTTAAAGCTCGAATCCCCGGCAACGGCGCCAAAATTTGGTGTATCTCAGTGATGAGTAGCACCTCCTTTAATGTCAATCGTGGAAAACATGAGGATGGTATGAAGACCTCGAGCAAGTGAAGGCTGTGACTCCCAAAACCCCGTGGTGAACATGTCATCAAAGGTTTGCTTATAGCAAGCAGGGAGATATCTGATTCTTGTGATTAAGTTTGTTCGCATGCAAATAATTGTAGCAGGTGGGTTGGGCATGGTGCAAAAACTTTTGAGTGTGACTCCCAAAACCCCGTGGTGAACATGTCATCAAAGGTTTGCTTATAGCAAGCAGGGAGATATCTTATAGCAAGCAGGTGGGTTAGGCAATTACTTCTAAGGCTCCTCAAGCTCGAGGACTCCTCGGCTTGTACAAAATGGAGCTCCAAAAAGGTGAAACGGTATTCACAAGGGTTTCTAGCGATGAGAATCACTTTTAAAAGGATGTAAGGATTGGAAAAAATTGATGGGTTGCCTTAGTGCTAGCTCTGCATGTAGGCCCGTACTTGCTTCTTTTGGTATGATGCCAACACCAGTAGATTCCCAAGATGGCCATTGGTAGTCATAAGCTACAATCGTCTGCCATATCTTAGCATTAAAAAGGAACATTTAATGCTTTCTCTTTTAATCCCACAAAAAAGACAAGTTAAAGATATGAATATATATCTTTCTCCTCTCATTAACGATCCAAGAGTTATGGAGAGGTATTAATGTCATTGATGTATCAAAAAGCATCAATGAAATATAGATTAGGATTCGTGGTATTGTGGCTTGGACTATTCACGATTTTCTAGGATATGGTGTTTGTTCAGGTATTGACGTAGTTTTTCTATTCAATATGCATACAAATAAATGTGAGTTAATCTAATTATATTTTTATCGTTTTCATGATGCAAGATTATCTACTAAGGGTTATACAGCTTGTACCATATTGTGGTGATTGGTTCAGATCAATCTATAGTAAGAATATCAACAAAAAAATTTATCTTCGACATCGACGATTCTTGCTTAATGATCATCCATTAAGATCTAAAAGAGAAGCGATACATTTTAATGGAAAGCTTGAGGTCAATGTCCAAAACCTATGACGCCTATGGATTGGTATAAAAAATGGACAAATGGATCAATGATAGATCCAGAATCAGAAATCTTCACTGATGATGAAGATAATGAGAATGTAAAGAGAGATAAAGGAAAATTGGCACTGGCAGAGAATATATCAATATGGTATTCCTTGGAGGATTGGAAAGAGTTAAAAGTATGTCATCTTCTTGATCCTATGCATATATTCAAGAATATTGGTTATTCAGAATGGCAGCGTCTTCTTGGACTAAAAGATACAATAGCATCAAAGAATGATTTGAAGGATCAAAACTAAAAACCAAAGCTATGGCGAGTTTTTGATAAACATCGACAGGAAACCACTTATGCACTTGCTCCTTTGGTACTTACGACAAAACAGATACAAACAATCAACAATAGGATTCAATTGATTCGGACTCCTACATGATACAGAGCATCTTTCTAGAACATGTTTACTATGGATGATAAGAGCTTATCTAGGTTGAAGACCCATGATTGTCATAATGTTTTGAAACATATTTTACCTTTGGTTATCGATGGATATACAACCAAAGGAGTATGAGATGTGATCTATCATCTTGGATCGCTTATAAGGTAATTATGATACTTTTATATTTAATATATATGAATATTTGATATCTTTTATGTTTGAATTAACTTCTTTATATTTTTTTTCATGATATTTATAGGTGGATTACATCAAAAGAGATTGAAAAAAACTTGATCCCATAAAAAAATGTGAATGCAAAGAGCTACTATGTTTGATGGAGAAAGAGCTTCCTACTTCATTTTTTGATATTCATGTTCATTTATTAGTCCACCTTGTAGATGAAATACAGATTGCAAGTTTTTTCAACTCTCAATGGATGTTTTGGGTCGAGTGATTTATGGGAATATTAAAAGGTTATGTGTGACAAAGAGCAAAACCAGGAGGATCCATGGAAAAATGTTGGATGCTTCAAGAGTGCATGAACTATGTTAGTGAGTACCTTGAAAGATTTCATGAAGAAGCTCCACATGCATGGACCAATGAGTCTTCTTCAAAAATAAGAGAGGAGGTATTATCAGGTAAGGGACTTCCATTTTTATTTACATTTAAAGAAGAAAATTATGTTTCTACTTTTGTAGCATATAGTAGCGAATGCATGCAAGCATTCCTTAGCAAGTACAAACAGGAACTTCATAATCTCCGAAGTAAAAGATGGATAAACAAAAGATAGAGACGTAAACTCGATAATAATGAGATTATAAGTATATGTTCTTTCAAGGATTGGCTATATAGTCATTTGCAACGTGCCAAAACAAATAATGAAGAAGTCTCAGATGAGCAGAGAGAGGTAATGATAGGTTGTGAACGAAAGGTAATTTTATTTTAATAATGTTTTGTTTTTTTCATATATGTATATTAGTTTCTCTTTACTCATTTAATTTCTTTTGCAAGCTCTAATGTTCACTAATATGTGGGCTTTTGGACAACATATTAGAATCCACGCCATTGATTCTTTACGTAAAACAGAGGATTCTAGTATTGTTGCTTCTTTCAAGCAACTATCACGTGCTTTCTCAAAAGACACGGACCTTATAGATGGCAAACTTGGTTATGTGGGAACTTTTGTTGGTATCTAGAAAATATCATTTTGTACATTCAAATAGGTAGAAAAAAGTTTATATTTTTTATGATAGAGTTTATTGTTTTTTAAAAGCACCTAATAATGGTCTTTTGTTTTTATGTATTTTGATAGGTCATTTTGAAGGTTGGCTGGTTTTGAGCCAAGTATAAAGGTAGTAATTCCACATTGAGAAAGGAATTATGTGGGTTTTGGGTGATTGATTCTTACAAGGTAATGCGATCTACTAGAGAACCATATATTCTTCCCTAGGCATATTGAACAAGCATTTTTGTTATAAAAACCTAGATGCTCATCCTTGGGGGCAAGTATTCATGTTCAACATAGAGCTAGGTCATTATTTGAACAGTTTATTGTTAGAGATCTCGAAGAAATTACTCTTGATGATTCACCATCAGATACTAATACATCAACATCTGAAAGAGACATTAAAATCATTATACATGATAATGATACTAATCTTTTGGTCCCATTTACAATGGATGTTTAGGGGATACGACAGGTGCAACTCATCTCTATGCTTTACACTTGAGAATACCTTACAAGTTTTGCATGTTGCTACAAATCTCTGAACATCTACATCTACATACATTCCTGGCCACCAATATCTCTCTTTTATCTTTTCATTGGTCCCTTGAAACCCTTTATGACCAGCCCATAGCGAATTATGCATCTCAATCATAATTCTTTTTCTTTCTTCATTACATCCTACAACTCGCTAGGGAATTTATTCATCCCAGGCTTGCATTTCCACAATAATCCACTTTTCAAGAAATAATTGTTAGACTTTCTCCAAATACTTTTAAACTTGTCCTTGGTCTTACTTGGATATGGAGTTAGGACACTCAAGTATCTTCCAATTTCTCTCCATTCATTTTCATATTTTGAGTCATTGAATTCTTCTCTTGCATTCGTTTGAACATCATAAAGTTTTTCTTTTATCTTTAAACTAACGTTCCCATCCCCTCTAATCTCTTTAACTCTTCTTATTGAAGACTCATCATCAACTCTTGACTCTTCATTTTGATAATTGGATTCAATTTTATTTTGATTTTTATATGCTTCTTTTGAACTAGAAATATGTACAGGTGAAGCATAAAAATCTGAACGGACATCTTCTTTGTCTGCAACCGGTTCTAGGGCTTATTTGAGGGCTCAAATGAAGTCTAAAAATTATGAAAATTGGTAGGATGATACTCCTAATACTCCTCAAGCTTGAGGACTGCTGGCCTTGAACAAAATGGAGTTACAAAATAAAAAATGGTGTTTACAATGGTTTTTAGTGATGAAAATCACTATTTTTATAGGGATTTCTTCTTAGAATTTCACATACACTTCTTGGAGCTCCCTACTTGCTCCTTCTTCTTGTGTGTCCACCTCTTTGATGTGCTCCTATGCTTTGTCCTTGACCTTGAGCTTCAACACCTTGGTTTTTTCATGCATAAAATTCACTTGCTTATCAACAATTGTTTCTCTTATGAAACGATAATGCACTTCTATATGCTTGATCCTAGCATGGAACATTGGATTCTTGGCAAGGTTGATAGTTGAGTTAATATCGCCAAGAAATGGAACAATGCCAACCCAAATATCCAAATCTTTTAAGAGCTTTTTAAACCACATTACCTCACATGTGAGTTGAGTAAGATCCCTACATTTTGCCTCTATGGAAGACAATGCAATTGTGGGTTATTTCTTTGACATCCATGATATGAAACTCTTCCCAAGCATACTATGTATCCTAAGGTACTCCTTCTATCGTTCTTGGAGCTAGCCAATCAACATCTTCATAACCATTTGGTTTCAAATCACAATCATATGCATAATAGATGCCTTCAGTAATTATACCTTTGATGTACCTTAGAGTCCTTATACCCACATTCGAGTGATCAAGTGTGGGTGCATGCATGAATTGTGAGAGCACTCTAAGACTATAAGATAGGTCATATCTAGTAATGGTAGCATAATTTAAACGCCCAATAAATCTTCTATATACATGCATATCATTGAGCTTATCACTTTGGTCTTTTTTCAACTTGATATTGCAAACCATGGGTTATCTCAATGGCTTACAAGCACTCATAACAAACTTGTATAGAAAGTCAAGATAGTATTTCATTTGCATAAGAGACAAAGCCTCCTTGGCATATACAATCCCAATGCCTAAGATGTATTTTAGCACAGAAGATTTTAAATTTTAAATTCCTTGCCCAATTCGGCCTTGATTTCCTTGATATTGCATCATCATCAACTGTTATGATTAAATCATCAACATATATGCATAAGTACACGTACTTCTCATTAATCCCTTTTACATAAATTGATGGATCAACATCACTTATTACATATCCACATCTAATAAGGTACTCAACAAGCCTTTGATTCCATGCACTTCGTGCTTTCTTGAGCCCATACAAAGCTTTCTTGAGTTTTCATACAAAATTAGGGTTTCTAGGGTCCTCATATCCCATCGGTTATTGCATGTAGATAGTCTCTTCAGGATCACTATTTAGAAAATCATTCTTAATGTCTAACTGGAAGAATTTCCATCTTTAAGAAGCTGCTATGCCAATCAATGCCCTAGTTGTACTCAATTTTGCAACAAGACTAAATGTCTCTTCATAATTTGTTCCATGTGTTAGAGTAAAACCCTTAGCTAAAAGTCTAGCTTTATACCTTGCTATGGTTCCATTAGAGTTACTTTTAATCTTTTATACCCACCTATTTGTGACCACATTCATGCCATGTTGCCTAGTTACGAGCTCACATGTGTGAGTTTCATGAAGAGCATCCATCTCTTCTCTCATAGAATTCATCCACACCTTGTCTTGACAAGCTTCCTCATATGTGCACGGTTCCTTGTCCTTCACAACCTGAGACATAAAAGCATAATGCCTAACAATGAATCTATCATATGTTAACCTTTGAATAGGATACTTCTTCAAGTCCCTCTTTTGTTTCACATTAGGAGTCACCACTTCTTCAAAATCATTTTCATCCTTACTAGAATGGAAGTCCCTTACCACATGACCCTTATCACATTGGTTGTCACTACATGCTGAGCTTGGTTCACCTCTACTCTCTTTTTCTTGGATTGATGAGGGGATCCTTGATGGACTCAAAGTGGAGGGGCCACTCAAACTTTTTCTAACCCTTCTTTGTTGTTCATAGACTTTTCTGCTTCCTCAATATCTTGAACCTGCAATTCATTATGTGGTTCATGATAAGGCTTACGTTCATCAAATACCACATGCCTTGATACTCTAAGCTGCTTTCTAATGGGATTGTAACATGTGTACCTTTTGTTCTATAGAGTAGCCTATAAAGATCAACTTCTCTGCCCTAGAATCCATCTTAACTTCCTTCACCTCTTGAGGTACATGGATATAGCATACGCATCCAAAAATCCTTAGATGTGACAAGTTAGGATTCTTTTGGAAATAAACCTCATCTGGAGTAGCATCATGATCTCCTGATGTGGTTATCCTATTAATCAATAAAGAAGTTGTATTTAATGCATCAACCCAATATCTAAATGGAGCATTCATTTCATTTTACATTCATCTAGCTACCTTTGCAATCTGTCTATTTTTTCTTTGACATATACCATTCTATTGAGGGGTATACTTGGATGTATATTACCTCTTTACTCTCCTCCACCATCTGATCTTAGATTCTTGATCTTGTGGCATGTTGCATTCTCAAGTTGTGCCTTGAACCTTTTGAATGTAGAAAACACATCACTCTTGTGATTGATGAAATACAACAAAATCTTTCTAGGGAAATCATCAATAAAGGTTAAAACTAGCTCTTACCTACATGTTATGGCTCTCTTCAAGGTCCCCATATATCTGTGTCGACTAAGTCAAAAACCCGTGGAACCACATAGCTCAATGGCTTGAAAGGCCTCCTAGTCTACTTCCCAATTTGACATGCTTCACATACCTCATGCAAGTTAGGTGTGGTGATGCTTGGAAGTCCTCTAACAACTTCGTGCTTGTGCATATTCTTGAGCTTTGCAACATTAACATTGCTAATTCTTTTGTGCCACAGATCAAGAGCTTCAATTTTGGATGAACCACATGCAATGTACATATACTTACTAGAATCTAACTTGACTCCAACTGTGAACATCCTCGCTTGCCTTTCACCTTTAGTAGTTAGCTTGAAGCCATTCTTTGGATCTTTTATGAAGCATCCTTTGTCATTGAATTTGACCTAGAAACCCTTTTCTACCATCTATCCAACTAAAACCAAATTCGTAGTCATAGGAACATGCACAAAAGTATATGTATGAGTGCCCATTTAAAATTTTGTTTTCTCCCAAAGTCATTATAGGACAAAATAGGGAGACATTGGCTTTACACATAAAGTGATTCTTGGGACATCAAAGTGAGCACTAAGACATGCTCTCAGTTAGAAGCAGCATACATAAGTGGAATCGACACTCATAGCAAGAATGAGCATTCTTGGAATTAGACTAAGAAAGAGAGAGCATAGTCTACGGTAGAGAGCGAGAGAAGAGGGAGAGACACATTGAAACATTTTGATGCAAAGAACAAAATGAGAGACATGTGTGCGAGAATGTGATCAAGTGTGTAGAGAGAGTGCATAAAGAGCCATTGAGGAAGGCAACCAAGGTAGGACAAGGTGTCATGAGGAAGGAGATAAGCAAGACAACTCACACACACACTCTCACAATCAAAGAGAAGCACACAAATAGATTGAATCAAGGAAGAATAATATTATTCTTCTTCTTATATTAGATAAAAGAAGTGTACAAGAATGACCTCAAAAACAACAATACATCAAGTGCAATATATAAAGAGCAATACATAAGGAAAATCCTATTGTCCACAAAGGAGTGAGTTGGCAAGAAAACAAATGTGCCATCACTCTCGGTAGATAGATCTTATAAATCTCAATGAAGTATCCCTAACATATACTCGCATGACCACTATACATGTGAAACAAATGAAAAAGTGATACGTTTCATCCTCGATCATCACATGTTAAGCTTGATATCTCAACAATTCCCCTCAAGCTCAACATCATGTCCTGTAATCCAAACATCTTTCGAAACTTCAACTTCTAAGCCCCAAGTGCTTTAGTAAAAATATTAGCAACCTGCTCTTCTATTCTCACATAAACAAGGTCAATATCATCTGCAAATACCTTTTCCCTTTTGAAATGATAATGCACCTTGACATGCTTCTTTCTAGCATGAAAAGTAGGTTTTTGTGCTAACTATATCCTACTAAGATTATCACAATGGATGGTGATAGGGTTTTTCTCTTCCACACCTAAATCAGCAAGTTGCATCTCTAGCCATGATGCTTCACATGTTGCTATTGCGGCACCTTTATACTCAGCCTCTCTACTTGAATATACCCATACTTTCCATGTATGCTCATCAAAGAAAGTAACATAAAACCTACAAACACCCATAGATATGGTCTTTGCATGACCCCAAACATCCTTACATACTATTCCTAGCACATTCTCACTAACATGCCTGTCATGTGAAAATGATGCTCTTGAGTGTTTATCAAATTGACATGCTACACATACCTTATGCATCTCTCCAAACTTGAAATTGGGTAATCCATTGAAAATCTCCTTTGATTGCATCAATTTCAGCATCTACAAGTTTGCATGTCAAATTTGTTTGTGTTAGATCTCTACATCAGTAATAACATTTGTACCTTTTGTAAACATGGTGCATTCATTTCAAGAATTTTAACATTTAAGGTGAACATCCTACCCACTTTGTTTCCTTTGGCAATCAATCTTCCATCCTAATTGTACTCTTCTACATATAAACCATCAACATTGAACCTAACTTGTAATCCCTGGTCAACCATTTTCCAACAGAAACAAGATTCTTTGTTATATTTAGAGCATGAAACACATAAGAAGGATGTTTTACCTTCCCATCCTCCATAAGCAATGTTATGTTTCTTATATGCTCAATAGGGTGTGATTTGTCATCACCTATTTCAACATATCCAAGAACTAGCATTTTTTGCAAACTACTAAACCATTCTACATGATTGATCATGTAATTTGAAGCATGTGAATCAACATACCATACATTACCATTCGGTTTTGAAACATCGTCAGAGATTGTATTCATCATATGATGTTGGACCATGAACAAGTTCTCAAAATCATCTACACTTGTGGATGCATAGTTGTTTTGTTATCTTCTATTATTTTGACTCTTCAAGTTGCAATCACATTCAAAGTGTCCAGGTTTACCACAATCCCTGCATGCTTTACTTTCATTAACTTAATAACTCTTTATAAATTTCTATGACCTCTTTGGCTCCCCTTGCCCCAAAAGTGTCCTCTAGCTCTTGCATGAATCTGATGTGGACCTTCGTCTTGGTTACTATTTCCTCTTCCACTTCTGAAGCCTCTAGCTCTGCCTCTTCCTCTCCGAGAGTAGAATACTTGCTTAGAACTAGGTTTCTCTTAGGTGTTTGAATCCTCAGGAAGACTCTTTTCTTCAATAATCAGCATGGATACCAGATCAAAAAAATTTGGAATATTTTCCATGGTCTTTTGGAAGTTTTGAACTGCTTATTTGGAGCTCATAAACCACAAAGGAAAACTTCCACTTTATCACCATCATCTACATTAATGCCAATATATGCAAGTGACTCGCATATGTTTTTGATTTTCAAGGTGTATTCACTTATTGACATACCCTTTTCTCCAATGTATGAAGCTCATTCTTGAGTTGCAATCTTCCTACCTTTATATTGGTCTCCAACAATGTGACCAAACTATTCTATGCCTCTTCTAGAGCCTTGGCATCTTGTATGTGCCCAATCATGGTATCTTATATACTAATAGATAGCCAATACATTACCTTTCATTCTCCTTGATTCCATTCTTCATATGCGGTCAAAATGAAATCCCTTAGGGTGTGTACAAAAAGAATTTTTTTCCCAACTTTATCTCTTTATGATATGATGCTTTGCTTGCAAGATGATAATAAGAGTTATAAATCGTTCATGTCTTGATTGATTTGGTTATTTACGTGATGAGAAACCATTTCATTTTTGTGCATTAGACTTGTATATTTGTATAAATCTCATTAACTTGACTCTAAACCCCTGAAACCCTAACTTTTAACCTCAAAAACCTAGGTTGGTTCTTTAAAACCCGATGTATTTTTTATAACCTTGGAAAAGTATGTCATTTCCATCTTAAAGCCCTAGAAAACATACAAACTAACCCTAAAAACTTAGTTCCTAACCCTTGAAACCCTAGTTTTCACCCGTAAATTTAACTTAAACCTTTAGAGACCCTAGGATTTTAGCGCCTAATGGACATGTTTAACCATTAAATGATGTCTCTAACCCTAAACATAAGAAACCCTAATTCTTCCCAAATAAAAACCCTAGGTTGGGAGGTTGGAATCTTGATTTTCCTAACTCTAACCCCTTAGTTAATTAATTCTTTTTGTATATAAATGTGAAACCAAAATAAAAATCTTCATAAAGAAGAAATAAAAAAATAAAAGAAAAAATAGAAAATAAAAAGAGAAATAAAAATAAAAAGAAAACTATAAAAATATAAAATAAAGATAAAAGAAAGAAAGAGATTTTGAAAATAGAATAAAATAAAAGGAAGATTTTCCTAAAATAGAAAAGAGAAGGCTACAAGATTCTAGACTTCTAGAGAGAGAACATGGGGAAATGATATAAAAACATGCCCAATGATGATTTGGTTTTTCCCACGGTTTGTTTTTTTATGTAATTTTTTCCTTCCCTTTTCTTATTCTTCTTCTTCATGTACTTCATTGAGGGAGGGAGAAAGAGAGAGAGAGGGACTTTCATCTCCCTACCCTCTTCCTTCTACTCCATGTGTCCATGTTGGAGAAAATAGAGAGAGAAAGGAAGAGAGCATACCATCTCTCAATCCTTCTTCCTCTTTCTCCAAGAATGAATTTGATGTGTTACTCTGAAAAACACAGAGCCTGGGTGAAAGAGATTTAAAGTGTGATAATCTTTCACTATCCCAAAGACGAGTCACCCAATGTCCTAAGAAAGGAAAACTCTACCGAAACATTGGTGGCAATACACCTAAAGTAGAATGGGTTGTTGCAGCAAAATTTTCTTTATGGGAATTGAGCAAAGAGGGAGCGGAAGAGGCAGAAAGGAGGTCGGGAGCAGATGCAATGGTGGTGGAGACAGATGGTCACTGAGAGAGGGAGGGAGGGGGAGAGAGAGAGAGAGAGAGAGAGAGAGAGAGAGAGAGAGAGAGAGAGAGAGAGAGAGAGAGAGAGAGAGAGAGAGAGAGAGAGAGAGAGAGAGAGAGAGAGAGAGAGAGAGGGTAGACATGGTAGCAGAGCCGAATACAAAAGTACAAAGGATGTGCACAAAGATGAATGAGAGAGAGAGAGAGAAAGAGCGAGAGAGAGAGAGAGTTAGTGCACATCAAAGAAGGGAATCTGTGAGATGGGTGCAGAGAGATGTCATGCACATAGAGATAGAAATAGTGCACACTAAAAGAGGGGAGAGAGAGGGTAGACATGGTAGCAGAGCCGAATACAAAAGTAAAAAGGATGTGCACAAAGATGAATGAGAGAGAGAGAGAGAAAGAGCGAGAGAGAGAGAGTCAGTGCACATCAAAGAAGGGAATCTGTGAGATGGGTGCAGAGAGATGTCATGCACATAGAGATAGAAATAGTGCACACTAAAAGAGGGGAGAGAGAGAGAGAGAGAGAGAGGTTCTAAGAGGTGGTAGAAGGAAGGCATAGAGCACACACACATAGGGGGGAGGGGGAGTGTTGTTTGTAGGTGGACGCACAACAAGACAATAGGAGAATCTGATCACACGACTAAGTGACTAAAGAGAGAGATATAGAGAGATAGAGAGATAGAGAGATAGAGAGATAGAGAGATAGATAGATAGAGAGTGAGAGAGAGAGAGAAAGAGAAAGAGGAAGAAGTGTATTGAATAGAAATGCTATGGCAACTTGTAGCAGTAGATGAAGACCACATTGTTGGAATGAAGTCGACAAGAAAAGCCTGAGGGTCGTTGGAGAGAGAGAGAGAGAGAGAGAGAGAGAGAGAGAAGAGAGAAGAAAAGAAAGAGAGAGAGAGAGGGTCAAACGAAGATCCTTACACATAAACACACGAGCTTATTTCTTTGTCTTTGAATTGTTAAAAATGTACAATATGAACTAAGGCTTAACTCAAGTGCCACATCATTTCACTTTTTGGTAAAGTCTACAACCACTTTTCCACGACTTTTAAGCTCAAGATTCCATCTACCTTGATTGAGAAAAGTGGGAAATTTTGGAGGCATCTTCTCTTGATTGTGAATAGATAGCATACTCGGTTGTTCATCAGATTTATTATTATTATGTCTTTTTGGTTTCCATTTCTTTTGCAATGATTTTGGTTTAGTTTTGGTCATCTCCAAGTATTCCTTCATCCATCTCTTCCTACATTCAAATGTAAAGGTAATCGATCTTGATATTTACAAATTTTACTTCATCTTCACTTACTAGTTTATGTCTGCATCCACTTTCATATGCCATGCAATCCCTGAACATATGTCCATATTGATCGCACCAAAAACATCGTATAGTTCTCTTCTGAACCTAGTTTGATTTTCTAGGTATCACTCTAGGGATGCATCTTCTAAGATCAAACAACTGTTTATTTGCAGATATAGTTTGGACCTTTACCTCATGTTTATGGTCACATTTCAATATTTATAAATCCTTAACTTAGTTGGTGAACAAATCAAATTTATGTCTCAATTCTAAAATCTTAGAATCCATTACCTCTTTTACGTCTTTAATCCCTATGCCCATTAGTTGCATAGTATCAGATATTGCATTTATAGTTTGCATTAAGGTCATAATAATACCAAGTTTTGCCTTTTATAGATTCATTCATGTTGATCTCCATTACTTTAAATTGCTCTTCATATCTTCTATATTGTTCTTCAATCATTTTGTTCATTTTAGTTTTCTTCTTTTTATGATGTAAGCTATGAAAGTAGTAGATTCTTAATCTAACCGAGAATAGAAGAGTGCAAAAGTGTATGGTCGAGCTAATGCAAGATGTGAATGATCAGATTCATGCAAACCAAATCAATATCTCTCTTTATGTGTATGAAGCAATGTAGATATTCAAAGAACTTGAAATGCGAGTGTGTGGAATATCTAATCTGATGCTGAGGTTTTTGCTTCTCTTCTGAAGGTGTGGATGGTGAATCGAGGATCTCCAATCACCAGGGCAATGGCTCGTATAGGGTTGGATTAGTGTGGGTGAGTCCTCCATGTCCGACGAGTGGCCTCTGCATGCTAGGCACCTCGCTCGGAGGTTGGTCTTCGAACGCAATGGGCCCACACTTCAGAAGGGAAAAGAACTTGGTCATATGGGATGAAGGATCGGCCATATGGATCATCATGGTGGATGCATGTGAACGTGGAACAAAAATTTAATACTTAAATAAATCATCAAACTCAAGGGTGCGATATAAAGAGACTATACTCGATGATCGTGATCAATATAAAAATGAATATAATGTGAGTATGGATAATACAAGTCAATCATGAAAATTCCTGCCACAGTGCAGATTAGATAACAAAAGCTAGAAGGATCTTCTCGGCCACAATGCAAAAGAAAATGCCTCTTCACTTCTTTCATTAATCTTTTTCTTCTCTTTCTTCACTCCAAAACTCTGAATGCCTTTCTTCTCTTCACTTTTTTTTCAAATCATGAGCTCATCTAAGAAAAGAAACCATGGAAAAAAAATTCAATTAGTGCATTTGAAAGATAGAATAAGACACACTAAAAAACTATACCCCTCAACTTTGATCTTATGTCAATTTGCTTTATATCTTACCCTTTCATAATTTCTATTAATTTACACATTCCTCTATTCCTTTCTCCTTGTCTCTCTCTCTTTCTCTATCTCTTTTTGAAATGTCTTTGATCTTTGATTTTCTACCCTACGATCTCCACTTCTACACTCTAGTCATCTATTCATTACAAATTGTTCATATTCCAACCGCAAAGATACATCTTAGACAAAAATGAACCACTTTTAATGAATGAATAGGGTTTTATTATGAATTGTCTCACTGCTATCACTTTGTCTTATTGATGGTCCTATGAAGAGATCAACGAAGTAATGGACTCTAGGTTTTACATGGGTGCTTTAGACATCCTTTAGGGCCCACTCATACTTCCCTTTGATGTGTAACTGGGTGACTTCTCAATTTATTTGATTTTCTTTTCATACGCATGACTACATCATTAATTATCATATTATCAAACCTAGGTATAGAGTAGTAAGCTCTATTATTGTAATCAAACATTTGTAAAAACTGAAAACATTTTCTTGGATTCTTAGTCTAGGCTTCTCATTTTTCCTCTCGTATTCTCCCTACAAGGAGCAATGACAAAGTTGATTTCGGTGAGCAACGAACTTGAGTTGGAGGTTCACAAAGAAATTGGAATTCTATATTATTAGTTCATGATCGAGCATATCCACTCCTACTTGCAGCAGAAGAATGATAGGCCCTTCCTAGGAATTGAATTTCTCTCTACACTTGAGGATTGAACTTATGAAATTCTGCACAATAAAACGAGACTCTCTAAGCTTTCCAACAAGCCATAGATCACTCAATGTGGAGAATGTGACCTATGTCAACCTCCTTGTACACGATAGAACAAAATATGCCCAAGCAGATAGCTATCACTTATGTGTGCCTCTTCACACACATATGTTGGGGAATATGCAGAGATATACAAGAGATCTTTCAAGATCAATGTACAGAAGAATAAGAAACATCCTATACTAAAATTAAATTCAAAAGAAGCCTTACAACAAGAGCTCTAAGATGGGCTATCTTGCACATGAAACAGACAACCACACAAAGAGATATAGACCAACAAGGTAGCCAAAGCTATCAACGGAGCCAATGAAGCCAAGATGAAGGTCAATCATCAAGGGGAAGAGGAAGAGGAAGATGTAGAGGAGGAAAATATGGAGGTCGAGGCTACTCCAACTCAAATGGATGCTTCAATTGTGGGAAGCAAGGACACTATGCCAAAGATTGTTGGCAAAAGCAAGGTGGGAACAATTACAAAGGGCAAGGTAATTATGCTAACTCCTCAACAAATTTAGAAAATCAGCATTTGTTAGCTCTAAAGCATAAAAGTGAAGGTCAACCACATGATGAGGTGTGGTATATAGATAGTGGTTGTAGAACCACATGTCAGGTAAAGAGGAGTACTTCAACAATCGTGAAGCACCCAACCAAAGAGGCTTTGTGGAGACAAGAGACAACACAGAGCATGAGACACAAAAAATGGGAGATGTGAAGCTTGAAGGCAACCACAAAGAAAAAGGACTATCTACGGTATTGCATATTCCTACTATTACAAAGAGCTTAATCTTTGTTGGACAGATGGTTCAAAAGGGATACCAAGTCAAGTACAACCACAAAGGATCCTTTATTGAAGACCCAAGGAATGGCTATGAGCTAATAGCCAAGGGAAAGAAGGAAGGAAGGATGTTCACTCTTGACATTTGCAAAGGACAAAGCAACAAGGCAATGTTCATCACCTATGGTGACAAGAAGATTGGAGATTTGGATTTGTGGCATAAAAGGTGTGGTCACATCAACATTCAAAGGTTGAAAGACATGGAGAAGAGGCAATTGGTAAGAGTTTTACTACATTTTTTATTACAAATGTTGCATGAGATGTGTGAAGCTTGTCAACTAGGCAAGTCTACTAGGAAACCCTTCAAGAAGAGTGGATATGTAGCACATGGTGTGTTAGAACTTGTGCACAGAGATGTGTGGGGGCCAACCAAAGAGCCCTCTCTTGCAGGTATTAGGCACTTTGTAACCTTCATAGATGAATACTCAAGAAAATTATGGTTGTATTGTATAAAACAAAAATCAGATGTGTTTGATATATTCAGAAGATTCAAGGCACAAGTTGAGAAGGAGACAGGTTGCTACATCAAAACCCTAAGGTCCAATGGAGGGGGAGACTACTTCTCCCATGATTTTTGTAATTTTTTGCAGGATCAAGGTATAAAGAGGCAAATCACTTGCATGTATACTCCCCAACAAAATGGGGTGGCAGAGAGCTAGAATAGGTATATTGCTGAAATCGCTAGGAGTATGTTCATTGAAATGAATGTGCCTTTAACAGATTGTTCATATGCTATATCTACTGCTGTGTACTTGATGAATAGGTGTCCCACATCAAGCATACATGGCATTACACCTCAGGAGGCATGGAGTGGAAGGAAACCAGACCTTTCAGACATTAGAATCTTTGGTTGTGTACGCTACACACATGTGCCACAAGAGTTGATAATGCTCTAAAAGTTGGTGTAGAATTTGAATTCAAGTTATGTCTCATTTGATCCAAAAATTTTAACAAATGAGAAATTATTTCATCAAGAGGAAGTTATAAAATTAAAAAGTCAACTAAACCTTGATATGAACAATCAAGAAACTAAACAAATTGAACAAGAAATTTAAGTAAGCACAAAATATGATAAACAAGTGAATGAAGTAGATAAATAGTTGATTGGTGATATTATCAAGCAAACCGAGTGAAATATAAAGACAACTTCAAATCTTTCTAAGGCTTTGAAAAAGAGCAAGAGAAGTAAAAATCTATCTTTTCAAGACATACTAGCAAATATGGGAGGATCATAGTATGATTTAAGAGGAATCACAATGAAAATGTATTAGATTGATCAAAAGTTGTTGATTTTTGATGAAGATGATGATGATTGATGATGGAAAATTGATGATGATGATAAACGGTGATGAAAATGATGATGATGACAATGGAGGATGCTGATGATGCGATTGTTGATGAAGAACAATAGATGAGGGGATTGAAGAAATGTTTGAATGATGAACAATGTTCAAGATGAACCAAAATGATAAGGTTAAACACTTCCAATCTAAATTCTATTTCTGAAAGAAAATGTTCATTGTATTTTTGTGTGTTAAAGATGTGTACACGTTTAAGAGAATTAAGTAGGATCAAGATAGCCAACATCTGTTATAGCAAACTTAAATTGAGTGCATGTATATGCTAATAGATTTGAACTCTTTGTATGTGGGATTCTTTGGATCCTACTATTTATTTCTTGTGAGATCCTACCTCCAAATAGATAATGATTAAGGAAAATCTTCATACTCAAGCCACCAGTGTATGTATGTGAATGTATTGTTAGTGCACTACAATGGGCTAGTAGGTGGGTGGAACAACCTTGGTTAGGTGATCAAGGCCATGAGCTGATGCTAGTTTCATCGTAGGCTTGACATATATGTTTTCATGCGCCTATATGGGTCGGTAGGCGAGTAGAGTCAGTCGGATGTGGTGGTCGAAGTGATGAGGTGACATCGATTTCATGTAGGGTTGACGTTGTGTGTTGTGAGCTATGTGGGTTCAGCAGACAGGTGGAGTAAACTTGGCCAGCGAGAGAAGTCCATGAGTCACACTTGATTTTGACATAGGCAAACTTGTGAAAATAAAAATAAAAAGAAAAAGTCATGAGCTAGGATGAAGTGTAAAAGAAAAGAAAAAGAAAAAGAAAAAGATAAATTAAAGAAAATAATAAGATATGATGGAGAGTTTGGATGGTAGGAGATAAATAGGGGAAACAAGGTATAATTCTACAAATCGAGTTAGTAGCTAGTACTTAGGATAAGCTATTGTATCTAAATGCGTTGAGTGAAAAAAGATCTAGAAAGCCTACGATTTATTCATATGATTGCTTTTCTGATTGCGAAAGCAAAAACATAATACGACATATGTGAAGCTTGCATCTACTTTATTTTGTAAAATTTGTACAAATCTTTATAAATTTGCATGAAACACATATACATTTGTTTTTAATTTGCATGTATCCATAACTATTCGATAATTTTGTATATTAGTGACTTGATTTGAAGGTTGGGCCATCAAGATAATGTGCATGTTTAGTGGGGATGGTGTCGATATGAAATCCCTCAGGGAGTGTACACCAAGAGACTTTTTTCAAATTTATCTCTTTATGATATGATTTTTTGACTATGCGAAGATGATAAGAGTTATAAAGTGTTCAAGTTTTGATTGATTTGATTATCTATGTGATGAAAAACCATTTCATTTTTGTGCATTCGACTTTTATATTTGTATAAAGCTCATTAACCTAACTCTAAACCCATGAAACCCTAACTTTTAACCTTGAAAACGTTTCTTGATTCTTTTTAAACCCGTGCATTTGTTATAAACCTTGAAAAACAATGTCAATTCCATCTTAAAACTTTAGAAAACATACAAACAAACCCTTAAAATGCAGTTCCTAACCCTTGAAACCCTATTCTTGACCCTTAAAATTCCACTTAAACCCTAAGAAACTCTAGGATTTTAGCCCCCAATGTACATGTTTAACCGTTAATTGATGTGTCTAACCCTAAACATGAGAAATCCTAATTCCTCCCAAATCAAAACCCTAGCTCGGGACCTTGGAACCTTAATGTTTCTAACTCTAACCCCTTAGTTAAATTATTCTTTTTGTATATAATTATGAAACCAAAATAGAAACCTTAATCAAAGAAAAAGGAATACAAAATAAAAATAAAAGAATAAAAACTATTAAAATAATAAGATAAATAAAAATAAAAAGCAAAATCAATTATAGAAAGGAAAGATTTCATTCTCTAAAAATAGAAAAACACAAAAAAGAAAATTTTGAAAATAGAATAGAATAAAAGGAGGATTTTCCTAGAATAGAAAAGAGAAGGTTAGAAGATTCTAGAGTTCTAGAGAGAGAAAAGGGGGAAAACTATAAAAATGTGCCCAATGATCATTTGGTTTTTCCCACGGTTTTTTTTCTCGGGTAATTTTTGCTTGTCTTTTCTTATTCTTCTTCTTCATCTACTTCATTGAGTAAGGGAGAGAAAGAAAGTCCTCCATCTCTTAGCCTTCTTCCTCCTACTCAATGTGTCCATGTTGGAGCAAATAGAGAGAGCAAGGAAGAGACCATATCATCTCTCTATCCTTTTCCTCTTGCTCCAAGAGTGAATTTGATTTACTGCTATTCTGAAAAACATAGAGCAAGAAGCGAGAGAAAAATTTTGTTCTTATGTTGATTTATTGCATAATTTGTGATTCTGTGAAAGGGATGCAAATGAGATACTTTCTGCATACATGTCTTTATTCTTGTCCATATTAATTTTTACTCATTCGCTGATTTCAACATGATTCTAATGTGGAGAGAGAGAGAGGGGGGGGAGTGAGATGGTGATGAAGATGAATCTGATGATGGAGATGAGCAAGGGGTTTCGTGGAATTGATGGTTTCTTCTATTTTGTAACAGGGTTAATGCTCATGTTGATGAGAAATTACAAGCAAAGTTCTTTGGAGCACATTTGCATGTAGATTTCTAGTAGTATGGTGCATGGGCACTAAAGTTTGCTTCTCCCACAGATTTTCAAGATTTTGAGACACAGTTTTGGAATTGTCTGTTCGATAACACCTATTTGCTAGAGGCGAATAATGGGCTAATCCTAAAGCAACAGATGATTCTGTGTGGGAAGATGTAGAGGAAAACTTTGACATGCCTATTGGCACCAAACCTTTGAAGGAAGACTATGTGGAACCATCAGAAGGCATTACATAGATTCTTACTTTGGGGGCTTTAGATCACAATTACCTTGTAAGTGTCATGGGTATCAAAGCACAAGTTCAAAATTGCGAAGAATGGATGATGTTCAAAGTTGGGACAAAGAACTTGAGGACTCAGATTTTGAGGAAGAGGAAGAAGAGGAGGCGAAAGCAAGGATGGGGCAAAGTCCACCATCAGTGCCTTCTTACCCTCCTTTCTCCTCGAAGCTAAGTTCTACGTCTCCGAGCCTCAAGAATGTCCTAGGTTAAACCGATTCAAAGCTTGAGAATCTTTCCCTATCCCAAAGGCAAGTCGTCTAGGGTCTTAAGAAGGGAAAACTTTATCCACACATTGGTGGTAACACACCTAAAGCACACTGGGTTTTGGCAACGAAATCTTGTTCATGGGAATTTAGTTGAGAGGGATAGGGCAATGCAAAAAAGAGTTTGGGTGCAAATGCAATGGCAGTGGAGATAGATGGTTGGCAAAAGAGAGAGAGAGAGAGAGAGAGAGAGAGAGAGAGAGAGAGAGGGAGAGAGACAGAGAGAGAGAGAGAGAGGGAGAGAGAGAGAGAGAGTCGATGCACATCGAAGACATAAAGCTGTGAGATGGGTGTAGAGAAGATCTCGTGCACATAAAGATAGAAATGTTTCATAGTAAAAGAGGGGGGAGAGAGAGATAGATAGAGAGAGATATATATATATATAGATAGAGAGAGAGAGAGAAGTGCTCAGAGGTAGTAGAAGGATGGCATAGAGCACTCACAGAGAGAGAGAGAGATATAGGGAGAGTTGATTGTCGATGGACGTAGAGAATGAAAATAGGAGAATTTGATCGCATGACTAAGTGACTGAGGGGGGACAGAGAGAGAGAGAGAGAGAGAGAGAGAGAGAGAGAGAGAGAGAGAGAGAGAGAGAGAGAGAGAGAGAGAGAGAGAGAGAGAGAGAGAGAGAGAGATAGAGAGAGAGAGAAGAAGAAGAAGAAGAAGAAGAAGAAGAGGAAACGTACTGAATAGAGGAGCTATGGAAGCTCTTGGCAGTAGATGAAGAGGATGTTGCTTGGATGAACTAGGCAAGAAAAAGCCCGAGGGTGGTTGGAGAGAGAGAGAGAGACAGAGAGAGAGAGAGAGGAAAAGAAAAGAAAACAAAACAAAGATCCTTACACATATATGTAGGAGCTTATTTCTCCATCTTTGAACTAATAATAAAGAATTCCAATTGCTTTGTGAACCTCCAACTCAAGGTCACTGCAGTCGACGAAAGCAGCTTTGTCACTGCTTTTTGTAGGGAGAATACGAGAGTAAAAGTGAGAAGCCTAAACTACGAATTGAAGAAAATGTATTTTGTTTTAACAAATGTTTGATTATAATGATAAAACTTACTACTCCATGCCTAAGTTCGATAATATGATAATTAATCATGTGGTCATGCATATGATAAGGAACTCAAATGAATTGAGAAGTCACCTAGGTACATAAGAAAGGAAGTATGAGTGGACCATAAACGACGTCTAAAGCGCCCATGTAAAAAAATGACTCCATTATTTTGTTGATATCTTCATAGGACCATCAATTAGACAAAGCCATAGTAGTGAGACAATTAATAATAAAACCCTATTCATTCATTAGAAAGTGGCTCGTTTTTTTCTAAGATGTATCTTTGTGGTTGGAATATGAAAGAAAATATCAATGTAATGAATAGAAGACTACAGTGTGGAAGTGCAAATGTAGATCGAAGGGCAGAAAATCAAAGATCAAAGACATTGAAGAGAGAGATAGAGAAAGAGAGAGAGAGAGAGAGAGAGAGAGAGAGAGAGAGAAAGGAATAGAGGAATGTGTAAATTAATAGAAAGTATTAAAGGGTAAGATATAAAGCCAATTGACAAAAAAATCAAAGCTAAGTAAGGCATATAGTTTTTTAGTGTGTCTTATTTTATCTTTCAAATGCACTAATTGAATTTTTTCCCATGGTTTTTTTCTCAGATGACCTCATGATTTGAATAAAAGTGAAGAGAAGAAAAGCATTCTGAGTTTTGAAGTGAAGAAAGAGAAGACGGAAGATCAAAGAAAGAAGTGAAGAGGCATTTTTTTTGCACTGTGGCTGAGAGGACTCTTCTAGCTTTTGTTACCTCTTCCTTTGTGTGGTGGGAATTTGAACTATCTAAGTTGTATTATCCATAGTCACATTGTATTCATTTGTATATTGATCACAAACATCGAGTATAGTCTTTTTATCTCACACTCTTGAGTTCGGTGATTTTTTTATATTATATTTTTGTTCCATGTTCACGTGCATTGACCAAGATGACCTATACGGCCCAACCTTCATACCACACAGCCAAGTTCTTTTCCTTTCTGAAGCGGGAGCCCATCGCATTTAGAGACCGACCTCCAAGCGAGGTGCCTAGCATGCAGAGGCCACTCGCCAGACGGGGATGATGCACCCACACATGCACACGCGACCTGAACCAACCTTCTATGAGCCATTGGTGCCCGACATCTCCTCCCTTTCTTCCCAACACTTGAACCCTAAATGAAGCAAGGTGATTGCCCTAGTGATTAGAGATCCTCGACTCTCCATCCACACATTTAGAAGAGAAACGTAAACCTCCACATTAGATCAAATTTTCCATGTATTTGCATTTTAAGTTCTTTAAATATCTGTATTGCTTCATACAGAGAAAGAGAGGGATTGACATAGTTTGCATGAGTATGGTCATTCACATCTTGCATTAGTTCAATCATACATGCGCACTCTTCTATTCTTGTTTAGATTAAGAATGTACTTATTTCATAGCTTAGATCATAAAAAGAAGAAAATTAAAATGAATGAAATGATTGAAGAACAATATAGACGATATGAAGAGAGATTTAAAGTAATGGAGATCAACATGAATGAATCTATAACAGAGAAATTTTGTATCATTATGACCTTAATGCAAACTATAAATGCAATATCTCATACTATGCAACTAATGGGCATAAGCATTAAAGACATAAAAGAGCTAATGGATTATAAGATTTCAAAATTAAAACATTAGTTTGACGTGTTGACCAGCCAAGTTAAGGATTTACAAATATTGAAATGTGACCATGAACATGAGGTAAAGGTCCAAGGTATATCTACACATAAACAATCATTTGATCTTATAAGATCCATCACTAGTATGAAACCTAGAAAATCAAATTAGATTGAGAAGAGACCTATATGATGTTTTTGGTGCGATCACTATGGACATATGCTCTAGGATTGCATGGCATGGATGCAAACATAAACTAGCAAGTGGACATGAAGTAAAATTTGTAAATATCAAGATCGATTATCTTTACATTTGAATGTAGCAAGAGGTGGGATGAAGGAATACTTCAAGCTCACCAAAACTAGATATGGAAACCAAAAAGACATGATTATAATGAATCTCATGAACACTCAAGTATGCTATCTATTCAAAATCAAGAGAAACCTATTGAAGAAAAAAAAAGAAGACAAATAAGGGTTGAAAACCAAAACATTGAAAAAATATTGAAAGAGCAAAAGGAAATAGATAAAAGAGAGTCTGATAAAGAAATTCGAGAGAAATCAAAGAAAGATTAGGATGTATATGTCTCATTTGATCTGAAATTTTTAACTAATGAGAAACTATTTGATCAAAAGAAAGTTATAAAATTACAAACTCAACTAAACCTTGATATGAACAATCAAGAAACTAAACAAATTGAACAAGAAATTCAAGTACGCACAGAATACGATAAACAAGTGAATGAAGTAGATAAATTATTGATTGGTGATATCGCCATGCAAATCGACGGAAATATAAAAACAATCTCAAAGCCTTCTAAGACCTTCAAAAAGAGAAAGAGAAGTAAAAATTTGTCTTTTCAAGATATATTAGCAAATAATGAAGGATGATTGTATGATTGAAAAAGAATCGCAATGAAAAATTATTAGATTGATCAAAAGTCATTGATTGGTGATGAAGATGATGATCATTGATGATCGACAATTGATGATGATGATAATAAAGGATGATGAAAATGATGATGATGATGATAATGGAGGATGCTCATAATGTTGATGGTGATGAAGAACAATAGATCAGGCGATTGAAGAGATGTTTGGATAATAGACAATGTTGAAGATGAACCAAAAGGATCAGGTGAAACACTTCAAATCTAAATTGAAGATATGAATTGCATTTTTGTGTGTTAAAGATTTGTACAATTTTAAGAAAATTAAGTAGGATTAAGATAGCCAACATCTATTATGGTTTTGTGTGAACCATGAACGACTATAAATGAAATGAATAGAGTCAGTGAGTATACTAGAAACTTTCCGTAGTGAGAACTTTGGAATGTGATGGAAAGGTTAAATTGACTACATGTATATGCTAATAGAGTTGAATAGTAATTGGGATTCTTAGGATCATAATATTTATTTCTTGTGAGATCCTACCTCCAGATAGATTATGATTCAAGAAAACTATCATACTCAAGCCACCAGTATATGCATGTGCATGTGTTCTTAGTGCACTATGATGCGCTAGAAGGTGGGTGGAACAACCTTGGCCGGGTGATCAAGGCCAGAAGTTGATGCTAGTTTCTTGGTAGGCTTGACCAATATGTTATCATGCACCTATATGGGTGGGTAGGTGGGTGGAATCGCTCTGGTTTGGTGGTCAAAGTCATGAGATGACATTGATTTCATGTAGGGATGGTGTTGTGTGTCGTGTGCTATGTGGGATTGGCAGACAATAGGAGTAAACTTGGTTGGCTGAACAAATCCATGAGTTGCACTCGATTTTGACATAGGAAGACTTGTGAAAATAAAAACAAAAAGAAAAAGTGATGAGCTACAATGAAGTGTAAAAGAAAAGAAAAAGGAAAAGAAAAATAAAAAAGTAAATAAAAGAATAAAATATGTTGGAGAGTTTGGATGGTAGGAGATAAATAAGGGAAACAAGGTATAATTCTACAAACCGAGTTAGTCTATCTTAGTATATGCTAGAATTAGGATAAGCTAAGGGATTTGAGTGGGTTGAATGAACGAAAGATCTACAAAGCCTATTGCTCATTTCATTGTGAAAGCAAAAACATCAGAAGACATATGTGAAGCTTGCATCTACTTTATTCTGTAAATTTGTACTAATCTTTATAAAATTGCATGAAACACATATACGTTTGTTTTTAATTTAATGCATTTGATACTTCAGTATGTTTGTTGACTTGATTTGAAGGTTGGGCCATCAAGAAGATGTGCAAGTTTAGTGAGGGTGGTTTCAAGATAAAATCGCTTAGGGAGTGTACATCAAGAAAATGTTTTCAAATTTCTCTCTTTATGATATGATTTTTTTACTGCATGAAGATGATAAGAGTTATAAATTGTTCAAGTTTTGACTGATTTGATTATTTATGTGATGAAAAACCATTTCATTTTTGTGCATTAGACTTTTATATTTGTATAAAGCTCATTAACCTAACTCTAAACCCATGAAACCCTAACTTTTAACCTAAAAAACATGGCTTGATTCTTTAGAAACTCGTGTATTTTTTATAAACCTTGGAAAACCATGTCACTTTCATCTTAAAATCCTAGAAAACATACAAACTAACCTTAAAACTCAGTTCTTAACTCTTGAAACCCTAGTTTCGATCCTTAAAATTTCACGTAAACCCTTTGAAACCCTAGTATTTTAGCCCCTAATATACATGTTTAACCATTAATTGATGTGTCTAACCCTAAAGATGATAAAACCAAAATAAAAACCCTAGGTTGGGACCTTGGAATCTTAATTTTCCTAACTCTAACTCCTTACTTAATTATTTCTTTTTGTATACAAGTGTGAAACCAATATATAAACCTTAATAAAAGAAAAAGAAATGAAAAATAAAAATAAAAGAATAAAAATGAATAAAATAAAAAATAGAAATAAAAATAAAATAGAAAATAAAAAATAGAAAAGAAAGGTTTGATTCTCTAAAACTAGAAAAGATAAAAAAAGAAGATTTTGAAATAGAAGAGAATAAAAGGAAGATTTTCCTAGAATAGAGAACAAAAGGTTACAAGATTCTAGAGTTCTATAGAGAGAGGATGGGTGAAAGCTATAAAAGCATGCCCAATGGTCATTAGGCTTTTCCCATGTTTTTTTTTCTTAGGTAATTTTTGCTTCTCCTGTTTTATTCTCCTTCTTCATGTACTTCATTCAGTAAGGGAGAGAAAAAGAGTCCTCCATCTCTCTGCTGTCTTCCTTCTACTCCGTGTGTCCATGATGGAGCAAATAGAGAGAGCAAGGAAGAGAGCATACCAGCTCTCTATCCTTCTTCCTCTTGCTCCAAGAATGAATTTGATGTGTTGCTACTCTAGCAAACACAAAGCAAGAAGAGAGAGAAAAATTTTGTTCTAAGCTTGATTTATTGCATGCTATGTGATTGTGTGAAAGGGATGCAAATGAGATACTTTCTGCATACATGTCTTTATTCTTCTCCGTATTAATTTGTATTCATTCATTGATTTCAACACGATTGTAATGTAGAGAGAGAGAGGGGGAGGGAGATGGTGATGAAGATGAATCTGATTATGGCGATGAGAAAGAGGTTTCATGACATTCATGGTTTCTTCTAGTTGGTGGCAGGGTTAATGCTCATGTCGATGAGAAATTACAAGCAAAATTCTTTGAAGAGCACGTGTGTAGATTTTGTGCATTATGGTGCATGGGCACTAAAATTTGCTTCTCACACAACTTTTCAAGATTTTGAGACATAGTTCCGAAGTTGTTTGTTTAAGAACACCTACTTGCTAGGGGAAACTGATGGGCTAATCTTGAAGTAGTAGATGGTTCTATGTGCGAAAATGCAGAGGACACCTTTGACATGCCGATTGGCACCAAACCTTTGAAGCAAGACTATGTGGAACCATCAAAAGGAATTACACAGATTCTTATCATGGGGGCCCTAGATCATGATTACCTTGTAAATGTGAAGGGTATCCAAGCAAAAGTTCAAACTTGCGAAGAATGGGTGCTAGTCAGAGTTGGGACAAACAACTTGAGGACTCTGATTCTAAGGAAGAGGAAGAAGAGGAGGCAGAAGTAGAGATGAGGCAAAGTCCACCATCATTGCCTTTTCATGCTCCTTTCTCCTCAATGCTAAGTTCTACATCTCCAAACCTCAAGAATGGCCTCAGTGAAATCGATTCAAAGCTCGATAATCTTTCACTATCCCAAAGGCAAGTCGCCCAAGGTCCTAAGAAGGGAAAACTTTATCCACGCATTGGTGGTAACACACCTAAAGCACAATGGGTTGTTGCACCAAAATCTGGTTCATAGGAATTCAGAAGAGAGGGATAGGGAGATGCGAAAAGGAGGTCGGGTGCAGATGCAGTGGTAGTGGAGACAGACGGTCGAGAGAGAGAGAGAGAGAGAGAGAGAGAGAGAGAGAGAGAGAGAGAGAGAGAGAGAGAGAGAGAGAGAGGGAGAGAGTGAGAGAGAGAGAGAGAGAGAGGGAGACATGGCAGTGGATCAAAATAGAGAAGTATAGAGGATGTGCACAAAAATGAGGTAGAGAGAGATATAGATAGATAGATAGAGAGAGAGAGGTTGCAAAAGGGTAGAGAGAGAGATAGATAGAGAGAGAGAGAAGGAAGGGGAGACATGGCAGTGAAGCCGAATACAGAAGTATAGAGGATGTGCATAGAAATGAAGTAGAGAGAGAGAAAGAGAGAATGAGAGTTAGAGCATGAGAGAGAGAAGCGAGAGAGGGAGAGGGAGGGAGAGAGAGAGAGAGAGAGAGAGAGAGAGAGAGAGAGAGAGAGAGAGAGAGAGAGAGAGAGAGAGAGAGAGAGAGAGAGAGAGAGAGAGAGAGAGAGAGCACATCGAAGAAGGGAAGTTGTGAGATAATTGTAGAGAAGATGTCCTCGACACAAAGACAGAGATAGCACACACTAAAAGACACGAGAGAGAGAGAGAGAGAGAGAGAGAGAGAGAGAGAGAGAGAGAGGCTCTCAAAGATCATGAACAGAAGGTGGAGAGCATAGAGAGAGAGGGAGAGAGAGAGAGAGAGGGAGAGAGAGAGAGAGACAGAGAGAGAGACAGAGAGACAGAGAGAGGAGAGTTGGTTGTACGCGAACACACAGAAGGAAAATAGGAGAATCGATCGTGCAACTGAGTGACTGAAGAGAGAGAGAGAGAGAGAGAGAGAGAGAGAGAGAGAGAGAGAGAGAGAGAGAGAGAGAGAGAGAGAGAGAGAGAGAGAGAGAGAGAGAGAGATGGAGAGAGAGAGAGAGAGAGAGAAAGAGAAAGAGGAAGAAGCGGACTATACAGAGGAGCTATGGGAGCTTCTTGTAGTGGATGAAGACTATGCTGCTCGAATGAAATCATCAAGAAAAAGTTCGAGGTTGGTTGGGGAGATTAGAGAGAGAGAGAGAAACAAGAAAAGAAAAGTAAGAAAGAGAGAGAGATGGTCAATCAAAGAACCTTACACATATATGTGCGAGCTTATTTCTCTATCTTTGAACTAATAATATAGAATTCCAATTGCTTTGTGAACCTTCAACTCAAGTTCACTACAATCATCGAAATCAACTTTGGCATTCCTCTTTGTAGGGAGAGAATGAGAGAAAGAGTGAGAAGCCTAAACTCAGAATTAAATAAAATGTTTTTTTGTTTTAACAAATGTTTGATTACAATGGTAAAACTTACTACTCTATGCCTAACTTTGACAAAATGTTAATTAATCATGTGGTCATGCGTATGCTAAGGAACTCAGATAACTTGAGATGTCGCCTATTTACACATCAAAGGGAAGTATGAGTGGGCTCTGAACGATGTCTAAAGCACCCATGTAGAACCAAGAGTCCATTGTTTTGTTGATCTCTTCATAGGACTATCAATTAGACAAAGTGATAGTAGTGAGATAATTAATAATAAATCCCTATTCATTCATTGAAGAAGTGGTTCATTTTTGTCTAAGATGTATCTTCGTGGTTTCAATACGAACAAAAACATCATTGTAATGAATAGAAGAATAGAGTGTAGAAGTGGAGATCGTACGGTATAAAATCAAAGATCAAAGACATTAAAAAGAGAGATAGAGAGAGAGAGAGAAAAAGGAATACAAGAATGTGAAAATAAATAAAAATTTCTTAAAGGATAAGATTAAAGCAAATCGACATAAAAAAAAAGCTAAGTAAGAGGTATGGTTTTTAAGTGTGTCTTATTTTATCTTTCAAATGCACTAATTGGATTTTTTTCCCACAGTTTTCTTTTCTCATATGAGCTCATGATTTGAAGAAAAGCGAAGAGAAGAAAAGCATTTGGAGTTTTGAAATGAAGAAAGTGAAGAGCAAAGATCAAGGAAAGAAGTGAAGAGGTAGTTTTTCTGCACTTTGGCCAAGAAGACCCTTCTAGCTTTTGTTACCTGATCCTGAGTGTGGTGGAAATTTTCATTATTTGAGTTGTATTATCCAGAGTCATATTGTATTCATTTGTATATTGATCACGATCATCATCTATAGTCTTTTTATCTTGCACTCTTGAGTTTGGTAAATTTTTTTTAGTATTGTATTTCCATTCCATGTTCATGTGCATCCACCACAATGATGCATATGACCCAGCATTCATCCAACATGGCAGAGTTCTTTTCCCTTCTAAAGGATGCAAAATCCATCCTTTTGTTGTAGCTAATGCAACAAGTGCTCTAGCAGTAGACATTTTAGCTAAAGGTATGAGTGTTTCCTAATAATTAATGCCATATGTATGTACATAACATTTTGCTACCGATTGTGCTTTATACCTGCTTATGCTACTGTCAGCATTGTGCTTTACCTTGTTAACCCACTTGTAGCCTATGGGTTTCTTTCTTTGCATCAATGGAATGAGCCTCCATGTTTCATTGGCATAAAGTGCAGCCATCTCTTCAACCATAGCTTTCTCCCAATCTTCATTTCCAATCCCATATTCAAAACAAGAAGGTGTGACATCTTCCATTATCTTAGTCATGTCGGCACAATTTGGAGTCATGTAACTATCATACATTGGTCGTTACATTGAAATCCACATCCTGCTAGATCTTCTTGGTCATTGATCACTTCTTCTTCTATCATATGCATGTTTTTTTCTTACTCCTAGAGTTTTCACACAAGCCAACCCAAGTTCTTCTTAAGGGCTCTTTTCTGAACCACTTGAATCTTCATCAATGTCTTCAAAACTTGTAGATTTTTTACTACTAGCAAAAAACATTTCTTTGTCTTTCTTGGATATAGTCAATGAATTTGTGGGACTAAAATCTCCATGCAATCTCCCACTCCATGGATTTGAGTTGAAACTCTTACTTGGTGACACATGAGTTCCACTCAAAACTTGAGATTCTGCACTTGCTTTTTTAGCATTTCCTTTGTCATTTGTTTCAAGATTAAGTCATGATAGACCGGACTTTTAGCCAATGTAATGGCATGTTGACCATCACAAAGCAAACGAGATACATGCTGAGGTAGACCCATATCACAAGCAACATGGGAAGGCCACAATTCTTCCTTACATGACTTAGTTGCTGCAACATACTAGGCTTGTCTTGTGGAAACAATTTTACATTCTTGATGACAAGATGTCCAAGAGATAGCACCTCCAACAATATGAAAAATGTATGTTGATGTAGACTTATGATTGTCTACACAACCAACATATTTAGAATAAGTGTAAGCAATAATGGATGCGTTCCCTCTATCCGAGCATGGAAACTTTCCCTTAGTGCCACTTAGATATCTCAAAATCATCTTGACCACTTCCCAATGCTTGTTGCCACGATTAAACACGTATGTGCTCACAACTCCCACTACAAATGCAATGTCTCGTTTCAAAGCTACCATAACATACATGAGACTACCAAGAGCAAATTGATAAGGAATTTTGGTCATGAATTCCTTTTCATCATCTAATTTGGAACAATGATCCTTGCTTAATTTCACATACATGGGTAGATGTGTACTCAATGTCTTTCCACCCTACATATAGAACCTATGAAGTATTTTGGATATGTACTCACTTTGAGACAAGGATATGCATCTTTTACTCATATCGCGAGTAATTTGCATGCCGTGAATATGTTTGGCATCCCCCAAATCCTTCATATCAAATTTATGACTCGACTTTTTTTTGAGAATTGACAAGGCATAAGAGGACTTCCCAACAATCAACATCGTGCACATAAAGTATCAAGCATATCAAGCTACCATCTGGGCATCTCTTTCTGTAGGGACTATATGTGTGTGTATGTATGCATGTGCGTATATGTGTGCATGTATATGTGTGTGTATATATATGGATGTATGTATATATATGTGTGTTTATGTATGCATGTGTATGGATGTGTAAACAACCTAAAAACCCTTATCCTATTTTTATATATTTAATTTGCATTTTATATGTGTGTATTTATGTATGCATATGTATATGTATGCATGTGTGTCTGTATGTATGTATATGTATATGTATTGTGTATATGTGTGTGTGTATATATGCATGTGCGTACATGTGTGTGTGTATGTATGCATGTGTGTACATGTGTGTATGTATGCATGTGTGTACAAGTGTATGTGTTTGTATTTATGCATGTGTGTATATGTGTGTGTATGTATGTGTGTGTGTATATGTGTGTGTATGTATGCATGTGTGTATATGTGTGTATATGTGTGTGTGTATGTATGCATGTGTGTACATGTGTGTGTATGTATGCATGCATGTGTGTATTTATGCATGTGTGTACATGTGTGTGTATGTATGCATGTGTGTGTATGTATGCTATGTGTGCATGTGTGTGTGTATGCATGTGTGTATATGTGTATGTGTATATATGTATGCATGTGTGTATATGTGTGTGTATGTATGTGTGTGTATATGTGTGTATGTATGCATGTGTGTATATGTGTGTGTATGTTTGCATGGGTGTACATGTGTGTGTATGTATGTGTGTGTATGTATGTGTGTGTATGTATGCATGTGTGTACATGTGTGTGTATGTATGCATGCATATGTGTATATGTGTGTATGTATGTATGCATATGTATGTGTATGCATATGTGTATATGTGTGTGTGTATATTCATGTGTGTATATGTGTGTGTATGTATTTCTATATCTCTCTCTCTTTATATATCTCTCTTTACCTCTCTCTATCTTTCTCTTTTTCATCTTTCTTTATCTCTCTCTATCTTTCTCTCTTTCATCTCTCTTTATTTCTTTCTCTATCTTCCTTTCTTTCTTCTCTATTTATCTCTCTCAATCTCTCTCTCTCTGTTTCTCTCTCTATCTCTCTCTCTATATCAATAAAGAATAAAACAATCACTTATACGTATGTCCCTCTTTTGGATCGTTGTCATCAAATCATAATGTATGTCGTCTATCGTCGAATTCCAAAGAATACATGCCAAAAAACTTCTGCAAAATCAATGAGAAGAAAAATTATAAAACATAAAGCATAGAGAAAGACAAAGGGTAAGAGTACATGCACCACTTACCAAGATGCAAGATCTAGAGAGAGAGAGTGTGTGTGTGTAGAGAGAGAGATCTATGTGTGTGTGCACAATACAATGCAGGTCACAATTCGGTTCGCACACCCAAGTTTGATAGAAGCAAGCAGTACTCAGTGTAAAACACGTGCAAAATGTTGATTTTTTATCTTGGGTTCTCGATATGATTAAAACACGGCCTCGGTATAGGCATCAGTATAGCTATCAGTATGAGCTTCGGTAATTTATTGGAAACTACCGATGTTCATACCAAAGGTTATACGACACCCATACCAATGCTTATACGAATCTGTATACTGATGGTCACAAAATATCTTGGCGATCCATTTTAAATGGTCATACCGATGGTCAAGCGACAATTGGTATACTTAATTACATTTCTCCAAGGTTTATACTAGTGCCGTGCATGACCGTCGATATAGGAAGCCTTCATATGCCCGTCATATGTTATGGTGATCTACCAAGGAAAACAAGGCACAACCGCTAAACCATGCTTGTTGGATTGAAGATTTAGTATTAATATCCTCAGTTTGATATTAAAATCTACATAATTGAACATAGATATAACTCTAAAATCCTAAGATTGTCAAAGGGAATGTAGTGTAGGTATGCTTTATGTTTGAAGTTTTGAATTGACGCATAAAGCATACCTACACTAGTTGGTGACAGATTTTCACCCAGAAGGGACGAAATATTTTATTGTGAAGTACAAATTATATAATATGAACCAATCTCCACGAGGGTGTTCTCCCATCGACATACTTGTCAGCGTCCTTTTTCTTTCGAGCAGTGGGTCCCCCTTCTACATCATCTTTAATTTGTACGAGTGCTGTTTTGGCAGAAAAAAACGAAGAAAAAGGCAAAGAAAGAAACATAGAACAATGTCTTACGGCACTTGTACGAAGAGACATGAATGATTGTGTTCCGAATCATATCATACAAGCTAGAGCTGTGAGCTGTTCTCTTTGACTCGGTCGCATGCAAATAACGTAAAAGCGGAGAGGTGTACAACGCCCTTTTTTTTTCGTGTAGATACATTGGCGTTTGTTTAGCTTTTCGGCAGAAAGCCGATCGCTGCATCAAATAATGGAAGACCGAGTCGTCCTGTTGCTTCTCACAAATCACATCAAATAATGGAAGACAAATCAAATCCTCACAAATCAAATCCATACAGTCTCCTCGCAAATCATAACATGGGTGAATTGGTCAAAGAATGAACAATTTGAGCAGAAGGATCTTATTTTATGTGTCCAATTTCCATCATATATGTTAAAGTAAGGAATTTCTTTAAATATTCGAGCTTTATATCGGAATTCAAATTTATTTCCCCCTTAATGTCTCAAATTATTAAGGCGTGCCACACTATGAAGATAAGGCAAATTTAATCCTAAGCATCGATGGAATAGGGAAATGATCGCCAGTCCACAAGCGGTCCTTAGTTTAGCTTCAAGCAATTAAGGCATAGAAAAGAACTGTGACTCGCATAGTGGATTATGGGACTAGACCATGTTATATTTCATGCAAGAAGCGCTTATATGTGGAACAAAGGAAAAACAGGGGGGTTCTTATGTAGGGGGATGCTGGACAGTCACAATGATATTATTATATTCGTGATGCCTACATGAATAATTGAAACCCTCTATGGCATGCTTGAAGATGACTCGATAGGTGTTTTATGATAGGTTTGGAAGTGATTCTAAATGCATCCAACTCTAGTGGGATTTTATAACAAGTATATTAGAAGTCCCTCACTACTATCTTTCCTACAAAAGATGCTTCGTATGGCTCCATCAGCCATCATAACAGCCAAATGGGTTCTCACTACTATCTTATCCGGGTTCTCGTCTATCCATCAGCCATCATAGCAGCCAAATGGGTCACCAAAAGATTATAGGAAGATGAATCAAACGATTCTGTGAATATTTCATACATTACTTCCTAGTTTTCATATCTTGGTTGACATATACGACTCAAATTTCCTCGTTGATGATTGCTAGGAGAAGCAAAATTAATCAGGTATATCATCCATATACCTGTTTTTGTATGTATAAACTCAATGCCCAAGAAAAAGCGGAGCAGACCAAGATCTTTCATGTTATAAAAGAACAAATTGATAGTTTCATAATTCATATCTGATTTTCGATCCGATTAGCCATTATATTACCCATACGTTTCCATGAACTCAACATACTAAAAAATTGAACTTCATGTGATCATCATGCATGTAAGTGTGGATAACTCAGAATATTTTGTGCCGAACAGCATATGAATAAATAGAGTTTCAAGGAAATTATGACCGAATGATGTGTGCTCTTTAAAATTAAGGACTTCGACACAATAGATAGAAAGTGCAAGGCATTGATAAAAAAAGAGTGCCTTTCAAATCCAATAAAAAATTTCTTACAGTCGAACGCGCACATCACCTGTCACGGAGAAACTCCGAAGCTGGAGAAGATTGAAGAGCCAACCTCACGTGATTTCCTAGGTTGCATTAGGATAGGAAACACCATTTCTCATATTACTGGGAGATTCGATTGCGTAGATATAGCCTTTGTTTATCAATTCTCGTGGGCAAAGTTATTCAACATGCTTTTGTAGTTTTGTGTGCTCATCAGATATCTGCACTTTACAAACCTTTTATCTTCTCTTCTCTATAGTTGACTCACCCATCCCCGCCAAACTACAAGGCTCTGCCTCCCCTTATAGTAGTTAGGTGATCGCACATTAGAGCACACTAAAACCTACTACCTTTCCTCTTGTATGCTCACCTTCTAATGAAGCTAGGTTTCCCCCGAAATCCCCCTTTGGAGTCCATGTCATCTCCCCCTTTGTATGAAAAGATTTTATGGGACTCTTTCTACTGTCACATAATCCTAGTAGGAGATGGTTGATCCACGCCTTAAGAGAGAGGATTAGGAAGTAATCCTCAACCATGGCTTTGGGGCAAGTGGTTAGCCCATCGCACTCCTAACAAGGAGGTTGTGAGTTCGATTTTCGAAATTGGTATCAGATCCTAGTTGAGAAATTGGGTTTGGTAGACGGTGGCACGACACGGTGCATCTCATGGTACATCCTGTCAGGGTACACTTGTCAGGGTACATCTGGTTAGGGTACATCCAGATAGGGTACATCCAGATAGGGTACATCCATTTGCACTTGGAAGAAGCATCTATGTGTGGTGAGTGTGACACTAATCTTAGATGAAGGTGCATGTGCAATTGGGCACTAGAGAAAGGTGGGCTGGATAGGTCCAAAATAGGTCCATGTGCTCGAGTTTGAGGTTGGTGGAAGCACTCACGCATGGAAAGTGGGTCCAAGAGAGTTAGAAGGGTCCACAAGTGAGCATTGAGGGCAATGCTCAATCTAAGGGGGGAGGAATGTCACATAATCCTAGTAGGAGATGGTTGAACCACGCCTTAAAAGAGAGGATTAAGAAGTAATCCTCAACCATGGCTTGGGCAAGTGGTCAGCCCATCGCACTCCTAACGAGGAGGTTGTGAGTTCGATTCTCGACATCTACCAACTGGATTTTCTCAATAATCTCCCTATATATGGTTAGTTCCTTATCAATACCCTTTATATGGCCACAAGCTCCCAATGGACAAGCAAAAGATACACCATTGGGAAAGTTGCCCGTAAGCTGCATCTGTTCAAAACAGTTATGGACAACTGCATATTCTTGATTATTTGGATAAGTTGTCATCCGTGTATTCCAAGGGATTAGGTTTCTAGTTCTCAATGATTCTAAAGTATCTTGTGCCATGATAAGAGAACCCACTTGGCATACACATGTATCAAAGCACGTCTAACTGTTTGATCATACCAATAACCTATTTTTGCCATTACTTTTCAGAAAACTTTACGATTGCATGCATCGAACCATTAAGTGCCATTGAGGAAGGACTAAAGACCTTTTCTGTAAAATGTGTGCCTTTGAAATTTCATCGAATACGGATCCTCCTCATGAAGTTGAGAAGTGAATTAGTGGAAAAAAAAAATCTTCACGAGGAATGCCTGTTGGATTCACGGTTTCATATTCATATCTTAAGTTTGTTATTAAAGTCTACATGATAGAATAAAATAGATATAGCACTAAAATCCTAGGAATGTTAAAGAGAATGTAGTGTAGGTATGCTTTATGTCTGAAGTTCTGAATTTAAGCATAAAGCATTTCGACACTAACTGGTCACGGATTTTCTCTCCCAAGTGACGAAATATTTTATTGTGACGTGGACCAAGCTCCACGAGAGTGTTCCCCCATCGACATACTGCGACCTTTTGCTTTCGAGAAGTGGATCCGCTTCTACAACATCTTTATCTTTTTTTATTTTTCAAAGGAAGTAGAAAGAACAACCGTACAAGTGACATTAATTTTCAAAAGTACTGTTTTGTCAGAAAAGAGAGAGAGAGGAGGAAAAAGCAGAGAACGATTTTTAAAAGTACTGTTTCAAAAGTACATTAATTTTCAAAAGTACTGTTTCAAAAAAGACAAAGGAAAAAGCACTTCATCTTTAATTTGTACAAGTACTGTTGTGGCGAAAAGGAAAAAGAAAAAGACAAAGAGAGAAGCACAGAACGATCTGTTTGTTTAGTTTTTGGCAGAAAGCCGATCGCTGCATCAAATAATGGAAGACCGAGTCGTCCCGTTGATTCCCTCAAATGCACATCAAGTAATGGAAGACCGAGTCGTCCCGTCACTTGTCAAAAGTACAATCCGTCTCACATATTTTGTCTCCTCACAAATCATATCATGGACGAATTAGTCACAGTATCAACAATTTGAGCAGAAGGATCTTATTTTATGCCTCGGATTTCCACCATATACGTTCAAGTAAGGGATTTCTTCAAATATTCGACGTCTATATCGAAATTCAAATTTATGTTCTTCTTAATGTCTCAAATTATTTAGCTGGTCATGCCGGGGCATGAAGATAAAGACAACTTTTATCTTAAGCATCGATGGAAGAGGGGAATGATCGCAATCCAAAAAAGGCGCATAGTTTAGCTTCAAGCATTCAAAGTACGGAAAACAAATAGATTAGCCCATGTTATATTTCATGCAAGAAGCCCTTAGGTGTGGAACAAAGGATATTCTTATATTTGTGATGCGTACGTGAATAATATAAGTGAGACCCTCCATGTGATTCTTGAAGATGACTCGATAAGTGTTTTACGATAGGTTCGGAAGTGAGTCTAAGTGCATCCAATTCTGCTGGTTCGTAGATCTGATTTCTCACAATGAGCATCTATGCATTTAGCAAGAGCTTTCTTTACGTATTCATGAGTTTCCAACAACTATAGAAGCCTCTTACTATCATCGTTCCTACAAAAGATGCTTCGTATGGATCCAAAAAGTAATCCGGGTTCTCCTCTATCCATCAACCATCGTAACAGCCAAATGAGTGACCAGGAAGATTATTCGAACGAATCTACGAAGATTTAATACATTAGCTCATAGTTTTGATCTCTTGATCAATGTGTACGACTCAAATTTCGTTACTGATGATTGCTAGTAAATTTTCGGATCATACGAAACGAAATTGGGCTATATTCTTAAAGTAATTTCTCCTTACCCATAATTTGAATCAATCATTGCTTCAAGGAGGACGAACATTCAAGGAAATCATTTTTCTCTAGTGATGGTGGAAGAAGGGCGAGCATTGGTCATTCGCCTTAGAAGGGGCACCAGTCATCAAACTCATTCGCCGTAGGTGCTTCCAATGGTGAGAACATTTGGATTGGAGTTTCTTTCCTCTTTCTAGAATGTCCTTCTCAGCTCTCTTGATGACAAAAAATAGGACACAAAATGCTTCTGATAGTGGATGAATAGAGGACTATTCGGAGTCCTTATGGGCGAATATAAGCGAACTATTGTTAGGAAACATTATTGAGGACATGGAATGGAGGATCTCACTATACGTATGAATGTTCATTTCCTCAAGTGCATTTGGACAAAGTAGACTTATGTACAACACAAATCCGATGCGTGTAGACTTTAAAGGCTTCTTCCGTAAAACATAGCACCCCCTCGTCGCATGATTCACTTTTGGTATTAGAAATGCCATGAATGTGTATACACTAGAGGATCCTCCTCGTCTTAGAGTGGGAGGCCCCTGTTACCATCCTCTCCGAGGAATTGTTCATTTCAGTTCTCAAAAGCTTCTATTCTTTTGTGACGAAAAGAAACGTAGAGAGGAGTCTTTGTACTTGCTATCTTGAATATTGAGAGAAGAATCGCTTTCGGAAATCTTATGCATAAATATATTAAAGAGGCTTATATTAAAAACCCAAGCAATACAAAGTCAACCTATCATAAACTATGGTTCCTGTAATCCTCTCTGATTCCCGTTGTGAGTGGAGCAATTATATGTGAATACTTGAAATTACTTGTTAAAACAAAAATCAGACTTATTGTTTGTGAGTCAAGGCAACCTCATAGAAATGATGCCACTAGGAGTAGCTTCTACAACTCATTACATAGAAAATGAACTCCAAGCTTACTACAATTAAAGTGAGATATATTAGATATTAAAAAAATGTGAGTCGATTCTCGATGAACAACTGGCTACATCTTAAACACAATCAATCTGTAGCCCAATCAATCTTCGACCCGATATATATATATAGAGAGAGAGAGAGATATGGTGATTCATTTTTTTGATGGAAGCAGGCATGGGCACAACTAAGCAAGAGGATTTCTCACCGTATTTATTACTACTAGTAATGTCAAACTAATAGGGCTGAAATGCAGTAAAACGAGTAATCTAAAACTAATGGGGGTCAAATGCATACGAGGAGCTTATCATTTCAATTTATACAAGTTTCATTCAACTTAAAGGCCACCCCACATTTACGAGTCATTTGAGCAAATAGCTTTCACATATGAGTCAAATGTTCATAAACTAAGGCCCTAGCTCATCCTTTAATGAATCAACCCAAAATCTGCATGCCGTAGTTTCAAGCAGAAGTATACATGGACTAGCCACAAGAACATGAGGATTCAAGGCACCAAGAATATGTTTGTAGGTTTCAAAAGGCTTTGTATGCGTTAAACAAGCCCCGCATTCTTGGCATGCAAGGATTACTAAGTACTGAACAAACACTAGATTTTCTATGTGTGATGCAAATCATTCATTATATGCAAGAAAGGGTGATGATGGCATTAGGATTATGGCTATTTATGTTGATGAACTGATTGTAGATGGTCATAATAACAAAAGAATTAAATAGGTAAAGCAACTCCTTATGGGGGAATTTGACATGAAAGATTTTGGTGTGCTATGCTAGTTTTTGGGCATTGAATCTATACATACAGAAACAAGTATATGAATGTCACAAAGGCAATTTGCCTTGAGCATGGTGCAAAAGTATGGAATGGATGATTGTAAGCAAATTTCTATGCCATTAGATGCCAGATTGAAGCTGGATATTACACCAAATGAAACATTGGAAGATGCTACAATGTACATTAAAATAGTCGGAAGTTTGATATATCTCATAATTACAAGGCCTTATACTATTGGTGATAGAGTATTATTTCTACTCTCGTGTTACATTTCTAGTCTCTTAGATTGTTGGCATGTTGTCTTCTCAATTTGATGGCATTGAATTTTAGAGATGGAAAGATGAGATGTGGCATACATTGGTTCATGCACGGTTACACATGTACATGCATATGCATTTCTCGGTGAGCATCATTTTGATTTGTATTTGGGACAGGTTATGCTTGTCAAAGGTGCCAAGATTGGGCATAATTATCCACTCTAGGTACTTCATGTGAGACAGAGTCTCATCTCAATGGGAGTTCAATCTTATGTGTGATGTGAGACTTGTCATGTCTCATTTTTTCTACCTACACATAAGTTTTATTAAAATTCCTGATGCACATGTATGGCAGGATTTAGATGCTCAGATGGATGGACATGTATAACATGTTTCAGACGCTCATGATGCTTATGGAGAGCATGATTGTTTTCATCATATGGATGCTTTTATGGATCAAAAATTGGATGATGATTTGAATGCTTTAGAGCATGATGGAGGTGCTCATGTAGAGAATTATGATGATACCTAGTTAGAGGGTGATGATCAGTTTGACCTTGGTATTTATGTTGTGCGAATAGCTCATGTGGAGCACGATTATACACTTGGTGTAGTAGAGCAAGATTTCTCTCATGGTACACAGTGTGTGATAGAGTAGTTTAGCTCTCAGGATGTAGAGCTAGACATATCCTTGCTTGATACGATGACTCATTTAGATGTTGCTGAGTCAATGATAATGCAATCATTCTTGGGCTAGCTCACGTAAAATGCCAACAAACATATCCTAGGACATGCTAGTCATTATGATGGTGTTTTGGATGCCTTGGATACAGGCATAGGTAACATGCTTAGGATAGCCAAGATAGCACATGTTTTGTTAGCATTCACGAGACTGATGTATGAGTTGTTATACTTGACACTAGATGTTGTAGTTGCTATTGGAGGATTTGTACTTGGAGTTCTCATTCATTCAATGACTTACATAGGCATAGACTGAGTGGGAGCTTTCCAGGAACTTCATCAGTTCTTGCACTAGTTAGATGTGAGCTCGACTTATCAATATGAGTCTAGAGCAGTTTGAGGTGCATGGATACACCTTGTTTGAGGAATTTGGTATAGGCTAATTGGTGTGAGTTGAGATCTCGACTCTTCATGTATATTATTTATTAGTCCTATATCATTCTTTGTAGGTGTTACCACTTACGGTCACATTGACACTTAAGTGGGAGATTGTTGGGGATGTAAGGATCATGTGACCTGACACCTATATTCATATATATACATCATTTATAGAACATTGCCTCAAGAAAGATCATTATGTGGGTTTGGAGGCTCCCATGCATGTGTGTGCATCTCTCCTATACTCTCTCTCCCTCCATCTCCTCCTTGCTCCTCTTGATCAACACATCAAAGCCCTTCACTACTTTAGATTATGCATTGTTTTATGAAGCTAGCACAGAATTCAATGTTCATGAATACACCAATGTAGATTAGGCTAGTTGGATTCTAGATAGAAGATCTACTTATGGCTTTCTATTCTCATTTGGAAGTGCAACAATTACATGGAGCAGTAAGAAGAGACCCACTAATGCCTTGTCCCGTATAGAGGATGAGTATAGAGGTGCTACAATGGCAGCATGTGAGGCATCATGGATAGAGATACTACATGTAGATCTAGGTGTGGAAGTGCAAAAGCCTATCATCATTTATTGTGATAATCTTAGCATCATACAAGTATCACGCAACACATTTATGGATGTATAGGATTTCCAGGAGAGACATAAAGTGGCTTCAAATTATAATGGAAAATAGTGGACAAGGTGGCCACATGAGGATCTAACCTACATGGTTCAAATATTCCCTGATGAAGCTTAACCACCATATGGATGGAAGGAATTTTTAGCTATCTTACATGTGTATAAATGAACAATTGCTTACCATGAAAAATTCATAGATGAGGATGGACTTGACATGAACTTAGTCATTTTGAAGTGAGCGAATAAGATTCAGAGGGCATGCAATTCTATGTAGATGAGGAAAATCAAAGTATTGCAATGGAAACAAGCTTTAATTCAAAGGATGGATATTTAGATGTGGTAGGTGCATTTTCCTTAGAAATTATAATGGAAGACACAACATATCCCGAATCTAATAATGCCCTACAAGTCAACTTCCTAAGAACAAATAATTACAAAAAGAAAAGCACCCAAAAGAGTGTTTCAAAGGCCCTTAAAAATTTCAAGATATGAAGTTTGGGAAAGTGAAGTAGCCAGTCAAATGCCTAGAACAAAGGTGGTTGATGGAATTGCATAGCATAATAAAGAACAAGCAAAGAAAGTGCTAGTATCCTAGAAAGAACATGAGCAAAAGTGATAGAGTTACTTCAAGAGTATAGAGATTTCCTTGTGTGTAATTATAAGTACGTGAAAGGAGTCCATCCAAAATATGGTCCCACAGGATATCGATGACCCCATACGCCAAACCAATAATACAAAGAGTCAATAACATAATGATGTCTACTCAACAAAAATCAAAGACGAGATAGATAAGATATTTATCATAGGGATCATGTATGAAATAGAGCATAATGAGTGGGTATCTCCCATTTTTTTAGTAATTACGGAGAATGGAAACCTAAGAGTCCATACAAACTTGAGGAAATTTGATGCATCCATTATAAGAGATAGTTAGCTACTTCCCGTAATAGTCCATCCAGTAGAAAGAGTAGGATGCAAGAAATCCTCAAACTTCCTTGATGGCTTTTTAGGGTACAATATGGTATCCATCACTCCTCAATGCCAATATAAGATAGCCTTTCCTAGAAAATGGCGCATTTATGCTTTGAGATTCATGCTTTTTGGCTTGCAAAATGTGTCAACTACTTTCCAACAGTTGGAGTTCTTGCAAAAGAGTATAGAAGTATGTGTTGAGGATAGTATTACCTTCTCATTGCAAAGACAAACCCACATTCCACAAGTCCGAAATGCATGTAACAAGCATTTATAGTACATAGTGTGCTTAAATCTAGAGAAGTGAGAGTTTATAGTTCCACAAGGAAAATGTATAGGCCAAATTGTCTCAGAATTCCAAATCATGAAAGATAAACATAAGATTAGAGTGATCTTAGATATTTTTAGTTAATATAATGTGAACACCTACAGGCATTCATGTACGATTGTCGATAGTATAGACAATGGCACATGTGCCATTGTAGATAGTTTTTGCTTGATGAAGGGAAATATCATGCAATTCTCTGTGTAGGGCATTCCACTCAAGAGGGAAACATCTCAATATGAGAGCTTATTTAGATCAATCATATTCATTGTTTTGTGATGCTATAATGTAAGAAATAGCATCCCAAATCTTGCATAAAATTTGAGTTGACACATGAACGGTCTTTACAATATCATTTTGTAGTACTATACTTTTTAAAATTCACTCAAGGTGTGCCCAAACTCCACTTTCCATGCATCAAAGTCACATTTAGCTAATTTTTATGTGCCAACGTTATAGCTCCATCCACTATTCTTAAAAATACATCTTTAGCTATTCTTTTCGTATTAACATTATGATTGTAATGTTCTTGTATTTTCTTCATATGTTTGTGAAATTTGTGAAGTACAAAAGTGTGGGAGTGAACAAAAGAACTAGCCAATGAAATCTGAGTGAGTGACATGGGAAAGTTTTTACCACAAATACTTTCAAAAGGTTAAGAAACAATACGATTATGTGATATGTTATTGTAAGAAAATTACTAAATGTTAGAGATTCAAGGAGCAATGAGTTGATATAAAGGCCACACATTAATTTTGAGGCATGATTATATCTAAATAAGAAGGAAAGTCTCTTCCCTTGGGGATGCCTTGTAAGTCACCAGCCCTAGTTATAGTGTGGATCCAATTACCTTTGTGAAGGATAATTCAATGGTTGTGAACCACTGGCGAGGTAATCATCTTCCCCAAGATATTCAACTGACTGATAGTGTACTTGATTGAGGGAATGGATAAAGTGATGCATACATCATCATCTATCATAGGAATTAATGCAAACCGTGACATCATCTATGAGCTGCATGACCCTAAAGATCAAACTTGGGTCACATGTTTAGACCAAACAAGAAGAAGATATATAAAATAAGGCAAATTCCAAGAAATCTGAGCTCAAAGTATATGGGACAACTAGGTTACCTCTAAGGGATGTAGCTTCCACATCATGCAATGTTGTTGGAAATGAGTGGAACCTATCAAACCCTACTACTGTGTAGACCTCTTAGGCTAATGTCCCTCCTCAATCACAATTGTGCATGGCTACTCTAATCACTATTGATATACCAAATCCCATATTCGAAGGAGCAATGTGGAGCCAAATATCCTCTCCAATCAAATGTCTAGTGGTTCAAGTGCAAGGTGTGCATCTTGTGATCCATGTAGCTTTAAGACCATTGGATGAAGCTAGAAGGTTGAAACATCAAAACTAGCTAAATGCATAACCGAACCACGATACTATGGAAACTTTTTAATTATTCAAAATATCAATGAAAGTTATTTTATATTAGACATACCATCTAATTAGAATAAACATCAAAACGAGCTAAATGCATAAATGAACCACGATACTATGGGCAATTTTACATTATGCAAAATATCAATGAAAGCTATTTTAGATTAGACATACCATCTAACTAGAATAAACATAAAGGTTTTCATATGAGTCTATTACAACCATTTAAAGGCGCTCTACTAATTACTCCTATTCCTCAAGAAGATTGTAAGATCTTACATTTGGAGAAAATAATAAATCATGATGCCAACCACATGCACTAGTGCTCGGTATCATCAATATTTGGTAAAATATTAATAGTATTATATTAATGGATCCCAAGGGAGCCACAAGAGTTCATTGAATCAACGTAATGATGATTGAATTTATACATATCATTCACAATTTTAGTACATGAATTTACTCCCTAGTCATCCATTTATCCCCATAGAGGCACACAGATCCCTAAAGATCAACCCTCAACAACCAAACAATATGTAAAGTTGAGCTATGACAATGTAGGAAGTGAACACAATAACGACCTACACATGATAACTTGAATCACCTCTAAATAGAAAATCACCATTATTAGTCATTAATTCTTTCAAATCCATTAGGATCTTCAACGCTAAGCTAAAAATGTTGTGTTACTTCATGTAGGATTGATGTTATGAAAGGATGATGCAAACTAGGTGGATCAGCTCAAGTTGTGTGATTGTTCCCTACCTAAAGTTGAACATAAGGTCCTATAAGCCTAAGTGCCAGGTAAGAAAGAAAAAGTCAAAACCAAAACACTTCCTATTTATAGAAACTAAAACCATTGAAAAATCATGGTGGATCATATTATTATGCTAAAGGAAACGATTACAAGTAAAATGGATATGAGCTTAGGAACTCTACTTCTCTTGTTCCTTGGTAGATGTGGGATTGGGACTACTAGAAATAAGAACCTCTAATGGTTATAAGATAGACGAGTCATGTGATGGGTAGCACTACGAATTTGTACTAAATGTATCTCATCTTTTTCATTTACCTAATACAAATTCATTATTCATTGTGGATTGACTAATAAATTTAATCAACACAACAGTGTCTACAAATACTTGTTTTTCTAATCTTCTACTCCTTGCATGTCCTTTGTTGTTGACTTTTGCAACAATCTTCTCTTTGATCCTTTTATCCAATTGTTCAATCTTTGTTTTAGGTCTCGCAAAGCACATGAGGAAAATGATTAGCATACAAACAGGAATGTAGTAAATCAAACACATCTTTATTTTATCTTTATTTTTTAGTTCTGTTTACCACTCTCTAATCTTATCTCTCATGGTTGCTCTACTTCTACCTCTCTCTATCATGTGCTCTCTCTCTCTCTCTCTTTGTATCTCTCACTCTTCTACATCTCACTCTCTATTTCTATCTCTATCTCTGTCTCTCTTTTTATCTTTTGCTCTCTCCCTATCTTTTACTCTCTGTCACTATCTCTTATGTTATCTCACTCTCTCTCTATCTCTCTCCCTCTCTCTAACTCTATCACTCGATCTCCACCTCCTCTATCTCTTCCAATCTCTTCTCTCTCTCTCTCATCTCTCTGTCTCTCCCCCTCTCTCTCTCCTCTCTTTCTTTATCTCTATCCCTCCCCTCCACTCTCTCGCCCCCCTCCCTCCTTTCCTCCCTCTTTCTAGACCCTCCAATTTATATGTTCAAACAACCACCAAACGAATATTCTTCCTCTATATTACTCTCTCTCTCTCTCTCTTCTATCTTGATGTGCATAACGAAAAAGTTCACTACACACCTAATCTTACGCATATATAGTTACACACACACATGGATTCGCATCTTCTTTTTTTTTGCTTTTGGCTTTGTAAGAAAAAATAGAGTGTTCGGGGATTCTTTAGTCCAAAGGGACTTGAGTTTTTGTAGGACGAAGAAGACAAATTAAAACACTTACATCGAAAGCTTCTATATCTTGATTACAATGAAAAAATACAATGGATGTGTCTAGAATAAGACAAAATAATCTCTGCAAAGAGTGCTTAAACCCAAAAATCACACACACACACACGCACGCAAGTATACAAGATACCATAATCCCTTTTGCACTCAACCTTCTCTATACCGAACCTCCTCCCTCTCGAGGAATTTGTTATTGTGCACACCTTGCACTCAAGCATCAAATAGGGTTGGAGGAAGGGCCACCTTCTATCCACATGGAACATCTCCTCATTGGTACCTTGTGTTAAGATATCAAGCTCAACATGTGATGATCTAGGATCACACGTATCATGTTTTCATTTCTCTGACATGGATAGTCATCACGCGAGTATATGTTAGGGATACTTCATTGAACTTTATTAGGTTTATCTACCAAGAGTGATGGCACACTTATTTTGTCAGCTCACTCATTCGTAGACATTAGGATTTTCCTTATGTACTGTTCATTATATATTGCAATCGTTCTATTGTTGTGTTCTATGTCATTCTTGTACATTCCTTTTATGTAATACAAGAAGAAGAGGAATATCATTATTCCTTGCCTCAATCTAAATGTGTGTTACTCTTTGATTGTGAGAGTGCATGTATATGTGAGGTCTCTTCCTTATCTCCTTCCTCCTGACATGGTATTAGAGCTAGTGTGGCTGTAGAGAGCTCGTGGAGAACGTCAATCGTGACGTGTACATGGCAAGGCATGGAGAAAGCACCATTCACAAAAAACCTCAAATTGCTATGAAAATTGATGTGAAGGAAGAAGGCCTCAAAATATTTTCGAGAGTGATCCCTTTAGGGCCACTTGTTTTTGTCCATTTTTTTTCTCGGAGCCATCTCGATCTCCGTTTCTAGCCTACAAGTTGAGGCCCACAACAAAATGAGGTCAATTCAGAAACCTATAAATTGCAACCTATTTGACAAGACTTAGATATTCAAGATCCAAATTTTGAAGTGATTTCGTGTACTGTTGATACACGAAAATTTTGTTTTCTTGAGATGGAATTGTCAGGTCATAGAGCGACAGTGTTCAAGCAAAAGTATTGCTTGTAGTGTTTTTTGTAGTTCTGTCAATTGCTACAGAAACGGCAAGCGCCGATGGAATGAGTCACCTTATGAGCGATAAACTGGACATGAACAACTCCCATGCTTGGAGATTTAGAAATTTGAATTTCTTGATGGAAAAAGGCTACTAAAAGTACATCAAAGGAGAGAACGAAAACGCTCCATAGTTACCAGAGAGGAATTGGACTAGTGAGGAGTTAAGAGTGTTGTCACAAAGAAAGGAAGTGGAGGTTGGGGAGCGACGGTTCCTATGGGGTTGGATCATGCCTTGCACGTGAGTAGGTGTGTGTCATCCCTATCTAATGAACTGTGTCTGCATGCCGAGCACCTCCTGTAGAGGTCGGTCATCCGACACAATGGACCCGTGCTTTAGAAGGAAAAGAACTCTACCGTGTTGGATGAATGCTGGGTCGTATGCATCATTATGGTGGATGCACATGAACATGGAATGGAAATATAATACAAGAAAAAATCAGCCAACTGAAGAGTGCAAGATAAAAAGACTACACTCGATGATGGTGATCAATATATAAATGAATACAGTGTGACTCTGCATAGTACAACTCAAATAATGAAAATTCACGCCACACTGAGGATCAGGTAACAAAAGCTAGAAAGGTCTTCTTGGCAAGAGTGCGGAAAAAATGCCTCTTCAATTCTTTCGTCGATCTTCACTCTTCACTTTCTTCACTTCAAAAATCCAAATGCTTTTCTTCTCTTCAGTTTTCTTCAAATCATGAGCTCATTTGAGAAAAGAAAACCGCGGGAAAAAATCCAATTAGTGCATTTGAAAGATAAAATAAGACACACTCAAAAACTATACCCCTTACTTAGCTTTGATTTTATGTCGATTTGCTTTAATCTTATCCTTTAATAAATTTCTACTTATTTTCACATTCTTGTATTCCTTTCTCTCTCTGGCTCTCTCTCCCTCTCTTTCGCTATCTCTCTTTTCAATGTCTTTGATCCTTGATTTTGTACCGTACGATCTCCACTTCTACACTCTATTCTTCTATTCATTACAATGATTTTTTTGTTCATATTGAAACCACGAAGACACATCTTAGACAAAAACGAACCAGTTTTTTGATGAATGAATAGGGATTTATTATCAATTATCTCACTAGTATCTCTTTGTCTAATTGATGGTCCTATGAAGAGATCAACAAAATAATGGACTCCAAGTTTTACATGGGTGCTTTAGAGATCGTTCAGGGCCCACTCATACGTCCCTTTGATGTGTAAATGGGCGACGTCTCAATTTATTTGAGTTCGTTAGCCTACGCATGACCACGTGATTAATTAACATATTGTCAAAGTTAGGCAGAGGGTAGTAAGTTTTATCATTGTAATCAAACATTTGTTAAAACAAAAAACATTTTCTTTGATTCTGAGTTTAGGCTTCTCACTCTCTCTCTCATTTTCTCCCTACCAAGAGGAATGACAAAATTGATTTCGACGATTGTAGTGAACTGGAGTTGAGGTTCACAACGCAATTGAATTCTATATTATTAGTTCAAAGCGAGAGAAATAAGCTCACACGTATATGTGTAAGGATCTTTGTTTGACAAAAGCACTTCTGTCAAGTTGCTTTTAATCTCATTTCGGGTTCTTGGGGATGGTTAGGGGTCTGATAATGCAGAGGCCTTTTATTTAATTTTCCCAAATTAACTATTCAATTGAGCAGTAAATATACTTTCAAAGCATCAACTTCCGCTACACAATTACTATTTTTCAGTGACAATTGTCTTTACACAGTAAACTTATCGTGTGATTTAACAATCACACAGTCACACAGACTTATTAATGTGAATGTAAGCTTACTGTGTTAATACTTAATATGGCAATTCAACGAACATAATACAGTACTCAGTGATTTGATAAATCTGCACACCATCTTCTCTGCACGGTTGCCTAGACAGAAAGTCTGGGGAACCCGTCTCTCCTTTCCGAAGAATCACCGTAATGCCTTTTCATTAAAGGGTAAAGTTACATCTATTCGCTACGCCTTTTTGGTATGTGCCATATATGAAAACTACAATCCAATTCCGGCAATCTAACACTGGCACGCACGGTGGACTCGAACCCAAAAAAAAAAAGAAAAATACATCTAAGGCTCATGAACTATGCCTTGTATGTACAGTGTTCTGGCTAATTTTAATGTTCGGGTGATCTTTTGTTTCACGGAATCTAGCATAATCTTCAATGTGTCTCGTTCAACTAGTTGTGTGTCTGTTCTGACTGAACTTTCCGCAATAATCTGACTCATGAGTGCATCAATCTGCGTCTGCAAAAATGCTTCTCGTAAATAAAATTCATTAGCTAATGCAGCATCTCTCTGCTCCTTTATATCCACAATCTGGGCATCAACTCACGACAATCTTTTTGCTTGAGTGCCTAGCTACTTTTCTCTGCGTTCCAGCTCCTGAGCTTGATATTGGATGGTTTCATAGTAAGCATCCCTCTCTTTCATAATGCCTAAGTGTCTGGCCCGTCTGTACTTCCAATTCACGACTCTTCTGAAAGCGTTCGGCAGATATAGTCTTTAATTCTTCAGTATTGTGTATGGCCAAATCTGCCATTTCCTATCTTTTTTGTGTCACGAGTGCGAGATCTTCACGAGTTTCTTCCAATAAGTTGCCCAGAGCAATTCTAGCATCTTCTTTATCTTGCACTATTTGATTTAGCTGCTCGATTTCTGCATCATGAGTGGCTAAAAGAACATTCTTTGCATTTAACTCAGCAAGTGCTGCATCGCCTTGGGCAATCAGGTTGTCCTGCTTTGCAATCCATGCGTGGAGTTGTTGAAGCTGAACTTGAAGAGCATGGTTCTCTACTTTGACTGCATTGGTTTCTTCCTACAACGGAGGATTGTAAGCTTCAAGCAAATCGACTTTTCCTTGCAACTCCTACTGAATATTCTCGGTTGCTAGCTTCATTTGAAAAGGTAATTGCTAAGAAAACTGGATCGAGAGGTGACCCATAGATTCTAATTCGTTGAACATAACGAGCGGAGGAGGAATAGAGGGAAGTGGTTGGGATGAAGATGCAGACAATAGATGAGGGGAGGGTGGTGGAGAGTAAGCAGGAGAAGAGGATGGAGGAGTGGGTGTGTCGGGAATTACATTGGCGATTGCACTAGTAGGCACTGCAACGGTAACAGGGTTAATTGGCAGAGGAAGGGGAATAAGAGTATTCTGCACCAGGACTATTCCAGTTTTATTATGATTTGTCTCTTCAGTGTTTGCGATCACTACCTCAACATTAGCAATTACCTCTGTGATGATTTCAGTGACGATCCCCTTCATAGTTTCCTCATCCTGCTGGTGCGAGTCTCCCTGAGAAGAGACTTCTTTGGATTCTTCCAGGTGTGCACCGTGTTCCTGCTGGTTGCGTGGAGAAGAGGGAACTGATGATTCGACATGGAGGGAAGTGGCAGTGTCGTGGAACACTTCAGTTTCATGACCGGCAGTGGATCCTTGCACCTGACTTTCAGAGGGGCTAACATATCTGCGTTTTCGATGAAATAGTTGAAGCAGATCTTCATCGTCATCATCCTCGTCCTCGAGCATTTGAGTAGATTCCTCATGTAACAAGAAGGGAGCGGTTGCAGGAGGTTGCACGGATTGGATCACTAGAAAGAGGAAAGTGAGGATATGGGGTAAACGGGAACGAGGAAGGTCACCCTTAGCGATTTGTTTCATAATCGCTACACATTCATGGTGAATGCACCGGAAATAGAAGGATGTGAAATTTACAGGCTCATGGGAAGCGGTATCTATCATCGAATAGAATGGTCGAGCAATACTATATGTGTGTTTCTGTAAATTTAGGGTGGCTACCAAAAACTATAGAGCTATACTCTCTGGTTCAGGTCTACAAAGAATTGCATACTCATTCAATGAGTGTCGGGGGAACAATTCTTGCATGGTGGCCACGGAAAGAAGTGGGCCATTCTCCAATCCTTCCCGAGGGAGACGAAAAGCTTCAGCAAATGTAGCTAAAGTAATGACTACACGAGATGGTAAACAAGCAATGGGCCAACACTACTCTGTAGCAGGTGTGTGTGCGATGGCAGAAATGATCTGCGCATGGAATGGGTGACACTCCACTGAATGCCAAGACAATTCAGCGAAGCTCAACAGACCATGAGTGCGCAAATACTCACTCACTTCTAGAGTGAGGCCTGCACGAAAGGTTGCGACATTTGCGAGTGCTTCCATGGTGCACAAGTAAACACGAGAACACAGAATACAAAGAATGCACAATCACACAAACACAATAGCAATTAGAGAAAACAAGATTAAGTAAGAGCACGAGAAACATTAGGCGGCAAAAACCTAATCATAGCACCGTATTGGAGAGAGATCCTTCATAATTACAACATGCATGCATGAACAAAAATAGTAACACAAGGCGGCGATTAATCATAATTAGATACCAAAATGAGGAGATTACGGTCAGTGGTCAACCGAAATACGGGGATAAAAAGAAAAACAAGTGACACCCAAAAAAGACTAAGTACACACCGTAGGTTATCAGACGGCTGATGATATGGGCGAAGCTTAGAACCATTAATCACTTTTGGTAGGAGAACACCTGCTAAGGTGGCCAATCGAAAAGTGGCAGGTCCCACCTGTTCAGCAATCCGGTATGGACGGAACTACCATAATTTAAATTTGTCAGTAGATCTGTTGGCCTTAGCATTATAGAATAAAACAAGTTGGTCAACCGTAAAGACAGGGGTCTTGAGGAAACGATCATGAGTACGGGCTTGATGGAGCTCAACTTCTTGGAGAGTCATGAAGCGTTCCCAGCATTGTTCATCCAATGATCTGAGCACATCCATCCGAAATGGAAGAGATTCTTCCGGCAGCAATTTGTGAGATAAGGCAACACGCAGGCTCGGTACCACTACTTCCATTGGTGCAATAGCTTCCAATCCATAAGCAAGTTTAAACAGAGTTGTTCCGGTTGACACTTTGTATGTGGTCCGATAAGCCCATAATACGACAGGTAAGAGTTGATCCCAACGTTCTAGACATTCCAAGATCAATTTGCGAAGCATATTCAACAGAGTGTTATTGGTACTTTCAGCGAGACCATTAGCATGTGGATAGTATGGTGAGCTAAATTTGTGCATAATCTAAAAAGTTTGAGTCAGTACTTGCATTAAGTTGTTTGCAAAATGTGTTCCTTGGTCCGTCACTATCTCTAGAGGTAATCCATATCGAGAGAAAACATCCTTCATCAAACATTTGGCCACCGAAACAGCTGTGGGAGAACATAAAGACGAAGCTTCTGCCCATCTAGTGGCATAATCTGTGCAAGTCAATATGTATCGATTGTTGGTGAGGGTCGTTGGTGGTGTTATTGGGCCAATAAAATCTAGACCCCACTTCTAAAAGGGTTCCAAAGGTAAGACAGGTTGAAGGTGAAAGAAGTGTCGCTACAAGGGCTGTCCAGACCATTGACAGACATCACAGTGCTGCACAAACTGAACCACATCCCTATACATTGTAGGCCACCATAGCCCACATTGCAAAATTTTCCGGTGAGTAAGATTAGCTGCGAAGTGTCCTCCAGTGGGTAATGAGTGAGCCATGGCAATAATTGATTCCATTTCATGTGGAGGAATGCATTTAAGTAAAACACCAGTATGATCTATGTGATATAATTGACCCACAATCAATAGGAATCTTCCACTGTAGGCTGCAATTTTTCGGCGCAGAGTAACAAGAGGATTAGGAGGGAGACAACCATCAGTGAGAAAAGTCATTAACATGTCATAGTATGTAGGAGCCACAGAAAGTTCTACAGATTCTGCAGGATTTGTCTTGGTGACATAAATCGCCGGTGTAGTGTCATGAACACCTACTGGAGACTCACCGGAATCTAGTCGAGATAGGAAATCTGCCAAAACATGTGCTATGCCGGGTCGATGAATAACTTCATAATAGAACTCTTGTAAGAGTAAAAACCATCTTGCCAATCTACCACCTAAATGCTGCTACCGAATCGAGTACACCAGTGCAGCATGATCCACATGCAAAGTAAATTCACGACCTAAGAAGTAATGCCGAAATTTCTTAACAGAGTATACCGAACCAAGACATTATCGTTTTGTCATAGAATAGTTTTGGTCCGTAGGAGCTAATCCGCGGCTCACATAGTACACTGGCTGAAACCAGTTGTCGGTTTGTTGCATCAATGCACTGCGAATCCCTATGTCCGACGCATCTACAAATACGTGGAATGGTCGTTCCTAATAAGGTGGTTGTAGGATCGGGGCCTGCGTCAATAATACCTACAACCGATCAAATGCACTTTGGCACTCCTGAGTCCATTCGTTCTTCCGCAGAGTGCTGGTCATAAGCCGATTAAGTGGTGTCACTAAATGAGCTAACCACCATAAATGTCTGCTATGCCACCGAATATGGCCAAGAAAGCGCATAACTTCTTTCGGTGTCTTTGGGACTGGTGCCTCCAACACGACTGCTACTTTATCCAGATCTACCTGTATTCCTTGTTTAGAAATGATATGACCAAGCAGTTTGCCATAGGATACCGCAAAAACGGATTTGGTAGGATTCAAACATAATCCATACTCCCAACACTTTTCAAAGGAACACCGTAAATGATATAGGTGTGCTGAAGTGGCACCAAATAAGAAAAAATCATCCAAATATACTTGCATAAACGCGGTCAAGTAAGAGTGAAAAGACTTCTTGCATACATCTTTGGAATGTACTCGGGGCATTCCACAAACCGAACCACATTACAGTGCAAGCATAGAGACCCCAATTTGTGGTAAAAGCCGTCTTCGGTATATCCTGTTCTGCCATCCTCACTTGATTATATCCAGTGTAGCCATCCAGAAAAGAATACATTTCGTGACCTGCGACCCTGTTGAGCATTGTATCTAGAAAGGGAAGAGGGAACGGATCCGGTATAGTGGCGTCATTGAGTTTTCGTTAGTCGAGACAGATACGCAACTGTTTATTTTTCTTCTGGACGAACACTATTGGAGAAATCCACTCACCATGCTCAATTGGTATAATACGTTCCACCTTCAGTAAACGATCAAGTTCAGCTTTCACATGTGCCGCATAATTAGGATTCATTCTGTAACTAGCTTGATTCATGGGCCTCGCATCCAGTTTGAGCACTACCCGATGTTGATAAATCCGTGGGTCAAGAACTTTCATGTCTCTATAATCCCAACTGAAAACATCTAAGAAATCATGCACGAGTTGTACCAAATCATCTTGGAATTTCTCTGCTAATCTAGCCCTAATTTTTACTGGTCTCGAGTTGACCGTATCCCCCAAATTGTACGTTACTAATTGATCCTCCGGTACATAAAATTGGTGTGGTTTCACCAAATCATCAGTTGGGTGAAACAATTGTTGTAAGGTTGCTTCATCCATTGCTAGGCCATCATCGACTTTTGCGTCTGCGATCACTCGTACGACCGTACAAGCTGTCAGACTCCAATTGTCTGTAAATCCACAGTACCTAATGGGATCAGATCCTTATTGGTCTTGAGGAAAGCCTCTTCCTCATCATCAGATAGTCCATCCAACATATGGACTGGTTCTGCTACATATGGCCATGCGTGTAGATCACAGGGTTGCATAGCATCTAGTGCAACTACATATTTCCGGTGATTGTTCTTAGAAATTAACTCTTGAGCTGACCAATCCTGCACAACTTTGGCTTGCTTGAGCCATGGTCGACCGAAAAGTAAGTTGTAGTCAAGGCTAGATTCAGGTAACTCCAAGACTACGAAAGTCATATTAAATGTAGTTCCCTGCAGGGTTATCGGGATGTTACGTACTAAGCCCACAGGATGGACTCGTGATTTGTCTCCCATTCACACAAAAAATTTTACGGGTTCAATTTGGGTCCAACCCAATTTCTTGGAGAGTGCCGCTGTTGTAATATCCACACCAGACCCACCATCAATTAAAACTTGGGTAATCTTCTGGTCTTTTATACCAGACGGTGATCAATGGGACTGAATGATCCACCATAGAATCCATCTCTAGTTGTATGGTCGCACTCGATGGAGTACATGAAGGTCCGGGACTAACCTGCTGTTGGAATTGTTGTATTACTCCTGGAACTAAGGCGAGCAATTGTCCCAAAGGGAGTGTGATTGAAGCCTTAGATAGGATGTCCCATATCTGATCTGTTTGGGCTGTGGTTATCACCGATTCTAGTGGCGATTCTAATGTTGTTGGGGCAGAATTCTGTTCATTCGATCTTGCGTGTGGCAGAGGGACGTGTGTTATCGGAATTGGATCAGGAAACATAGTCAGCTCCTTAGCTGCCCATTGACTAGCCTTTGCAAATTTTTGCTGCTGCTCACGAATTCCAAGCTCGAAAACTTCAGCTGCTGGTTGCAACTGTTTACCTGATCTTGTCTGAACTATGGCTCCTTGTGACTCAACTAGTGAAATATAAACCATGTTAGTCGTTGGATTTTGTCGTTCCTTCTTCCTTTTGTCGTACTTTGTTGATTCCTTGCAAAATCTACGAATATGGCCAACCTCGCTGCAAAAATGGTATTGAGGGGGTGGGAAAGAGGTACCCTCCGCCGATGTACTTGCCTGCCATCGATTTGGATTGAAATTGTTGTTACGCTGACCTAGGTAGTTCGTATATCCTTGCTGCTAGTTGGTTCGCAACTATGGCGGCACATAATAGGTGGCTGGCTGCCCTCGTTCTTGTATTATAGGGTTTAAGACCGCTCTACGTTGCACCTTTGCATTGTATGCAGAAGTTTCTGTTGAGTGTCCTATTGTGTTATAGATGGCACAATACATCTGGTTGAGGGCACATGTAGTACTGGTGTGACCTGGATTCTTGGACTTAGTACAATACACCTGTTTGGATGGACCATCATCTATGTTCTTACTTGCTTTCAACCATTCGAGGTCCTCTGTAAAGCCTCCAACTTTGTGCTCCAAATGTAAGGCCATCACAATTATAGCATCCAATGTCATTCCGCCCACACAACGAATGATCATAATTTGTCTTAACTGTGGGTTCAGTCCGTTAATGAACCATTGTGTTATGACATCATCTCGCACGTTGGCATGTGCCGGAGGCAGCTGCCCTAAGTGAGTTCGAAATAGTGTCGCGTACTCTTGGACACTCTGGTGTGGTTTTTGTCGATTGTTCTGCAAATAGTCAAAGATTTTTGCAGGTTATTCTTCAAACGAAACCTCTGTAGGAACGCATCTCTCACATCATCATAGTTACCGAAATGATTAATATCATATTCAGTCAACCACCTTGCTGCTTCATTAACCAATGTGGCCTGAAATACAATGGCCTTGTACGCCGGATCCGGTGGATGATTCAACACTGCATAACTGATCTCGAATGTGCGAACATGTGCGTCCGGGTCATCCCCCCGAAATCCACCAAATTTTGTATATGTCACCCCGGTTGGAACCGGTCGAAGTGGAATGAATGGCTGTGGCTGCTACTGTTGCTGCTGCTGAAACTGGGGTTGCGGCTATGGGGGTGTTTGTTGCTATGATTGTGAACCACTCATGGTGCTATTGTGGGTGGTATTGTTGTTATCTGTATGTTGAGGGGGTGTCTCTTCACCTTCCAAATCTGTATGGTCAGCCTGCTCACCTTCTGGTCCAAAAATGTCGTCGAACCGTTTAGTTAGCTCCTAATCCAGTAACCTTTCCTGAGCTTTGGCATCAAAAATAGGTAGGCTTGCCTCGAAAAGTGATGAACGTAATAAGGGTCCACCAGGTAGCACGACACTATCACCAAAAATTTTCAAATTCCCACCAAATGGTACCGAACTTCCACCGAAACTTATCGAACTTTCACTGAACGAGGTTACCCTTTCACCGAAAACGGTCTCACTTGGTAACACAACTTTATCACCAAAAATGGTCAAATTCTGACCATATATTGTCGGAGTAACTCCGCACTACATCTCTGCACAACCACACATCACTGTACCTTCTCCAAAAAGTACCGGATTCACACCAAAATTCACTAGAATCTCATCATGTGTCACCGAAGTAGCACAGGAATCACTACTGACTCGCTCCGATCCTTCTGCAAGTGGACTTAATTGGCTTGCACTTCTACCACTCGAGGGTGTCCCTAATAAATTTGGAACTGCCCAAGGATGTTGATCTCTCCTATACTTCGGATAGGACTCGCCGGAATGAGTAACGGGCATATATCACTTCTTCAACTAGCGGTCACTATTCTCCACTGCTTGCCTTGCATACTGCTCTTCCCTTACTAATTATTCCCAATCTATTTCCATCTTCCCACAGACGGTGCGAGTGTTAAAAGCACTTGTGTCAAGTCGCTTTTAATCTCGTTCGGGTTCTTGGGGATGGTTAGGGGTTTGACAGTGCAAAGGCCCTTTATTTAATTTTCCCAAATTAACTATTCAACTGAGCAGTAAATATACTTTCAAAGCAACAACTTCTGCTACACAGTTACTATTTTTCGGTGACGATTGTCTTTACACAGTAAACTTATCGCGCAAGTTAACAATCACACAGTCACACATACTTATTAATGTGAATGTAACCTTACTGTGTTAATACTTAATATGGCAATTCAACGAACATAATACAGTACTCAGTCATTCGGTAAATCTGCACACGATCTTCTCCGCACGGTTGCCCAGATAGACAGTCTGGCGAACCCGTCTCTCCTTTCCAAAGAATCACCATAATGGCTTTTCATTAAAGGGTAAAACTTACATCTATTCGCTACGCCTTTTCGGTACGTGCGATATATGGAAAATACAATCCAATTCTGACGACCTTACACTCTCTCTCTCTCTCTCTTTGTTCTTTCGCTCTCTCTCTCTACTCTCCCAAACCACCCTCGGACTTTTTCTTGCTGACTTCATCCGACCAGCATCGTCTTCATCCACGATAACGAGCTCCCATAGCTCCTCTATATAGTCCACTTATTCTTCTTCTTCTTCAGTTTCTTCTCTCTCTCTCTCTCTCTCTCTCTCTCTCTTCAATCAATCGGTTGTGCAATCAGATTCTCCTATCTTCCTTCTCTGTGTTCGCCTACAACCCACTCTCCTCTCTCTATCTCTCTCTCTCTCTCATTTTTTAGTGTGTGCTATCTCTATCTCTGTGTCGATGACATCTTCTCTACAGTGATCTCACAGCTTCCTTTTTGATGTGCACGGACTCTCTCTCTCTCTCTCTCTCTCTTTCTCTCTCTCTCATGCTATAACTCTCATTCTCTCTCTATCTCTACATCATTTCTATGCACATCCTCTGTACTTCTGTATTCGGCTCCACTGCCATGTCTCCCCTTCCTTCTCTCTCTCTCTGCCCTTTTCTAGCCTCTATCTCTCTCACTACCTATCTATCTATCTATTTTTCTCTCTACCTCATTTTTGTGCACATCCTCTGTACTTCTCTATTTGGCTCCACTCCCATGTCTCCCCTTCCTTCTCTCTCTCTCTCTCTCTCTCTCTCTCTCTCTCTCTCTCTCTCTCTCTCTCTCTCTCTCTCTCTCTCTCTCTCTCTCTCTCTCTCCCTCTCTCTCTCTCAGCGTTTGTCTTCACTGCCATTGCATCTGCACCTTGTCGGCGCGAAAGCCACGGTCGGTGAATCAGTTCAACCGTCGATAATACGGCACACGCGGGGTGTCTTGGAGCAAGCTCAGGGATGATGAAAATTCAAAGAGCCAATCAAACTCAACAAATGTAATTAGTTCAAAATCAAAGTCTTGAATTTCCCAAAAAAAGCAATAAAGTTCGAGGAAAATTAATTAACTCGTAGTTTGAAATTTCTCTTCACACAATCAAATGTTGCGAACATTCACTTTCTTAAGAAAAATGGAAACTTAAAGAGAATTTGATTAGCTCAAAAGAGAACCCTTCAATTATTGTTCCTCTCTTATTCCTTAGTGGAATAAGTTTGCTCATCCTACTCCAATCAAGATATAAATTTCAATTGTCTAAAGTCGTTTCTCCATATAATGCATTCGTATTGAAGTAGTTCATAGATCATGTTTGATAATGAGTAAGAATAACTCATCTAAAATGTGCAAAACAATACGTTCAAAAAATAGAATTTTCATTCTTGTAATGCAAAGGTAATCCTTTCAAGTCTTTGTTTGTGCGTTCGTTAACAAAAAGGAATTGTAATGACAATTGCAGAAACACGTTCGAAATCACATAGAGCTCATCGTTACCGTTGAACTAAAAGCCTAATTTAACAATTATAAATAGCACTTTATTGCTTCCATCCAAAGTTTTCGCTATAAATTTCGTGAACTTATCTTGTTAGAATTCCGTAAAGAATATTATATGTAGTCCAAAGTGTCAATATTTGAATCCATCGTGTCTCACATCACATCATAATCAAAATCTACTGTCGTCACCCATGGCAAGTATTCATTTTCCGAGAATAGCAGTATATATTATGCACTGTACATATTGAAGCTTTTGTACAAGCTATAACTCAAATTTCTGTGGTATGAATGAGAATACTTTTCACCATTTCTTTGGTATGAATGAGAATACTTTTCACCATTAGGTAAGAGAAACACGTTTGATATAATCCTCCAGTTCGCAAAAAATCAAAGTCTAAAATAAATAGGTGTTTTGAATCTGGATAGCAAATCTTTTAGGGAGGAAGCTAGAATATGCTAAGTGAATTTGTTATATTCAGACAAATCTATAATATCCAGTCTAAGAAGCTTAATACGCACTGTAGAGAACTCTCATCAGATTGCGCGGTACATAGTTTTCACATAGAAGATTGAAGAAAAGTGACTCATGTACAATTAATGTGACGAAAAATCTAATTTGAATCAAAAGGAACTTTGTGATAATTGTACGGGGAATATTTTTAAAGATGGAGATGACAAAAACATAAAATTCACAAACTATACCTTCTTCTAACTTGTCAGCATAAAGTTCATGCAGAAAATTGATGTCCTCCCATTTAAAGCATCCTGGCATTAGAGGTAAGCTTCCAGTATAGGCAAACAACCTACGCAACTCATAGATGACTCTGCTCTTTCACGCGCTAATACTAAGTCTAGAGATAAACTCCTTTGAAATGCTCTGCGTGCAATTGGCACACTCAGTAGGTCGTTTTTCTTCAGAAAAAACTCATTCTGCATTCCTAAAACTCTTCTGAATTTTTCCTTTCTCTTTTTGCTCAGGTGTTGTCTACTATCAGAGCCTCACAGCTTCATTGTTTGTCAGTTATTCCAGTTTCATCATCATCCTTCCAGCAGTTCTCTTCATAAAATATGTATGTCCACTGTCGTTGTTGTTGATTGTCAGGTCCGTCAAAAATAAAATTGTCGATTTGCATCAAGTTAACAAGATTTCAAACTGTCATCACTTTCAGGACTCCTTGTAGATGTATGGATTGAGCAAATGATGGCAGTGCGATGATGCCGATGCACAAATGAAAATATGCCTTTCTCCACATGCAGTTCACGGGATTCTTCACAACTTCCCTTCGAACAGTGTTGTCCTCTTCTTTTCATCATCCGCCAAGACCTCCCCTACTGATGAAGGGCGACGGCTATATCAGACAAGCGAGCGCCAGATTTTCCCTCTCTTCAACTGTCGGTGCCATCTTTTTTTAATGTGTTCAGAGTCGCTCCTTATTGTCCTTTTTCTGTCCCCTCATGTCACCAGATCTTCTCCTTGTCTGCATCAAAATCTCATCTAATCATTAGCAAAGACTCCTGTCACGCCCTCGACAGAACATTGCTGCCAGAAAAAAAATCTTAAATGTTGGCCTTCCTCCTCTCTCCTGATGTCCTGCCTATGCAAGAAACATTAGGAACCTCCCCATGATCATAGCACACATATATATATATATATATACATAGAGAGTTTCCTTTACCACTCTTTTTTATTTGCTTTAAATTCTCAACCTCACTTTTGCCCACACATCTCAACCACACTTTAACTAACTTTTCTTTCTCAACCTGTCTTTTAATACCTTCACTCACACACCATTCTTTCTACCATTCACTTTTCCTACTTTAATTGCATAAATTATTTAGGCCACTCTTTTATCTTGCACACATAATTACCACACTTTTAACTACTCACTTTAACCACTTTAGTTACACACTTAATTCACACCACTCTTTAAACACTATTCATATATACCACTCATTAATTATCCACTTCATTTTCAGTTTAATTCTATTATCCTAAATTTCTTAATTAAATAATGCATTTAACTTAAGCTTATGTTAAGAAATTAATATATTAGAACCTTAGTATTTAAATGCACACACATGAGTAAATTAATTAATTAAATCATATTTTAATTTTTAATACATAAATATTCATTTCAAACATTAATTTAATTAAATACATGTTATTTTAACCCTTAAAATTCAATAAAACCCTTGAAATCCTACTTGAAACCCTTTGGTAATCCCTGATAACCCATTAAAATCCTTCTGAACCCTATCATGAGCCCATTAACACTTAAATAAACTCTAGCATGAACCCATTAGAATCTTTTGAGACCCTTCAAATGAACCCTATAGACATAAAATCATATGAACTTATGAAACCCTAGGGTTGAATACCCATGAATCTTGCATGTATAAATATAAAACACTCATTAAATGAGTAATTAGGGTAAACCCTAATATGAACATAGAATCTTCATCATCATTTGTACCTGTAAACACTTTCAAAATAGTTAATTCTAATCAACACACCTGATTAACAGTGATATAAAAGGTTAAAGTTCACCAATAAAGTTGTTTTCATTTTCTCTGGTCATCAACGGAAAGGTTGAAATCTTTTCGACATTCGCCCCGGCCAATCTTGCACATCGTCCTCGATGGGCCAAACCTACAGATCATAGAAAGCAATATCAAATTCTTTTGAAACTTATTCATGACTCAAATGCAAATAGTCTTTATATATAAAAAATGCTTCTATCATTAGTACATCTTCAAATAGCAAAGAAAACTTATAAAATTATGTAAACTTGAATTTAAACCTTTTCGTTCAATGCATGAGTCGGAAAACAGGTTTTAGAAGGAAACTATAGAAGTCATTCAAATAGTGTTGGTACTAACTCTTCTATTAACTTTGTTCATAAGTAAAGCATATGTTATATAGGCCTTCTATCCTCATCTCCTAATCATTTGCCATTAAGATACAAAAAACTAATTCCCCTCTAGCATAAGTCCGCCTTATATAGCCCGCTTTTCAATTTAGAAGTGATTTCGAGACCACAACTGATTTATTTGATTTTTTCTTTTATCTCATTTTTTTTAATCATAATTTTTCCTTTTTGTCATTTTTTCTTTTTTCATATACAGCAACCATTAATGTACTGCTTTCAATTTTTCTTCGCAACTTCTTTGATGAAGGGGAAAGGCTTAACCCCTAATCAGAGCAAAGGATCTAGAGGTAAGCTAAAGCAAGAACTAGGATCTCTTTAGCTAAATGGGTCAGATTTAAGGAAGTTTACCTATATAAAACAAGCCTACTTCTACTAGGAGTTGCAAGTTAAGGGTTCCTTCAACTATCCATGTGACAACCATAGGTCTCTAGTCCCAATCTTCACTTCAAGCACGTTCCTACGTCAGCGTAAATTCTACTTTTCATAATTTTAAGAGGTTTCTTAACCTATGTGAAGAATGTACAATTCTAATTATGATAATGTATGAACTTTCATAATAAATTAAAACATAAATCAGGTTTAGAACTTTTTCACCTGATCTATATTGACTCCATCTTCAGCTCTCTTTAAGTTCATCAAAATTTTTGGCAAAAAATCTTCAATTGCTTTGATCAATTCATCTTCAAAACCTGTGAGCAATCATAAAGTAGAAACTACAAAACAAGTAATCTTCATTATCATTTATCTTGCATATAGAAATTCATTTATTCTATCAGATTCATCTTCATCATGTCACAAATTTCATCATAAGAAATTCATAATGGTTATAATTGTCATAAATAAATAATAGGTTTTTCAACCTATGAAACAAAACTCATAATTTTCACATTAGGTTTTTCAACCTTTGTAGCAAAGTTCATAAATTTTAGGAAAAAACATAATGTTCAAAGTTATTTTTTTAACTTGTATCTTTATAAATGAGCATCATTTTTTTTATATCAATGAAAAATTCATATTTGGATTATAAAAGTTCCTCTTACTCATCATATAGTATGTCAATATTATCATCATCATATTGTATCATATTTTCATGTTCTTCATATTTATCATGATCATATGTATATTTCTTTCTTTTAAAAGTATATCATTATAATTGTTATAAATAAAAATCATTTTGTTTAAAATATTCATCATTTTATTATAAGAATGTTCCTCATAATTGTTCATCATAATAGATTTCTTCCTATTTATGAAAGAAACGAAATCATAAGTTCATCAAAGCATAATGTAAAACTTCATCATAAGCTAGCTTTTCCAAGCATAAAACTTCATAAAACAAAACAATTTAGGTATTTGTTTCTCAACTTTAGGAAAGCAGCATATATGCAATATCAAAAATTGAAAAGTTTTATCTTCAATAAACAATTCCATCATAATAAAACTATTTCTCGTAAATTCTTCTCCTTTTTCTTAACTTTAGATGAGTTTTTAATATTATTTTCAATCTTCCATATGGCTTCTTGTACCCATTTTCCCATCTTCTTGTCATGTTCTAATTGAATTTGAAGATTTTCATCTTCAGATGTTTGTACTATTCTTTTATCAGTTTTATTTTGATCACATTTATTGTCATTTTCTTTGACTTTAGGTTCTGTTTTAACCTCATGTATGTCTTTATTTCCATCAATTGATTGTTCATTTTCATCATCTTTTATCCTCACATCTTCTTCTTTCCTAATCTTTTTCAATGTATCTTGATCCTTAGATGTAGTTTGAATATCAATAATACTCATAGATTTAGGTTTAAGAAGGTTTTGATCAATGTCCAAGCATTCACATTTAGTCACAATCTTGGTGTTCATAGAATCTAATTGACATACATTGCTTTTCTCATTATGACTCCTAGGTTTCCATTGTTTTTGAAGTTTGGTTTTAGGACTAAATTTTGTTTGGTCAAAATAGTCTATCATCCCTCCTCTACCTAAGTTTAATCTGAAAGGTAATTGTGTTTGATAATCACATATTTTCTGTTCACTTTCTAGTACCAATTGTTGGCTACATATCCAGGTTTAGTTGAGTTTGTAATTTTATAATTTTTAGTTCATCAAATAATTTCTCATTAGTTAAAATTTTCAGATCAAATAAGACATATACATCCTAATCTTTCTTTGATTTCTCTCGAATTTCTTTATCAGACTCTCTTTTATCTATTTCCATTTGCTCTTTCAATTTGTCCAATTTTTTGTTTTTCAACCCTTATTTGTCTTCTTTTTATCTTCAATAGGTTTCTCTTGATTTTGAATAGATAACATACTTCATTGTTCATGAGATTTAATATAATCATGTTATTTTGGTTTCCATATCTAGTTTTGGTGACCTTCAAGTATTCCTTTAGCCCACCTCTTACTACATTCAAATGTAAAGGTAATCGATCTTGATATTTACAAATTTTACTTCATGGTCACTTACTAGTTTATGTTTGCATGCACTTTCATATGCCATGCAATCCCAAAACATATGTCCATATTGATCGCACCAAAAACATCATATAGGTTCTCTTCTCAATCCAATATGATTTTCTAGGTTTCAAACTAGTGATGGATCTTTCTAAGATCAAACGCCTGTTTATGTGCAGATATACCTTGGACCTTTACCTCATATTCATGGTCACATTTAAATATTTGTAGATCCTTAACTTGGTTGGTCAACAAACTAATGTTTAAATTTTGAAATCTCATAATCCATTACCTCCTTCACGTATTTAATGCTTATGCCCATTACTTGCATAGTATGAGATATTGCATTTATAGTTTGCATTAAGTTCATAATGATACAAAATTTCTCTTTTATAGATTCATTCATGTTGATCTCCATTACTTTAAATCCCTCTTCATATCTTCTATATTGTTCTTCAATCATTTCGTTCATTTTAATTATCTTCTTTTTATGATCTAAGCTATGAAACAAGTAGATTCTTAATCTAAGCAAGAATAGAAGAGTGCACAAGTGTATAATCGAACTAATGCAAGATGTGAATGATCATACTCATGCAAAATAAGTCAATCCCTCTCTTTCTATATATGAAGCAATGCAAATATTTAAAGAAATTAAAATGCGAATACCTAGAAAATCTGATGTAATGCGGAGGTTTAAGTTTCTCTTCTAAAGGTGTGGATGGGGAGTCGAGGATCTCTAATCACCAGGGCAATCGGCTTGCTTCACATAGGGTTCACGTGTTGGGAAGAAAGGGAGCAGATGTCAGGTAGCAATGGCTCGTACAAGGTTGGTTGAGGTCGCGTATGCATGTGTGGGTGAATCATCCCTATCCAACAAGTGGCCTCTGCATGCTAGGCACCTTTCTTGGAGGTGAGTCTTCGAATGCGATGGGCCCATGCTTCAGAAAGGAAAAGAAATCGGTTGTGTGGTACAAAGGATGGGCCATGTAGATCATCATGGTGGATGCACGTGAACGTGGAAGAAAGATATAATATAAAAAATCACTAAACTGAAGAGTGCGAGATAAAAAGACTATACTCGATGATCGTGATCAATATACAAATGAATACAATGTGACTATGGATAATACAACTCAGATAACTAAAATTCCTGCCACACTCAAGATGAGCTAACAAAAGTTAGAAGGGTCCTCTCCGCCACAGTGCAGAAAAAAAGCCTCTTCACTTCTTTTTTTGATCTTCCATCTTCACTTTCTTAACTTCAAAGCTCTGAATGCTTTTCTTCTCTTCACTTTTCTTCAAATCATGAGGTCATCTGAGAAAAAAACCATGGGAAATAATTCAATTAATGCATTTGAAAGATAAAATACGCTACACTCGAAAACTATATGTCTTACTTAGCTTTGATTTTATGTCAACTTGCTTTATATCTTAGCCCTTAATACTTTCCTCATGCCTTTCTCTCTCTCTCTCTCTCCCTCTTTCTCTATCTCTCTCTTCATTGTCTCTGATCTTTGATTTTCTGCCCTTCAATCTACAGTTGCACTTCCACACTGTAGTCTTCTTTTCATTACAATGATCTTCTTGTTCATATTCCGACCACAAAGATACATCCTAGACAAAAAAGGGCCATTTTTTAATGAATGAATAGGGTTTTATTATTAATTGTCTCACTACTATCCCTTTGTCTAATTGATGGTCCTATGAAGAGATCAACAAAATAATGGAGTCTAATTTTTTTACATGGGTGCATTAGACATTGTTTAGGGCCCACTCATACTTCCATATGAGCCCATAATGGGTAGTTGGTACCATCCAACTTATCCTCAACATCCAACATACGGAATACATCACTACTTTAGTTCAAGTCTTATTTCAGTGAAAAAGAAGTTAATGAGATAGTTAATTGGATCTTGAGATAGTTAATGAAAAAGAAGAATAATATAAGTTCAAGTCTTATTTCAGTGAACACGAATGAGTTCTGATAGACTTCTCCTATGCATAGATATTAAATTGTAATGAATGTTTCTTAATGACAAAAATGATCAATAGGGATATGAGTTGAGAATGTAATGAAAAGATAACCCTTGAACAATTGAAGAATCATTTTCCTAGAAGAAATGTTTGAATTCATGAAAAAAGAAGTGATCTAACCAAGCTTCTTGTGCTTTTAAAAGTTTTTTGTGTTGGCACATTTGGCAAGCCCAGATGCTTGACCAAATGATTAGGATTTATCACATGTACTTTGTCTCACAAAGAACTTGCATATGAACAACTCTTGTCAAAAGTGATAGACTTTACTTCATTAAATAAAACTTAAATAAGATGAGAAGAGGAATCTCGTGATGTTAGGAACCAAGAACCATGGTTTTTTGGTGGTTGAAAGGAATTATACCAACAGCTAAAGTGTAGGAATAATTTTAGGTGAGCGAGATTCATTTTTCAGATTCTCTTTATGTATATAAATAGAAGTGACTTTTAGTAACCGGATACGATAGAGAAGAGAGAGCCATTGATCCTCATGGTTGAGCATATGTTGAGCTCACATATGTATGTGTAATTCCAGGACATCTCCTTTGTATCATACATTCATTTTAACATATAAGTTGATACATTAGTTCATGATCATCTCTATCTACTACTCTCTGCCACATCCTCTTCTTTCACTACTATTGCTTGATGGGTTTCTCTATGTGTGCTTAATCATTTGATGTCTTTTAAATTAATATAGTTAGAATGCTTAGTCTAGCTGCTACATATCAAACTTCATTACATTTGGTTCATTAGTTCTTGACTTATGGGTCAAACAAGCCACCTAAAACATTAGCTCATCTCTAGACTATGTCCAACCATCTTCTCTTAGTGGTATCAGAGCTACATCAAATCAATATGGGAGATGGATTTCCTTCATCCATAGACAATCTGGCTCAAGGTAACTAATCAGCTTGGTCACTTAGAATGGAAGCATATATTCAAGAGAGAAATCTCTATGGTTAGATTTTAGAGATGAGATGGTGCCAATCCTTAGAAACAAAGTACAACCAACTCTAGAAAAACAAGAGAATTTAACCACATGGTCCTCAAAGGATGATCTAGCCACGTCTTCTTACATTCTTAATTCAATCTCTAATTTTTTTAATTCCACACATTAGGAGCTACAAGACTTCCCAAGAGACATGGAATGCTCTTGAAGCATTCTTTTCATCAAGTAACAAAGCTAGGAAGAACCAACTTGGATGGAGTTTACCACACTCAAGAAGATGACCAAGTAGAGTTTGACTAATGTTTTCACCATGATGGACCAAGCCAATCAACTTGGGAGCATTGGAAAAGTCATAGATGAAGAGTAGATAGTAAGGCAAGTGATTAATGGAATCAAAGTAGATGATAAATGGGAAGCTTTCACCAGATCAATGAACCTATATATGGACATTCCAAGTTCCTAACTTCAATATCCTCATGGGAAAATATTCACACATGAGGCAAAGCTTATGAAAAATGGAAAAAAATCAAAAAGTAATCAAACCTCTACCTTATATATAGATAAGAACAATAGTAAGGATAGCAAAGGCAAAGGTAAAAGATCTGATGATGAGGATAGTACCTCTCAAGCAAAATTTGCAGGTAGGGGTAGAAGTTCAGGAGGAAGAGGTAGAGGAGGTAGACAAGGTAGGGGGAGACTCCAAAGCTCTTCTCCATGTGCCACATGTGGCCTAACCAAGCATGCAACTCAGAATCGCTTCAGGTCAAAGAGGAAGAGGCTTCAATAGAGGAGGTTATGGAAGTGCAAGGGGAAGATCAAAAAACTTTAATGGCTAAAAAGGGTGCAAGTTAAATAAACGAAGCAATAAAGGTTTTTTTGTTAGTAGAGATGTTGTCTTTGATGAGTACAACTCTTGGTTTGAAGATGATTGCAGGAAAGTCAAGCTATCTTATGAACTAGAGGACTTCCCAACATTGCAAAAGGGGAATGTGCACATACATGAATACTCAAGTGATTCTGATGATATTTAGAAGACACCAAGGAGAAATATCAATGCTTAGAACAAAAAACGTAAAGCAAAAATATAGGAATTAAGAGATGTTGTAGAATCTTCTCAAAAAACAATAAGGATATCTACTAAAGAAAACAGGAAGCAAAAAAGGTATGGATTTCACACCTCTTGTTGGAAACAATGTCCACACTAGTCCAAAAGCCCTCAGTAATTACATAATGTTTAGCTATTCTTAATATTCTTTGTACAAGCAAAAGAAGAAGGCAACGTGGCTAAGTCATGCACCTCCCATAGTCCCCACACAGGTTCGATTCCCAACATCAGTATTTGCGAAACTTTTGATGCTTTTGCTTTATTAAAAATAAGACCACACGGATGAATAGCGATGGGCTGATGGCACAATTATGAAGAACTTTTCCAAGACGATCGTGCTTTATTCAAAAGCTTTTGGAGTGCTTTTCAAGGCATCATAAAATTTATATCAGAAGAGCTTGTGTCATTATCTAGATATCCTACACCTTTTCCAACACAAGCTTTGGAGCTTGGTCTCTCAATAGAGGTGGTGCTTCTAGCACATGGGGCAGCCATGTTGCTATCTTGGAGCATGTTGAGGAGCGGCTATGGATTTCTTCTTAGAGAAGAAGAGTGTGCTCACACTCTTGCTTATGGAGAGAACTTATCTATTAGCAGATTGATGGTGTGGATCGTCCATCCACATGATGTATTTGAAGATTTTCTTCTACATGAAGATTTCGGGTTACTTCAAAGACATTGGATGTTGGTTAACATAAGATTTGCATCTTATGTTAAGAATTCATGTACATGTTCTCTTTATGCACACACGTACTACTTGAAGTATATGCCAGTGGCATCCATATCAGGACGAGTCCTATTCGGCATAGGTACAAGAGAATCAGTACATATATGCTTTATGCATATTTGGATGAGGTGTTAGAGAAGGTGTGTTTACATGAATATGAGGATTTCTAGCAACAACATGTTAGCATTCTATGCTAATTCTATAAGTATGTGATCTTTCACACACACATCTGATTTAGGGTCTTCCATAGCCTAAAGTTAGATGAGGGTTTGCTGATTATAAGTTATAGATTGATCCTTCCTCTTTCTATCACTCATATTCACTCTTCTACAACCTATTAGGTCACACACCTCATATATATATTCAGATTTCTGTCCATACATCTGAATATATTTGTTACATTTGTATATACACTCTTCCATCTATTTCTGTTCACATAGAGTGGTTGAGATATTGACTTCTACATTGTAAATTGACATTTGTATATATGATAGTGTGAGTAAACAGTGGCTTACGTAACACTTCACACATGTTGTCTAATCTTTCTCTATCATTGCCTCATCATTTGTATGATTAAGTGTGGTATGTTAATGTTTTTCAATATTGGAAGATTGTTGGAATTTATGTTGTAAATCCTAGACCTATGGAACTTGGACCTGTGGTATGAGTTATGGGCCTACAAAATTTCCAACATTTGGTATGAGAGCTTTAGGGTTTTGGTACCAGAGCATTCATGCTCTCAGATTTCCAGGTTCCCAAACTTCCAAGTTTACAACATATGATTTAAGGACATCTTCTAATATAATTTGACATTTGACATACATAATTAATCTAGATGAGTAAAGATTTGAGAATTAGAGAATTCAGTCACATGTTTATCAGTGTGGATTACAAAGTTGATGATCTGTCAGCAGCAAAATACTTTTGGAAGAGTATGAAAATACTTTAGAGAAGTATTGTTTGAAGACCAAGACTTGATGAAGAGAAGGCTACTTAAAATTCAAGGAAAAACAATGGTTGGGAGAAGAAGAAGGAACCAGATCAACATCGAAACACAGGTATCAGTTTCTACTTTCAGATTATCATTTGCAGATCATATCTTAGATGAGTATTTATGAAGAGATTTGAAGGATTCAAGGAGTGCTTTTATACACTTTCTTTTTTTGAAAGTTAAAGGCTACATCAAAACAATTTTCTAGAGAGTTTTGAGAGATCTCTTTCATGACGAGAAAGATCATCTAAGAAGACAAATGTGGAGAGCATCAGTTTTGTTTTCAACCAATCTTGTGTTGTAAGTTGGTTGGAAGTTTTTACTCACATTTTGTCTCTAGAAAAGGTAATTCATCATTCAAACAAAAAGTTGGTGAATTTAGTCATATCAGTCATTTGAAGCAAAATTTTGATTCAAGGATATGAGGAGATGGTAAAACATGATTCTATATTCACTTCCATTCGTATACCATGTTTGTTTCATCTCTTACTATTAGCACTAGAGGAAGAGAAAAAATCATTTGAAGAAGTTAAGAGTGATTGCTACTTCAAGATGAAGAGAACAAAAGGTATGGAAGAGAAGTTTGAAGATGTTGACATCATCCTCAGGTGGAAGAAAGATGCAAAAGAAGAAAGTCCAACATTTCCAAAAGAAAAGTAAGACTTTCTTTTCTGTTATATTTTCCATATACTTTTCCTATTTCTTCCTCTACACCCAAAGACAAGTCTACGAGATCATCTTGTGTGAAGATAGTCTAAAGAGGAAGAAGTTTCTTGTTTTGCATGATACTTGGTCATGTTTTAGTAGATTTTGACAAAGAATTGCATTGAGAGAAAAAAAGGCACCTTATATGTTTTGACTCATATGTGTATCAGTTATGTTGAAGATTTTGAGCAGGCAGCTTATATGTTCCCTCAAAGCATTCTTGGATTGTCAATTCAGAGCTACTTGGTATATGACAAGTTGCAGAGAAGTATTTTTCTTCTTTACCTACCTCTTGAGGTAAAAGAGTATTTGTAGAAGATGTTGGTGACTTGAAAAGAGGTTTTATGTTTGGAAAAAGTTACCTTGTATTAAATATTTTCATAAAACATCAGAAAATGCATATTTTTTATGTACCAGTAAGTTGAAGAATCTACTTTCTATGTTTGTCTTGACTTTTGTATACATGCTTGTATTCAAAAAAGGTGTCCCATCAGATCCTATCACTTGATTGAGAAGTGGAGTTAGCAAGAAGAAAGTCAAGAAAATACTATCACATTTCACCTGGGTAGAATATGGAGATATGAAGTATCAACTTGCAGCTTTTGGAGTTCTCAAGGTGAAAAGTTTGTCCACTTATGTTTCAAGTAGACATTACAAATTCATGAGAAGGATTTGGTTAAAGAAACGTTTTTACAACTTTATGTGAGAAGCATGGACACATGGAGACATTTAGATAGCAAATCAAACATTCAGTCATGAAGGTTTGATGAGACCAGATTCGACACAGGTATTTTGTTAGAAAGATCATAGATGTCGATCTTGTATGATCTTAAATGATCATGAAGATCTTGAGTATTTATGAGTCAGATATCTATCCTTTGTTTGTGAAAGTAATTTAACATTGGAAGAAGTAAGTCAAAGATTCAGGTTCTATCAGATTAAGTGTTGCAAAGGAATAGAAGAAGATACTTGTTATGTTGCAAAAGGTTATGAATCCTAAAATGCTTTTAGCAAGGCTTTTATGATAGATCATCTAACCTTACTCTAGATTTTTGGGAAGCTGAAGAATGAGAGGGAAAGCTATTGGCATGTTCACAATTCTAATAAAAAGGGTTCAAAATTTTTGTTTCACACACATGTATTAATCTTATAAAAAATCAGATTTATGAAGGAAGACGTTCCAGATTTCATAAAGTCTGATATATTTGAGCAATTCTGGATACTAGTGTTAAATCGTCCAGGGGGTGATGAAATATGAAGACTTATTTTCTAGCCATGTGTGAAGAATGCAAAGCCATACCTATAGGTATTCCTATATTAGATATTTCTATATTTCCTTTGCCAGGCTCTCTTTATGTTCCACCTTTGTAAGAAGAAGGAAGAACTCGAGAAAGTTCTTGTTAGGATGTTCCTATTCACGAGAAGGTTCCAGAGTTCTATTTAAGAGAAACTTGATATTTCAGAGAGGTATGTTTTAGAGGTGCGCACATTTATGTTAATACCAGATTTTGAAGGAAAGAGGTATGAGGGATTACAATTAAAACAAGGATGATGACAAGCTGACATAATAGATATGAAATTTTGATGAGACTCACGAGTTGAATTGAGTTGAGTTGACTTAAGTATGGTAGAGATGAACCAGTAGTGTTCATAATACACTAAGTTCTGAGTTGTAAGTCACAGGTTCCAGGATTCAGTAACTAATTTTGTTTAGTGTATTTACATGACACAACAGAAGTACGTTGAGAAACCTTTCTTAAGGTAAATGCAAATATGTGGATCCTAGTGTATGTTTTCAGGTTTGAGAAGACAAGAGATAGCAGGTTCAGATTCAGTAGTTGCTACATTTGTTGTCAAGCAAATGCTTGCTTGATGTCTACACTATTGGATATCTAGTTTGCATATTTTCTCAAGTATTATGATTCACATTCAGAAATTTCACTTTTTTGAGTTTGAAGGAAAGTCAAATTGAGTTTTGAAGAAGACTTTTGAAGAAAAGGTTTGAAGGTCAATTTGGGGAGTACAAATTTGAGGTTTATGAAGTTTGGAGATAAATGAAGTTACATATCCAGTTCAATTTGTACCATAGTAACATTGAAGGGGGGATCGTTCGAAACAATGTGCACACTAATCCAAAATCCCTCAGTAAGTACAACATGTTTAGATATTCTTAATATTCTTTGTACAAGAGAAAGATGAGGGTGACGTGGCTAAGTCATGCACCTCCCACAGTTCCCACGTAGGTTCGATTCCCAAGGGCAACGTTCCCAAAAATTTTGATGCTTTTGCTTTATTGAAAATAAAACCATACGGATGAATAGCGCCGGGCTGACGGCACGGTCACGGAGAGTTTTTCCAAGACGAGCGTGATTTATTCAAAAGCTTTTGGAGTGCTATTCAATGTATCATCAAAGCAATATAAGAAGAGCTTTTCTCATTATCTAGATATCCTACACCTTGTGCAACACAAGCTTTGGAGCTTGGTCCCTCAATTAAGGTGGTGCTTCTAGCACATGGGGAAGCCATGTTGCTATCTTGGATCATGTTGAGGAGCGGCTATGGAGTTCTTCTTGGAGAAGAAGAGTGTGCTCACACTCTTGCTTATGGAGAGAACTTATCTATTAGTAGCGTGGTGGTGTGGATCACCCATCCACATGATGTACTTGAAGATTTTCTTCTACATGAAGATTTCGGGTTACTCAAAAACATTGGATGGTGGGTAACATAAGATTTGCATCTTATGTTAAGAATTCACGTACATGTTCTCTTTATGCACAAAGGTACTACTTGAAGTATATGGCAGTGGCATCCATATCAGGAGGAGTCCTATTCGACACAGATACAAGAGAATCAGTGCGTATACTCTTTATGCATATTTGGATGAGGTGTTAGAGAAGGTGTGTTCACATGATTATGAGCATTTCTAGTAGCAACATGTTAGCATTCTATGCTAATTCTATAAGTATGTGATCTTTCACACACACATCTGATTTAGGGTCTTCCATAGCTGTTGGGGGATTCTTGGACGAGAAGGAGTTTGAGGGTTTGTAGGAGAAAAAGGAAAGAATAAAGAAAGAAATGAGCTAGGAAACTTTACAGAGGAAATAACCTTGGAAGCTTCTGCAAAAGCACACCTTGGAATCTTGAGTTTGATTACAGTAAAACAATTATAATGTTTGAGCACAATCCGAGTCAATACTTCTGTGCGCACTACAGAGGGTGCTTAATTACAAAATACCAATTATCCCGAAGTCTTCTTGCAGTCGGCCTCCTCTGCACCAGTCCTCTACTTGCTTCAAGCTTATCCTTGTGCACACCTTGCACCAAGCTTCCACCAAGATGAGGAATGAGTATCTTATGTCGGCATGCACACTGCACAGAGACCTTGAGGTCCTTGGGGTCTAGCTTCGCACTCTCTGCCTTCTTCCTTAGCCACCTCTCTTGCACTCTTCACTTCCGCCTCTCTGTGTCGTCGTACCCCCGGTGTCTCTTGCACTTCTCTCTCTTTCTTACTTCCAGTGTCCAAGAATAGCCTTTGTCTCTCTTTTGTTGAGTGCGCCGGTTCCGTGCACTCTAACTGTAATACAATCTTGGTGTCTTTTCAATGTCCCAAGATTGTCTTTTTAACTGGCCACCAACGACTCACTACTTTGTCCTGTAGTGACTTTAGACTTAAAGCAAAATTTTGATTGGGCGGCCCTATTTCCACCTTTGCTACACGACCGCTTCCCATACCTTCACCTTTTCCTTTTAATTCTTTACTTTTGCACCTAAGACTTTGAATTCACCCTTTGAACCTTAAGAGAAAAAATACTTCTGTGCACTTTGACCGTGGGATTTTGATACTTTACTCTTGCCTATGCATAGATGTGACCTTGACTTTGTTAGTTTCAACCGGTTAGGGCTCAACAGATGCCCACCACCTAAAGTTCTCTCCGTCCCGGAGAGACCACAATGACACAATGTAAGGAGGCTTTAATAACAGAGAGAAAACATCAGAAGAGCCACATAGGAAACGGAGGTAAGGAAATAGAGAAAGATGGCTATTATTGATGAAGCATAAAAAAACAACAGATAAAGAGTGCAACTAGTATTTATTAACCCGGATCATGACAAAAGGAGAAGTATGATGAAATGTGTTGAATTTCTAAAATTGAAGTTGAAGCCCTAAAGCGAATTGAAGTAAATTATTGCGAAGGGTGAGTGGGATCGGCAGCTGAGGGTTGGGGAGATGAGGGAAGTGGAGCAGAAGCTTGCTCAATCATATGCTGGAGAGAACTAAGGCACTGCCTAAGGTGGTCCCGTTCGCGTTTGATACGACGGCAAGTAGCATTATCACATAACCCTAAGGAGGAGCGATTTTGAAGATCGGATAAGTTCTGTAATGCGGATTCGGCCATATCGCGGTATTTGTCGCGCTCATCCTTGAGTAAGCGGGCCGTTTCATTGAGCGAGTGCCATTGAGAGTGAGCTATTCGATTGATGTTGTCGATGGTATTAATGTATTGTTGATGAATAGAAGCGGTGGCTGATACAGAATCCAAAGACACTTTGGAGGCATGAGCACTGCCAGAAGCAGCTGCACTGGCATCGTGGAGCAAATGCAAAAAGGAAGGGGCGGAAGGGAGATCAATTGGAGGGGAGGGTGCAACAGGTGGATCAGGATGATGGAGAGGAGATGCCTCAGGATGATGGAGAGGAGATGCAGGCGGATTGGGTCGCGTGAAAGGAACCACAGTGGACGGAGTGGGGGCGGAAAGGGGAGGACGAGGTGGTGTACAGGTCGGGTGTCGGGGGTTGAGCTGCGTTTGAATGAGCGGCCAGAAAGCTGGTGTGGAAGAAGGGCCATGTGCCGGAGCAGGATCAGGGGAAGGAATAGGTGCGATATCTGGAGAGGAGGAAAAGAGATGCGAAGAAGAGTGTAGAGGGGGGGAAGTGAGATCAGGGGGAGCGGGTAGCGGTGTGGAAACGGAGGCCGAGTCGATGGAGAGTGGAGGGGAGGGGGGAGGATTTGAAGTGGAAGGTATGTTGGGCTGCGACAGAAGTAGAGGGGAATTAGGGTCAGAGTGCGATGGTATGTGATAAAGCCAAGCTATGAAGGGACCAGAATATAAGGAGAATGTGCGAGAGCCTCTGGAGACAGCTTCACGAAGGCGACGAGAGCGCAAATTTAAGGAACCATATATGAGGGCGCCGTAAGGGTATGGGCGGCTATTTAGGAAGCAAAAGAGCGGATCAGCAAGACGAATATCGGACCATGGGAGTGAAGATGTTGGACTACGAAGCAAAAAGAAGAAAATGAATGCATTAAGAATGGACGTCATGCGGATGGAAAATCGGGCATTAGTGTCGAAGCGATCTCTACAAAAGGCAATTAAGGCAGAGGCTGACAATCCAGAATATAAGAACGGAGGATTACGAAAATCGACAGGGCAGGAGCCGAGGCTGGCAGCAAGAGCGGAAATGGAGAGAGGACCTGTGCGAAAATGAGGAAAGAGGCAGATAGCTTCATAGACATCACTATAATTTGAGGGATCATTCAGGAAAACGTTGGCCAAGCCCCAGAGACCCGCCTGTTGAAGATTTTCAACAGAGAAAAGGCGACGGAGTTCAATGGTTGGGAGAGATAAATGAATACAAATCTGCATATCTAAATCAGGCAGACGAAAAAGTCGTATATAATCTCCTGAGGGCGAATTTGGTTGTGAGGAATGAGAAGCTGAAGGAGAAGGAGAAGGAGGTCGAGGGAGTGGAGGTGGAGAATATATATCCGTGGAATCAGATTGAACCGAATAAGTGGGAATATGTAGGATGGCAGGAGGGAATGAGGAAGGCGATGCATCAATTTGTGGGTTAGTGGGAACGGGCAACGTAGGGAACTGGGAGTGGAGGCCGGTGGTGGGTGTGGTAGACGCAGGAGGAGGGTAATTTGGATTGGTTGTATGCAGTGCTGACGGAGTGAGTTCCGAGATGTCTTCCGGTGCGGTGGGATCGGCCATAGAGTTCTGCGTAGAAAGGACCTGGTAGAGAGATTGCAATGAGCTGCAGGCTGTTGAACTTTTTGCGGTGAAGGAGTCTTATCACAGCATGGAGATGATCGTGGATGGCGCGGGAACGAAAAAACCAGGGCCGCCAGGCTGCCCGTGTGAACGGCAGGCAGGGATGCAGAAGAGATAGAGGAGGATGGAGAGGGGAAGGAGGGGAGTGTGGAAGGGAATTGATGGAGGGGGGGCGGGGGCGGGTGGTTCTAGTGGGCGCGGAAGTTGGAAAGGGTTGTGGAGGGGAAGCGGGAGTGGAGTGGAGGGGAAGGGTGGAAGGAGAGGGAGGGTTGGCTAGAGGGAGGGTTGGAGGGTTTGTTAGGTGGACGGTTGGGCGGGTGGGAGAGGATGTGGAGGTGAGGTGGGTGGGCGGGTTGGAGGGGGTGTGGAGGGGAAGGCGGGTGGGCGGGGTTGTGGAGGGGAGGCGGGTGGGCGGGTGGGTGGGTGGGAGGGGTGGGCGGGTGGGTGGGTGGGAGGGGGCGTGGAGGGGAGGCAGGTGGGCGGGTGGGTGGGTGAGCGGGTGGGCGGGGTTGTGGAGGGGAGGGGGGTGGGCAGGTGGGTGGGTGGGAGGGATGGGCGGGTGGGTGGGTGGGAGGGGGCGTGGAGGGGAGGCGGGTGGGTGGGTTTGAGGGGGGGCGGGTGGGCGGGTGGGTGGGTGGGAGGGGGTGTGGAGGGGAGGCGGGTTGGCGGGTGGGTGGGTGGGAGGGGTGGTGGAGGGGAGGCGGGCGGGTGGGTGGGTTTGAGGGGGGGCGGGTGGGCAGGTGGGTGGGTGGGCAGGTGGGTGGGTGGGAGGGGGTGTGGAGGGGAGGCGGGTTGGCGGGTGGGTGGGTGGGAGGGGTGGTGGAGGGGAGGCGCGTTGGCGGTGGGTGGGTGGGAGGGGGTGTGGAGGGGAGGCGGGTGGGCGGGTGGTTGGGAGGTGCTGTGGAGGGGAGGCGGGAGTGGAGTGGAGGGGAAGGCATGGAGTGAGAGGGAGGGTTTTGGAGGGGGTGTGGAGAGGGAGGGTGGGCAGCTGGGTGGGCGAGTGGGCGGGTGGACGGGTGGGTGGGTGGGAGGGGGTGTGGAGGGGAGGCGGGTGGGTGGGTGGGTGGGTGGGAGGGAGTGTGGAGGGGAGGCGGGTGGGCTGGTGGGTGGGTGGGCGGGTGGGCGGGTGGATGGGTGGGAGGGGTGGGCAGGTGGGTGGGTGGGAGGGGGCGTGGAGGGGAGGCGGGTGGGCGGGGTTGTGGAGGGGAGGCGGGTGGGCGGGTGGGTGGGTGGGAGGGGTGGGCGGGTTGGTGGGTGGGAGGGGGCGTGGAGGGGAGGCGGGTGGGCGGGTGGGTGGGTTTGAGGGGGGGCGGGTGTGCAGGTGGGCGGGTGGGTGGGTGGGAGGGGGTGTGGAGGGGAGGCGGGTGGGCGGGTGGGCGGGTGGGTGGGTGGGAGGGGGTGTGCAGGGGAGGCGCATTGGAGGGTGGGTGGGTGGGAGGGGGTGTGGAGGGGAGGCGGATGGGCGGGTGGTTGGGAGGTGGTGTGGAGGGGAGGCGGGAGTGGAGTGGAGGGGGAGGCGTGGAGTGAGAGGGAGGGTTTTGGAGGGGGTGTGGAGAGGGAGGGTGGGCGGGTGGGTGGGCGAGTGGGCGGGTGGACGGGTGGTTGGGTGGGAGGGGGTGTGGAGGGGAGGCGGGTGGGTGGGTGGGAGGGAGTGTGGAGGGGAGGCGGCTGGGCGGGTGGGTGGGAGGTGGTGTGGAGGGGAGGCGGGTGGGCAGGTGGGTGGGTGGGAGGGGGTGTGGAGGGGAGGCGGGTGGGCGGGTGGGTGGGAGGTGGTGTGGAGGGGATGCGGGTGGGCGGATGGGTGGAAGGGGTGTTGAGAGGGAGGGTGGGCGAGTGGGTGGGCGGGAGGGGGTGTGGAGAGGGGGCGGGTAGGCGGGTGGGTGGGTCGGAGGGGGCGTGGAGGATTGAGAGGATGGGAGGGTGGGAGAGGGTGGGTGGGCGGGAGGGGGGTGTGGAGAGGGGGCGGGTGGGCGGGTGGGTGGGTGGGAGGGGGATTGAGATATGGTGGAGGATTGAGGTATGGTGGCAGTGGTGTCGGCTATGTTGGCGGCGGTGGAAGGGTGAAGCTGGAAGGGTCAAAGTGCTCCGTGCGCAAGGGTCAAAGTGCTCCTGCAAAAAAGACACACGCATGCACTGTAGAGTCTGGTAGCCCCTGTGGTAGCCCCTGTCATTTCAGTTGAGATGATCTTGCAGCAAGATGGAGTTGAAGGCGGAATGAATGAGGGTTCCCATTATATAGCAAGGAGGATTAAGGGCTCACCTCACAGCAAGGGATGGTTTAGCATAAAAGAGTGTTCAAAAGAGAGGAGAAGCCAACTTTAACATCATCCATCCAAGAGATAAACAAAGAAAAGGCTAGCATTAAAAGCTTCTGCGTAGAACTAAGAGCCATCCAAAAAAGTTTGCGCCAAATTTTGTAATTGAGCAACATACATTTTAGCAATTATTAACAATAAATAAAGGAACACAATAGAAAAACAAAATAACCTAAGAACTATGGAGTGGGATGTTATAACTTTTTATGATAGGCTTTGAGTCTAGAAATATTTACTAGCGGCATGGTGGCTCCATTGACTGTTTCTAACTCCACAACACCCCAATGCAACGTCTTCAGCACGCGAAAAGGGCCTTCCCAATGAGGGATCCATTTCCCTTTTGCATTCGTATGAGGGTTAGGTTTATGGAGAAGAACTAACATGCCTGCTTCAATGTTGTTTTTCCACAGATGTCAATCATGTGCCTCCTTCCTCTTCATCTGAGTCTCTATCAATTGTTTGGTTGCTAGTAGACGAATCTCCTCCACTTTATGTAGTGCCCCTAGCCTCTGAGAGACATCACAATCCTTCTTTTCCTGCATGAATGCTAGATGAGGCGATCCATGTAAAAATTCAAAGGGCTCGATGGGTAATATGCCATAAACCAGTTGGAATGGGGAATATCCGGTGGCCTCTTTGTAGGCTAACCTGTATGCCCACAGTGTACCTTGATAAGCAATGCCCCAGGAAGTGGGCTGCAACATGCATTCCTTTCTTAACATTGAAATTAAAACCTTATTTGTCGATTTAGCCTATCCATTTGCTCTTGGATAGTAAGCACAAGAGGTCCTATGAAGAATTCTATACCTGTTGAAGATTTCTTGCAGGACTTTATTTACAAAATGGGTACCTTGATCAGTACAAATTTCAAGTGGACATCCAAACCTGCAAATGATGCTACTATAAATGAAATCAGCAACAGTTTGGCCAGTGCAATCGGGGGAGGCAATAGCTTTAGCCCACTTTGTCGCATAATCTGTAGCTATCAAGAGATATTTTTCTCTTTCTGGAAAAGCGGGAGGGTAGATGGGCCCTACAAAATCTAGCCCCCACTTCTCAAATGGTTGCCAGGAAGTGGAAACAACCAAGGGGTTATGTCTCTGCTTTGTTGGCTTAGGTCCACACCTCTGGCAAATGTCACATGCCTTTCCCCATTCATCTGCATCCCTAAATAGTGTAGGCCACCATAGACCAGCATCCAGTATCCTCTGACTCATAATATGTCCTAGGAGGTGCCCACCACCTGTTCCTTCATGTGCAGAGTGAAGGACTTCCCTCACTTCTTCTTCTTCCAAACACTTCTTGAACCGGTCATCCTTGCCCTATCTATACAATTTATCTTCAATGAAGGTATATGGTCTACTCTTGATTAGCAGGCTCTTCTTTTGTACAGCACTAGCCTTTTCTGGATACAATCCAGTTTTAATGAAATTTTTGATGTCGTAATATCAACCTTGAGCTTTTACAGCAAATAGATGAGCATCTGGAAAGTCATCATTGATTCCACTAGTTTGATTCATCATATTTATTCTGGATAGGTGATCCGCCATAACATTTTCTTTTCTTGGTTTATGGACTATAGAAAAATCAAACTCTTGGAACAACAATAACCACCTCCATATTCTACCAGTGGCTTGTGGTTTGTTGAGTAGGTATTTTAGTGGTTGGTGATCTTTTATAATAATAAATTTTACCCCCAGTAAGTAATGACGGAATTTTTGGACAACAAAGACCATTGCTAGGGCTTCCCTTTTGGTAGTACTGTAATTCCTTTCAGCCTTGGTCAAGATTCTACTGGCATATTGAATTGGCCTGTCCACTTTAAATTCTGCATTGGGTTGGGTCAAAACTGCCCCCACTGCATAGGCACTGGCATCGACATGTATATGAAAGATTTTTGACCACTCAGGTGTGACCAAGATAGGAGTAGACACTAACCTTGACCGTAATGTTTGATATGCTTTTTCCTCCTCTTCTTCCCATTTAAAAGGTACTTCCTTACCTGTAAGTCTAGCCAGAGGTGTAGCTATCTCTGCATACATTTTTATAAACCTTCTATGGTATCTAGTATGCCCCAAGAAACTCTGAATCTCTTTAGAAGATTTAGGTTTAGGCAACTTTAATATAGAAATGATTTTGTCAGGATCTGGGGCCATACCTTTAGCCGACACCACATGTCCTAAGAGGGTTCCTTCTGTCACAAGGAAATGACATTTGTTTGGATTGAGCTTTAACTTAGTCTCCCTGCATCTTTTGAAAATATTCTGCAGCTGCCTCAAGTGGTGGTCCAAACAATCTAGATGACTTTCCTTGTGGGAGCCTGAAAACGAAGAGAAGTCATCCATGAAGATTCTAAGTGATTCCAGCAATAGGGGGCCAAAAATGAGATTGACAGTTCTGTTAAAGGTGGCTGGAGCATTTCTGAGCCCAAATGGCATTTTTACATACACATATGTTCCCCAAGCTGTGATAAAAGCAGTCTTTTCATGATCCTCTGGATGTATTGATATTTGGTTATAGCCACTGAATCCATCCATAAAGCTATATAATGCATGCCTAGCCACTTCTTCAATGACCTGTTTTGCAAAAGGCATAGGGAAACCATCTGGAATGGTCACCTTGTTGAGTGCTCTAAAGTCAACACAAATTCTGATTTTATTAGTATTCTTCTTCGGTACTATAACCATAGGTGAGAGCCACTCTGAGTGTTCAACAGGAATGATGATTCCTGCATCCTCCATCTTTTGGATTTCCACATAGACAGCTTCAACATATTTTGGATTAAGTCTATAACTCCTTCCTCTGATGGGTTTGGCTCCATCAACCAGAGGGATTCTGTGCTCTCCATAAGTTGCAGGCACTCCTTCCAAGTCTTTATAATGCCAGGCAAAAACATCTACATACTGGGTCAAGAATGATTTTACCTTTTCAAGGAGCCCTGGGTGGCTCCACAACCAAGTGGCCACCAAAACTGGCTGATTATTGTCTTGAGTGCCTAAGTGTATTTCTTGGACAGGATTTCTCGCTACCATATTATCTTCGTGTGCATCTGCTTCCTTGTCTTCTTCTACTAGCTTTTCGTGCATTGCTTCATAAGCAGGTGTATTTTGGACTTCAATGTGTTCCTCCTTGTCCTGCATCCATCCTGTAGGGATTTCTTGAATTGGAAAAGAACATTCAACACCAGAATTTTTTACCTTGCTTTTAGCTTTAGAAACTTCTTTATCTGTGGTTGTCACATCCTCCTCCAAGTTGTATTTGAGGGGTGTCTTCCTGCCCCTTCTGTGGTCTGTGATGGGCTCTCCCAATCCATCAACCTGGACCTTTTCCTTATCTTCATCATAACCTTCAATCGTGCAAGGATTATTAAGAAAAATTCCAAAACAAGAGGAAGAGTTGCCTGCTTGGAGCCAATTTAGAATATCATCTTCTTCCAAAAAATCTATTTGGGGTTGATCCTCCGATTCTGTTTCCATGCAAATGCTAACTGTTTGCATCATACTAGTGTTTCCTTGATTGTCTGGGCCCTCTTCTAAATGAATCTGTGTCAGCTCCTGCCCTTTCTTTTGTACCCACATAGTGTCCTTGCCCCAATCATGAATGACATTGGCATGCCTCAGCCAAGGTCTTCCAATTAAGAGAGGAAATCCTCCTTCAACCTGGGGCAATCTTAAAACCACAAAATCCAGAATGAATAGATTACCTTGTACTTCAAGTGGAACTTTTGGGATTACCCCCAAGGGCCTTACTTTGCTCTGATCTGCCAAAGTAACAGTGAAGTTTGCAGGTTTTGAAGGGTGGAGTCCAATCTTTTTCATGGTATGTTCAGGCATCAAGTTAATGCCAGAACCACCATCCACAATAACACCTTGAAATTCATGACCCTTGATTGATACTGTAAGCCGAGGACTTTTATAATCCGTAAGGGGTGCTTCCCTGATAATTATCCCTTTATGTAAAATAGCAGTCTTTGCCACTAAGCTTGTAGTAGAAGCCTCATCAATTATCTGCAATAATTCTGACCTGAATTTCCCATCCATCTTTATTAATTCAAAAATACTAACCTCCTTCTTCATGGACTTGAGTAGTTTTGAAGCCTCTGACTCTTTAAGAGAATGAGCTTCATTTGCTTTGCCAAACTCTTCTTGAGCCCTGTTGAAGGCATGCCCAATGGCATCACTGGTGCCTATGAGATATTCCTTTTGGTTTGTGTCTGCACTTGTGGTGGCTTTGTCTTTAGATGCAACTCTGTCTTTGTTCAATTCCCTAATTATTGATTCTTGATTTTCGTCCACTTGAGCCTTCCCTTTACTTCTTGTCTGTACTGCAAAAGATTCAAGTTCTTCTAATTGTACCATCGTGGTAGATGGTGAGGGTTCATTGACCTGAGGTAATGTTTCCTCCTTGAATACAGAGATCATTTGGAGATGGGGTCCGGAAGTAGAGGCTTGATTCTTAGGACAACAGTTTGTATAGTGATTCCTGGCCTCTGGACAGTTCCTGCAAGGAGGGGCATTTTCTGGGAGAGTGCACCTAGATTGGTAGTGCCCGCACTCTCCACATCTGAAGCAAATGATGGGCCTTCTAGGCCCATTTGCAAAATTATTCCTTGGTCTAGGATTATAGTTGTTACCTTGGTTTGCTGTGGCTGCCATTACATTTGCTGGTGGCAGAGGTCCTCCCTATGTCCAGTATGTCGTTGCAGGCATTCCCCTGGATTGGCATTCATGGGCCTCATGGCCAACTTTCCTGCATAATTGACAAGTCACGTTTAGCAGAGGACATTCACTTACTATGTGCCCTTGCTTGCTGCACATGGAGCACCAGAGTCCACTCTTGATACTGCCTCCTTTGAGTTCTTGCAATTCCTGCCTCAGCTGAGCTAATTCTTCTACTTGGGCCTCCTCCTCCTTTTGGAGCTTGAGTGCTTCAATCTCCCTTCTCAGCTGAGCCACAGCAGTCTCCTCTTCTGTGTAGGGCTTATTCCTTTTCAAGCCCTCCAGCTCCCTTCTTAATTGGATCATTGGGTCCTCCAGTTCTGCATCATAGGTTGGTTGGGAAGAAGTTGCACCATACTGGTGCCTTATCTGCTCCAAGCGTGTGGCCGTATTGATGAACTCCTCAACAGAGGCAGTAGGTAACACTAACTGTTTTATTTTGCATTGGGTGACCACAGGTAGGGGTTTAGCTAACCACTTCTTGACAAAGAAATCATGCGGTGGATCTGGTAGTTTAGCCATTAGTGCTTTGGCCCTGGTCACAAACTCTGGGAATTTTTCTCCTGGACCCAATCTCAAGTTTTCTAGCTCTTCTATAATGATCTCCGCAGTGTTGCCATGCTGAAACTGATTTTTGAAGGCCTCTTTCATCAAATCCCAAGAAGTAAAGTGGTTTTCAGCAAACTCGCTAAACCACTTGTCTGCCAATCCTTCCAATGTGGCCGGAAAGAGTGTCAAGAAGGCATCTTCCCTACCCATTAGACCTCTAGTCTTGCTTAATGCCAGAAATATTCGAATGTGCTCATCTGGATCCTCATGAGCTAAACCTCTGAAAGAGGGAAATTTTATGTTTAATCTGGAGAGTAAGGTTTCTAGGTCCACCTGTCCTGCCATGCTTCTTACCGATGAAGTTGATGAAAGTGGACTCGATGATCTTCTGATCGCCTTTCTTCTTGTCTGCTTGCACGTGACCCTCAAGGTTTGTGACCGGGTCGCGGTCATGAGCTGTTCATAGTTCACTTAATATGAGAGACTTGATATAAGTATGTACCTCTTTAGTCAACTGGAGTGTTACTGTCGACACTGGAATATTGTTCTCGAAGTGCAATAGATCTTCTCCTATGCTCAATTCTCCTTGGATGTCCCACCGGGCGTGCCAAATTTGTTGGGGGATTCTTGGACGAGAAGGAGTTTGAGGGTTTGTAGGAGAAAAAGGAAAGAATAAAGAAAGAAATGAGCTCGGAAACTTTACAGAGGAAATAACCTTGGAAGCTTCTGCAGAAGAACACCTTGGAATCTTGATTTTGATTACAGTAAAACAATTACAATGTTTGAGCACAATCCGAGTCAATACTTATGTGCGCACTACAGAGGGTGCTTAATTACAAAATACCAATTATCCCTAAGTCTTCTTGCAGTCGGCCTCCTCTGCACCAGTCCTCTACTTGCTTCAAGCTTATCCTTGTGCACACCTTGCACCAAGCTTCCACCAAGATGAGGAATGAGTATCTTATGTCGGCATGCACACTGCAGAGAGACCTTGAGGTCCTTGGGGTCTAGCTTCGCACTCTCTGCCTTCTTCCTTAGCCACCTCTCTTGCACTCTTCACTTCCGCCTCTCTGTGTCGTCGTACCCCCGGTGTCTCTTGCACTTCTCTCTCTTTCTTACTTCCAGTGTCCAAGAATAGCCTTTGTCTCTCTTTTGTTGAGTGCGCCGGTTCCGTGCACTCTAATTGTAATACAATCTTGGTGTCCTTTCAATGTCCCAAGATTGTCTTTTTAACTGGCCACCAATGACTCACTACTTTGTCCTGTAGTGACTTTAGACTGAAAGCAAAATTTTGATTGGGCGGCCCTATTTCCACCTTTGCTACACGGCCGCTTCCCATACCTTCACCTTTTCCTTTTAATTCTTTACTTTTGCACCTAAGACTTTGAATTCACCCTTTGAACCTTAAGAGAAAAAATACTTCTGTGCACTTTGACCCTGGGATTTTGATACTTTACTCTTGCCTATGCATAGCTGTGACCTTGACTTTGTTAGTTTCAACCGGTTAGGGCTCAACAATAGCCTAAAGTTAGATGAAGGTTTGCTGATTATGAATTTTAGACTCATCCATCCTCTTTTTGTCAATCATATTCACTCTTCTATAACCTATTAGGTCACACATCTCATATATATATTCACATTTCTGCCGATACATCTGAATATGTTTGTTACATTTGTATATAAGCTCTTCCATCTATTTCTCTTCACATAGAGTGGTTGAGATTTTGACTCCCACATTCTAAATTGAAATTTGTATATATAATAGTGTGAGTAAGCAGTGGCTTACGTAACACGTTACACATGTCTAATCTTTCTCTATCTTTGTCTCATCATTTGTATGATTAAGTGTGGTATGTTAATGTTTGTCAATATTGGAAGATTGTTGGAATTTATGTTGTAAATCCTGGACCTATGGAACTTGGACTTGTGGTATCAGTTATAGGCCTACTAAATTTCCAACACCTCTCTAGTCACTAAGCATTCCATTTACATTTCTCAGGATATAAACTTAGGGGAACTATCACCATTTGAAGAACCTAAGAAGAAATCAGAATGGAGAGAAGCAATGGAAGAAGAGATAAAACCTCTTCAAGAAAATCAGACTTGGGATCTAGTTCCCAAGAGGCCATCCATGAAGATAATTAGATCTAGATGGATCTAGAAGCTAAAGAAGAACTCAGGTGGATCAGTAAACGTGTATAAAGAAAAGTCTATGGCTAAATGGTTTGCTTAAACCCAAGGTATAGATTATGAAGAGAACTTCTCTCTTGTGGCAAAGATTCCTACAATCAGAGTACTCATGAGTGTAGTTGCCTCAAAGAATTGGAGCATCTATTAGATGGATATAAAAACTGCATTCTTGAATGGATGGATTCCAGAGGAGGTTTACATTGCACAACCGCTTGGATTTGAAGATGAATCAGATCTTGAGTATGTGTGTAAACTCAAGAAAGCACTATATGGATTGAAACAAGCTCTTAGAGCTTAGAACTATAGATTACTTACTTTCTTGCAGGACAAAGGATTTCAATTAAGCAAAGCAGATCCTTCATTTTTCATTAAGAAAAGTTAATCCAAAATGATATATTTATATGTATATGTAGATGATATCATCCGTACATGTGATGATGCTGATGGTATCAGAGAGATCAAAGCACAAATGAAGGAGGAGTTTAAGTGATCTTGGATTGCTTACTTAATTCCTTGGATTGGAAGTAGTCTACACAGATCAAGGGATGTTCCTTGCACAAACGAAGTATATAAAGGATATTCTTGCAAAGTTGAAAATGCAAGAAGTAAAGTTGCATGTACTTCCATGGAGCTCAATCATAAATTACGTGCTTATGAAGGAGAACTTACTGAAGATATCACAAGCTATCAAACTCTAGTTGGGAGTTTCAACTATGCTTTTGATTGATATTTGCTATGGAGTAAGTGTGCTTAGTCAATTCATGCACATCCCAAGGAAACCTCACATACATGCAGCAAAGAGGCTATTGAAGGACTTGAAAGAAACAAAAAATGAAGGTTTATATTACCTTTACACATTTGATTTGAATGTAAAGCTATTCATTGATGGAGATTGGGCAGGTTCCAAAGATAACAAAAGAAGCACATAAATATATCTTTAATTTGTAGGTACAAAGCTCATGTCTTCCTCTACAAAGAAGCAACCTATAGTTGCTCTTTCCTCAACTGAGGTTGAATACATACGATTAGCAAATGCAACACAAGAAGCTATGTAAATAAGGACTCTATATATGGATTTAAGGTTTGACTTTGACACTCTATAAATATTTTGAGATAAGATGAGTTCACTTCATCTAACTTCTAATCCTATCTTTCATGCTAGGACCAAAAATATAGAAGTTCATTATCACTTTTTTAGAGAAAAGATTGTGAGCAAGGAGATATAACCTTCCTATGTATCTACTCATATGCAATGTGTAGATATGATGACTAAATCATTGGATGGAATCATTTTGTGAATACTTCCATTGATCGTCAACAAGACCATCTCCTCAATCATGATAAGATACTTTCTCTAAAGGTATGGAAAATCTACAACAAATAAAATCATAAATGAATTTCCTCATATCTTAGGCTATGTTCCTTTTGGTATTGGATACTTCTGCCCATTTGTTCATGTAATCAAGTGCCACAATGATGTACCGCTTTTATAAGCTTGTCCTTGGTAGGGGTCCAATTTCCTCAATCCCCCATTTCTCGAACATTCCATAAGAGATGAATCGAGTCCTTGGTTCACACATGAGCCCCTTATTCCCTATAATTTGATATTTATTGCATGTTTTACACCAACATTGAAATTATTTATGAAGCATTGACAATGTATTCCCTCCTTGAAGTACCTTCCTTATTGTTATTTCATGTGAGAAGTGTCCTTCACATGCATGGTCATGAAAAGATCCCAAAATGCTCATTACTTCATCATATGAGGGGACCCTTCTAAGGATAAGGTCTTTAACTTTTTCATATAGATTTTTTCTTATGAGTTGGTATTATAGAGCCTTCTTCTCTAACCCATGACTTTATACCTTGCTTAGATGCTTGGGTAATTCTCCATTTTCAATGAACTTGATAATCTCATCTAGCCCTTTGCTATCAATAAATTGTTGTTCACAGTTCTCTAATGCTTCCATAGGAATCTTGAATTGATCATTTGAAAATGCATCTACCTCCTTATTTCGGATCCTCCATATGTGATATATATAAATTTCTTCAATATTGTGTAATAAATTCTTAAAAGTTTTCAACCATTTTAACAAATTTTCACTTTTAGAGCACCAATTAGCTTGTAATTTTTTTATGAATAGCATTGAATCATCTTTGATAGTTATTTTCATAATACTATGTTTGACACATTCTTGTAATGGCTCATACAATGCTACATATGTTGCTTCATTATTTGAAAGAGAATTAGGGAGACTTATACATTTCATGAAGACTAGGTTCTTATTTTCATCATAGATTATCTGCAAGACTTGCCCTAGTGCTTTCCTCTACTATAAACCTATACTCATATTCTTGCCATTCAAAAACCCATTTTTATATTCTAGATGAGATACTCTTATGTTGACATATATATATATATATATATATATATATATATATATATATATATATATATATATATATATATATATATATGAGTGATATCTATTGAGAACAATAAATCGCCTAGCAAGAAGATAAGACCTAAACTTTTGCACATCAAACATGAGAGCATACATGAGTTGCTCAACGCGTGTATACCTCTTTTCACTGTCCATCACTTTGCTTGCAAAGTACACTTGACGCATATGAGATTTTTTAACATCTTTTTTGTAGTAACACCACTGATCTTACTTCATCTCTTGCACTTGGACATACATAAAAGGCATCTTCCATGAATTGAGGCATTAAAGTAGGATGGGTGCTAAGTATCTTTTTTACTTCCTCAAAATATTGTTGATCAATGCCCTTTTGAACTCCTTATTCCCCTAACTATGCTCACAAAATTTCATGAGATTCTAAGACTATGACCAGAGAGGTATCGACGATGCCCTAGATTAAATGGAGACCTGCTCTAATACCAATTGTTGTAGTTTGAGGTCTATGAAATCATGCGAAAATCACAAGGAAGAAGAACACACTTGGAGCACAACATTCAATACTAAATTTTTTACCAATAGAATGTACAAAGATAAGTGACATGTTAGGGTTATAGGCATATATACAAGCTAAGGGAAAAGACTTCCTAAAGAGGGAAAAAGTAGCCTCGATGGTCCTAATGTGCTCAGACACATCACTACCTAAACATATCAATAGAAGTAATATCCTTTGGTTGCAGTATTCAATGGCTTGTAATCCACATACACCCTCTATTTATCGTTCTTTTTAGGAATAACAATAATTGGAGAAACCCATTTTGAACTCAAAACAATGTAAACAAAATGAGCCTTGAGAAGATGATTTACCTCTCTCAAAAAAGCTTCTTGTTGTGGATTCCCAATCCTCCTAAGCTTTTGTAACACTAGCTTGGTATCTCATTTGAAATCAATGTGGTGTTGGATGGCAGTTACTCTTTGGATCTTAATGTAGTCTTTTATGAATAATATGGGATATCTGTTTAGCATGTTGATATATTCATTCTCTTAGTCCATTGTAAGATCATCTGCTAACATCCTTTTGAAATCTTCCTCTTGTGGGAATTCCTCACTTTATGTTGATTCATTATCGTCTCCTTTGGCTTCATCTTCCTTTACTTGAAAGATTACTCCCATGAATTCTAGTGTCGATGAACCACTTTCGCTTGTCGATTCTTTAGTGCTGGAATCCCTATCATAACTTGAACTTTCATCATCTACGGCTTTTTCATACCTATGATAATTCTTCTTGTGCTCCTTTAAATCATAGGTAATTGATTTTATTTTGTTATCTAGTTTCAGATTAGAATACGAAAACCTATTTTTTATCTTCTTTCATTGCAATTGGCCATTGAAATCCCAATATGATAGTTTAACCCTTTGAATTGGTCTCAATCACATACATATTCAAGCCAACTTTTATATCACATACTATAAGTCCTAAATTTTCAATGACACCTCCACATTTAACAATAGCATTATTTGCCACTTTGTCTTCATATGCAGATGCTCCTCTCATATCCAAGCCTAACATGTGCATTGTTTCCTACCTCATTATACACATTTTTAATCCACCATCCAAATAGAAATTTGAGATCCCTTTCCCCTTTTTATATGCATCTACTATGGGTAGAACATTATCATATGCATTCACTCCTATAAGATTTATATCCTTATTTTTAGTCCTAGTGCTTATTGGAGCACTCCTTTTTGGGTTTTGAAGAAAGTTATAGTATTTATGGCCAAGTGATATTTGGTTTCTCTATGTAGATATCCTCAATAAGATCATAAGGTTCAATACCCTTACCTAGAGGAAAGTCTTTCATTATAATCCTTCTTCTTGGCCTTCTCTTTCTTCAAACTGTTTTGCCTTGTATAACATTTCCTTTGTTTGGTTGTATACCCGACTTGGACTCTTCATCCTATGATTTCTCTCTATCTTATAGTCTTGTTATGTTCATTTGCATAGTATCCACGGTCTCTTATTCCTCGATCAACTCCAAAACAATCACTTACCTTTGATAATGCTGGACCATTGGGATGGTTGGAATATTTTCTTGTGGTTGTTATATGTTGTGCAAGTGCACCTTGTCCTTGTACATCTTGTAGGGTTCCCCTAATAGGGTACATATCTTTGGTGTTCTTTTCAGTGAGGGTAATTATACATACCATGACCATGTTCATTACAACTATAGCATATATATTCTTGTGCTTTACAATGTTTCATATCTATGTTGCCCTCTTGATGGCCGATTTCATGGGCTACTCACTAAATTGAGTGTCAATTACTCTAGCTATTGTGTGAGCTTCTACAAGATATATTGTTCTGATACTTGTTCATTCGCTACCTGTGCATTTAGTACAAGGAGAATAGAATCTACATGTTCTACCTTTTCAATCTTTAAAGATTGAAGCTTCAACTTCTTGTACTTCACTCTACCTATCTCTAGTGCTTCTTCAAAGATTCCTAGAAATTCTAACTCCACCTTTTGGTTCAAGGAAGGAAATAGTCCTAAGATGAATCTATCCCTTTTCAGGAACTGAGGAGGAAGCTCATTCACCCCTAGGCTACTTTCCTAATTATTTTACACAAATTGAAACTTGGACTCATATTCTGAAAAGTCTTCAAGAGAAACTTGCCTTGTTGAGACCAACTGTTACCACAGTCCTAGGGTGTCTTGCTTTCCATATCTAACCATAAATGCATCACATATTTCTTTCCACCTTCCTATTGCCTCTCATGATAGGTTTTTATATTGTATTCTAGCGGTACCCTTTAGAACCAACAAGAAAGCCCTTAGCTTCAAAATTTTGTGATCCCTTCTTGAAATGAGGTATGCCATTTCCAAGTTGTCTAGAAACTCTATAGCATCTTTATTGGGTCTTTTGTAGAAGTGTTGGAAAACTGACACCATGGTTGGAATTGAAGACGGATTCATTATAGAAGAATGAAGATCCAGACGTTGAGGCTAAGAGTATACTCAACAACACAGAAGATTAATGGATCTTGAGATGTGAGGATTTTTCCAACACGTTCAAATTTAAAATCACAAGATATGCATTCTTGGAAGGATATTTTTCTATATATGTTATATGGATGGAAAGAAGGAGTCTTGGGTAATAAGGTTAGTTGGGACGAACGAAAAGATTTTGGTTGTTAAGGTTTTGCAAATTCTTCAGATATAGTTCCTCTATAGCAGCACCAGCTTATGAGAGGGGCATTGAGAAGAATACCTCAACACTTCCTCACTACTCAACTCATAAACAAAGAATGGAATTGAGCATCAGGTACACAAGAATCCTACAAAAGCATTGACATAAAGAAACAGATACCACTCCCAAGGAAGGGATGGTCCACATTCCCTTGTGATACAAATGAGATGGCACTCTTAGGGTGAGGGTGATCCATGCCACCCTTTTAGTACATGTAAACACAATCAATGAAAAGTTACGCTTAAGGGAGATCCACACCAACTTCTTATAATCAATACACTTATACACAAACATCACAAAGGTACTCTTAAGGCAAGGGTGATCCACACTACCCTCTTAGCACCAACATATAAAACACTAAAGACTCACATGCAAGAGATTCTCACTAACTAGAGGAGCTAGGTAGTTCCACAATTCTCAATGGGTTTGGGATGATTGGAAAGAGAGAATAAAGATGAAAGGAATAGCCAATGAGAAAAGAAGAGAAGGCATATTGGATAGAATAAGCAAAGGTTGAGTGCAGTAGACATAGGAAGAATTGAAGAAATGAACTTAATTAAAATTGAAATGTTATAAAAAAATTGGGACTTACAAGTTAAGAATTTGAATAGCTCTCTCAATATAGGGACATAGGGTGAATTTCTTCTTTTTATTTTGGAGCACCCACTTCACCCTTGACATGTACCTGCATAGAATTCTTGTTTATTTTGGAGGTCATCTTGAGGGTCCTTGTATAGGCTGCTTGGGAAGATATTTGGAAATGGTAGTTTGAGATGAATCTTGTATATATTCTATATTTGTGGTGAAATAAGAGATGTTAATAAAGATTCTACATTTAGGAAGGTATGATACTTGGCCTAGTTTTACATATTTCTTGGATATTTTGGAGCAGTATTACATAAATATGATACTTTTTCCATAAAAGGAATACCCCATTCATCCTCTCCACCATGTTATAACTTTGACTCATGATATGTTTGTGTTTTGATCCCAAAAATCTAAAACCTATTCTAAACAAAAGGTATTCTTTATTGAAAATTCAAAAAGGTATGGTGGGGCTATGAAGCCATTCAAAAGAATTTTCTTTTTCATTATAAAGAGAGTAGGGCAAGGTTTAAATACTTGAATATTATAGAGTTTGCATCTCTCTTTTATATTTCCCTTTCATATTGACCATTTCTCTTTTATTACAAGAAGAGCTAATCATGTATTGAGTGATGGGGCCTACTTGACTTCTATCTTGCATATTTATATTAGAGATAACGATATCATAGGGAAACAAATTAAATACCATATTATATGTATAGAAGAAATTTATTATTGGAGGCAGTATCAAAAACAAAGCCTTGATACTAAGCACTCTAAGGAGTTTGGAGGTAGCCATGTCTCTAGCTTTCAAATAGTTTTTTGACATCCTAAACTAGGTTGTCTTCCTATAACAAAATTGATATTTTGTTTTCCTATGATTTCTCATATTATTGATCAATTTCTTATATCGTTTTTCAATACTTCAACCTCCATCCACTGATCTTAGTCGTGTGCATTTTCAATGATAGATCCATAAGTTATCTTTGAAATGTTGCAGGTGCATTTGTGAAAGCAAAGGGCATCACTCTATATGCAACATATGCCCATGTTTTAATGAAAGTGGTCTTCCTTTGATCTTCTTTAGCTATAAGTATTTGAAAATATCTTGAATATCCATCACATATAGTGTATCATTCATAGCCTACTACTTGATTCAATATTTTATCTTGGAAGGATAGTGGAAATTGATCTCTTTTGATTCGAGAATCAAATGGCTCTAACCCACACACAATCTCCATTTATCATTCTTTTTACGAGTAACTATTATTGGAGAAACCCATTTTGAATTGGAGAGGCGATAAATAATACTAGCCTTGAGAAGATGATTTACATCTTTCAATATAGCTTCTTGTTGTAGAGTCCGAGTCCTCCTAAGCTTTTGCACCACAGGCTTGGTATGTGGTTTGATTTAAATATGGTATTGGATGGGAGTTACTCCTTGGATCTTAGTGTAGTCTTTGATAAAAAATATGGGATACCTCTTTAGGATGTTGATATAGTCATTCTCTTCCTGCATTGTAAGATCATCTTGTAACGTGCGTTTGAAATCTACTTCTTGTGTGGACTCATCAATTTGTGGTTGCCCATGATCGTACCCTTTGGCTCCATATTTCTTTCCTTGAAAATCACTTTTGGTTCATGGACTACTTTTGGTTCTCAATTGCTCATAGATAAAATCACTAACATGACATCAAAATTTCTTCATCTATGATTGTTTCATACCTATGATCGTCCTTCTTTCAGTCCTTCAAATCATAGATAACTGATTTTGTTTTGTCATTTGGTTTGAGAACAAGACGGCTAGAATCCCATTTTTTATCTACTTTCATTGAAATTAAGCATGGAGGTCCTAATATTATGAGATAGCCCTACCCCTTGGTTGCAATCACATACATATCCAAGAAAACCTCCATATCACTTACTCTAACTCTTAAATTTTCAATGACATCAATACATCAACACATGTACTAATAGTAGTATGTGCCATTCTTTATTGGTATGTAGATGATCCTATCACATCCAAGCCTAATCTAAGGTTGGTTGGGACAAATGGGAAACTTTTGGTAGTTGGGATTTTGGAAATTCATCAAAGAGAGTTCCTGAGTGGGGGCAAGCAACTATAAGAGGGGGCATTAAGGAAATGGCCTCTAACACTTACTCATTGCTCAACTCGTAAATGAATAATGAAACTGAGGATGAAGGACAACAAGCTTATTAAAAAACGCTTCACATGAAAAACACGCACAACAATGCCAATGCAAGGGTGGTCCACACTCCTTTGTCACATAAATACAGTGGCACTCTTAGGATGGGGGTGATCTAGGCCCCTGTCGTAGAGATTCTGATCTCTACTCTCACTTCTACTTGCTTCAAATTAGAACATTGTTCAGCACAAAAGTTCACGATATGATTTGTGGATGTTAGAGAAATCTTCCCTCCCAAAAACTTTAGTACAAAAGACCACAATGTCAAAATTTCTTCTTTTCGTTTTAGAATATAATGTATCAAGATGGAAATTTTGTGGTTCGACATAAAAAATACATATGTTTGGCCCATTTACTTTGGGACAAAGAAGCAAGACATCAAGACTAAGCTCATTTACCATGCAAAACTTTTTGAAACTTTAGAAGTGTACAACAATGTACTTGTGGACATTGCCGATAATATATCCATATATCGAAATCAATATCATAAAGACCATAAAAATGATGAGAAATGTATTCGGCAGATAGCTTCACTTCATTTTATTTTTTCCGACTCCCTCATTTGTGCACAATCTTTGGTGCTAAGCGATATGTTTTTATTTGCAGACACTATATTTTATAAAAGAACTAGAAAGCCACTTTTTTTATGTCCAGTTTTGGGTCAATCATGCAACCGCTAAAAAAAACGATGACTTGTGCAGGGAAAGGGGGGTTTTGTGATGGACAGGTATGCCTTTCCTGAAGGCAAGCACATGATCTCTATAAGTTTGCATGAAAAGATACTGAAAGGGGAGGCACAGAGTTCTGAGGAGATCCGGTATATTAGTGCTGGTATGACCGCACCACGAGGGAGAATGGGCTGCGCCTAAGGGGGAAGAAGGAGTGGCATGCAAGCGCCATAGTCTTTTGATCGATTGAACCGATGGAATGACCCAGGGGATCAACTCATGTCGAAAAAACGCTGTGTTGCTCTACGTGGGCTCTGGGAGAGGAGGAAACAAACCAGTGGTAGGCTCAATGAAGAAGAGGTGAGTAGAAAGCCGCACCCGGGAGGAAGTAGAGAGGACCCTACACTCATCGTTCTGCAGCACTACGAACACTATCTCTCAACTGTAGACACACGCTCAAAATCAGAGCAAGATCGCCGTCCATTTTAGCCAAAGACATGAGCTGGAGAACACCAACGTGAAGGCCAACTGTGCACATGACGATTACAGAACCACTTATGATTGAGATGATGATGTCAAGCTGAGCTACTCTAACAATGATTGTGATGATCCTGGCGGTAGTATTAAGGATTTATGCCGATTCTAGAGTTTTGTTCTTGAATTGAATTACTGTATATTGATGATAATGGATATTAACGTTCTTAATTGATCCACTCTGCTGATGTTTAAAGGACGACGGCGGCATTTCTGCTAGTTTCAACCCACACTTTGATTGTAATCCCATGACCAACAGTTGTTTTCGGACATCTACTCTAGCTTTCACGATCAGATTGGTTTGTTTAATCTTCATTTATAGATCAGCGCATGACTGGTGCTCCGTTTCTTCTAAATCAATATAGTTTCTATGAACAGGTATAATTGCAAATCGCAATTGCTCACAGTAAAACCTCTGTAGTACATATATGTTAACATTTGGTTGTAGTGTATTAAGGAGTAGAAGGACTCTTGTAAACTTCGGGAAAATGTTTAGCGAAGCAATCATGCTATGGAGTATAAACGCCTAAACCATTGCCATCTGGTGTTTTGCCTAAGCTTCTGATTTGATGCACAGTTCGACTTGTCTCAGGAAGTTAGTATTTTGTACCAATGATATAATTTGCTAGGAGATTTCGATATTTCTCTTGATGTAGTCATGCTTTATGTTGAAGACTAATGGATAAGTTAGCTCTTGATCCTGTTGCGCTAATATAGTCTACCACAAATGATACAAAACTGTGTGAACCGAACTCTAGAAGAAGTGAACGTTTTGTTTTTAAGGGAAATTTGTTTCTACTAATAGACTTCGATCGTTATCTGTCCATAATAAAAAGTTTAATCAAATCAAGCCAATCCAGATGAGCTGCATAGGTGAACGCACAATCTATTGAAGCTTTTGATTTGATGTTTATGTACATGCATCTTTATATGCATCATAACATTGCATAAACAAAACTCGTTTACGACCGATTCGTACTAGTTCAATCGTCAATATCAAGGAGTCAAACCTGCACACTTCCGATTCATACGCATGCATATAGGATACACATCATGTTTAGGAATTTAATATATGTGTTATGTTTTCTATGAGGTTTTTCATTACCCGCAAAGTACTTATGGAATTTTCGTGGAAACCACGTTTTGAAACAAAAGCAATCCTTTTTCATTATTCGCAACTATATCTATGCGACGACCATGTGGAAGAATGGTTTTGAATGGAATGTGCTTCAATATTTTCCAGGGAGAATGACATGAATTTATAGGTCTTACCAAAGAGAAGCGTATACTACTTGAGGACGTTTGAACAATAATTCCTCATCATTTTAGAAAACAAATGAGTTTTTCAAGTTATGCAATGAATTGATGAGCTAAGATTTCAATCATGCTTTTTTTTATTGAATTTAAAGTGTTTTAAACATCTTTGGAGTTGAATTTGAATTATCAAATGTGGAAAATGATCATGCATGAATTATCATAATTTAAGAAAGTGAAATCACCCTATTTAAATAAAAATCTGCATTTGATTTGACTAAGTACTTTCTGAGTTTTACAAAGTACCTGAGCTTGCTCCAAGCACATAGCGCGCGTCGTAATTCCAACGGTTGGCTTGATCCACCAGCCGTTACTTTCATGCCTACATTGGTGAACCCGATGTGAAAAATCCACGGCCCGGCCATCTCAGGTAATGTATGTTTGATATTTGGTTTATGAATGAGCATGATCTTTCTTTTATAGATATTAAATCATGTTTGATGTCGGAGGGATTTTTAAAATACATATTAACATTGAAGAAAAATAAAACCTTTTTATTTCAAGATGGTTAATTATTATCTCGCTCAAATCTTTTTGATGCATTTATTTGATTTGACTAATCTTTTCTCTTGAGTACTTGAAGACAAAAGAAGATGAAAATGTATTTTGAACACGGAATGAAAGGATATTTGCACCCTCATTTGAGCCCTTCATTTTATGACCAATCATATGTTTATGTCAACACTAAGTGAGTTTTATGTGTATCCATGATTATATGAAGATATCTATGTGTGAATGGTAGTGAGCTTAAGTATGCATATGTACACGTGTCTATACGTATGTATGTATGGGATTATATATCTATATATAAATATGAGCGCACTTAATTATGTATGTGTTCATGTGTTTATGAGTGTGAGTGTGTTATATGAATGTGAGTTTTATGCGTATATGTATGTGCTTGTAGATGTATACTTAAACGATACATATGTGTTTACCTATGACTATGTGTTTGGGTGTTTTTTTCTACCTAAACATGACTATATATATGTGGATCCATGATGTATGTGGGTACAACTAAATCTATGAATTATATGTCTAAATGTCATGTATATGGTGATATGTGTGTAAGCATGAATACTCATATGTGATGCATACTATCATGTGGGTGCTTATAACTATTTAAAATACATTTAACTATTAATATATATGAATTAATATATGTTAATAAATTAACAAATAAGAATAATATATTTGAATAAAAGTAAATTAAATAATAAAAAGCAGTTAACTAAGGGTGCTTGTAATTAATTACGAGATGTGTGAGTGAACTAGTTAAGTGTAGTATGAAGTATGGTATGTATGTGAGTTAACTAGGCGCTTGCATAAGCATATTTGTTTATTGAGTGTCTATTTAGTGACTCCGTGCGCATGTATGTGGGAGTTTATATATATATATATGTATTCTGTATACCTTTTTTTTTTCCTAATCATCTTTTGCAAGTACTATCAGGGGAACACTAGATTGTGCTCTCTCCGACTTCAATAGACAAGATTTCCGAAATACACTTTTGATTATAAGAACACCCATGCAGGGAAAATGATACAAGAAGATGTAGCCAATACAAGACATCCCACAATCCTAGATGAATAGGTATGGAAAACTGGACTAGATATGATACAGGAGATATCGCAACCCGAGATCGTAGGTATGAAACAAGATATCAAGGTTACAAGAATTTCCTTCAAGGAGATGAACTAGATACAGGAAATAACTCGAAAGGATCTCATACTACGAGATTACAACGGGACAAGAAAGGATGTCCACAATACAAGACTAGACAAGACTAGAGCAAGAGACAAAACTAGAACTTGACGTGGAACTTGAAAGTACTTACTTGCCCATCTCGACCTCTTGAGCTCCCAAGACTAGTATTGGCAAGACTGAGAATAAATATGGCCAACCCCTCCCTTTAGAAGTGTTCAAATGTGGTGCTATATGGCCGTTACGACTTGATGATATCATCATGATATCATCGACTTGAAACAAGACCTCCGGGTATCAAAATTCAGCAAATAGACAATCGATCTTGGGAATTTGGCACGCTCCCGACGCAATGGAAGGATTGATTTCCCCAAAAGCGTATCCAATCATGAGATATAGAAAGTGACATGGAATCTGAGATTCAAGATGGTTTTCTTGTCCATGATATCACCTCCTCCTCAAGCGACGAGTTCCATGAGGAGCAGCCATGTTCCCTAGCTTGGGTTTCACTGGACTCTTCTTATGGAATTCACAAACCTTCATTTTTTCTCTCAGAAGATTTTTTTGGAAGCTCCCAAGTATGATAACCAATATCATGCGCTTTCCAATAAATAAGGCATTTCAATCTTCCTTGAGAGATCCTTGAATCTAATACATGCACGACCTCAAATTCTTCATGATCCTCAATCTTGATAGGTGATGAAGGACCCCTTGTCTCTTGAGGTTCCTTGGGTTCTTCATGCGGTAGATCCTTTGCACTTCTATTGGAATGTTGTGTTGTTTCCAAGATCTTTGATGGAGAGCATTGAGTAAGCATACTTCCTTGATTGAACATGAAATCCTCCTTATCTGTTACCTTCTTGATATCTTCATAACATGTATACTGCATATCATTTATAACAACTTTTCGGGCTTCCAAAACTCTTGATTCAGATTTTTGAGGAATAGTGCCTTGATTACTTAACACTTCTAGCTCTTAGACTTCGCTTTCTTTGAATATTTGATTCTCACGTTGAACTGCTTAATTGATAGCATCCTCCAACGTATTTGCTTGAGGCATGGATGCAAGAGATATTTGACTTCAGGATTGAGACCACTTCGAAACTGATTAACCATGTAGTTTTCTTGATATGTAGTTCCACGAAACAACATCTTGATATTCAAGGCATAGCTTGAAACTGACCGATCATCTTGTCGTAGCAATCTTTTCATCTCTTGGACATGCTCGATCAAGTCCTTTATAGTAGATTGAATCTCCTTGCATAGGGAATCCATGGTGCTTGGTATTGATGAGGATAGTCTTGTCAAAATGCCAGGGGAGCACTAGATTGTGCTCTCTCTGACTACAATAGACAGGATTTCGGAAATACACTTCTCATTACAAGAACACCCATGCAGGGGAAATGATACAAGAAGATGTAGCCAATAGAAGGTGTCAAAATTCAACAAATAGATAATCTATCTTAGGGTTTTGGCACGCTCCGGACGCAATGGAAGGATTAGTTTCCCTAAAATTGGATCCAATCATGAGATATAGAAAGTGACATGGAATCTGAGGTTCAAGATGGTTTTCTTGTCCATAACATCACCTCCTCCTCAAGCGAGGAGTTCCATGAGGAAAAGCCATGTTCTCTAGCTTGGGTTTCACTAGGCTCTTCTTTTGGAATTCACGAACCTTGATTTTTGCTCTCTGAAGATTCTCTGTAAGTTCCCAGGTACGATCACCAATGTCATGCGCTTTCCAATCAATAAGGCATTTCAATCTTCCTTGAGGGATCCTTTAATCTAGTACATGCACGACCTAAAATTCTTCATGATCCTCAATTCATAACATGTATACTCCATATCATTTGTAATGACTTTTCCAGCTTCGAAAATTCTTGATTCAATTTTTTTAGGAAAATTGTCTTGATTATTTAACACTTCTAGCTCTTGGATTTCACTTTCTTTGAATACTTTCTTCTCACATTGAACTACCTGATTGATAACATCCTCCAAGGTATTTGCTTTAGGCATGTATAGCAAGAGATATTTGACTTCAGGATTGAGACCACTTCAAAATTGATTAACCATGTAGTTTTCTTGATATGTAGTTCCAAGAAAAAAACATCTTGATATTCAAGGCATAGCTTGAAACTAACCGCTTATCTTGTCATAGCAATCTTTTCATCTCTTGGACATGTTCGATCAAGTCCCTCATAGTAGATTGAATCTCCTTGCATGGGGAATCCATTGTGCCAGGTCTTGATGAAGATAGTGTTGGCTAAATATGAGGGGAGCACTAGATTGTGCTCTCTCTGACTACAATAGATACGATTTTGGAAATACACTTCTGATTACAAGAACACCCATGCAGGCAAAATGATACAAGAAGATGTAGCCAATACAAGATGTCCCACAACCCGCGATGGATTGATATGGAAAACTGGACTAGAGATGATACAGGAGATCCCACAACCCGAGATTGTAGGTATGGAATAAGATATCAAGATTACAAGAATTCCCTTCACGGAGATGAACTAGATACAGGAAATAAGTCAAAACGATCTCGTACGACGAGATTACAATGGGACAAGAAGGGATGTCCAGGATAGAAGACTAGACAAGACTAGAGCAAGAGACAAAACTAGAACTTGAGGTGGAACTTGAAAGTACTTACTTCGCGGTCATGACCCCTTGAGCTCCCAAGACTGACATTGGCAAGACTAAGAATGAATGTGACCAACGCATCCTTTTATAGGTGTTCAAAGGTGGTGCTATATGGCGGTTACGACTTGATGATGTCATCATGATATCATCAACTCGAAACAAAAGCTCCAGGTGTCAGAATTCAATAAATAGACAATCGATCTTGGGATTTCGGCATGCTCTGGATGCAATGCAAGGATTGGTTTCCCCAAAATCTGATCCAATCATGAGATATACAAAGTTACATGGAATCTAAGGTTTAGGATGATTTTCTGGTCCATGATAGGTTCGTGCTTTTGAGAGAGAGAGAGTGAGTGAGAGAGAGAGGGAGAGAGAGAGAGAGAGAAAGAGAGAGAAAGAGAAGATCTATGTTTTTTTTCCCTCCACCTGCATCACTTATGCAATGGGTCATCGTTTTTTTTAGTTTCATCACTTATGCAACAATGTCGTCACATAAACGACAAAACCTGCTTTTTTTCATTGGGGGGTATCCCTACGCCCCCCTATTTCTAGTAGTGATTTGGTTCCCAAGGAACCATCTATGAAGATCATTGGTTCAAGGTGGATTTACAAGGTAAAAAAGAATTCTGATAGCTCAACTAATAGGTACAAAGCAAGGCTTGTAGGCAAAGGGTTTACTGAAACCCAAGGTATTGATTATGAGGAGACATTCTGAGTTCTGGAAAAAATGCCCACAATTAGTGTACTCATGAGCATCTTCCAAAATTTGGAAGATATATCAAATGGATGTTAAAAATGATTTCCTCAATGTTTGGATTTCATATGATGTATACATGGCTCAACCTCCTAGATTTGAAGATCAATCATATCTAGAATATGTACGCAGGCTAACAAAAGTTTTGTATGGCTAAAAGCAAGGCCCTAGAGCGTGGAATCATACACTTGTCACTTACTTGCAGGATAAAGGTTTTATGGTAAGCAAGGAAAATCCTTCCCTCTTCATTAAAAGGAACCAATTAAAGGTCATATACCTATGTGTATATCTGGATGATATAATCATTAGAGGTAATGATGTAGATGGAATCAATAGGATCAAATGTTAGATGAAAGAGGAATTGATGATTAGTGATCTTGGCCTTCTCACATATTTCCTCGGTTTGGAAGTGGTATACAAAGAGAAAGGTATGTTCTTAACTCGGAGAAAGTACATTGGAGATATGCTTACCAAGTTCAAGATGCAAAATACAAAGGTTGCAGGTACACCCATGGAGGTAAATCTGAAGCTAAGTTCTCATGAAGGTGAGTAAATCGAAGATGTGAATAGTTACCAAAGCCTTGTTGGAAGCTTGAATGATGCTACTCTACCTGGAGTAGATATGTCTATGAGTGTGTATGTGTTTATGTATATGTATGTATCTATGTGTGTGTATGTATCTATGTGTGTATGTGTATGCATGTATGTATGCATATGTGTGTGTATGCATATGTATGTGTGTGTATGCATCATTATGTGTGTCTATGTATGCATCTGTATGTGTGTATGCATCATTACATGTGCATGTGTCTATGTGTGCATGTGTTTGTATATGTGTGTGTGTCTATGTGTATGTGTGTGTGTTTATGAGTGTGTATGTGTTTATGTGTATGTATGTATCTATGTGTGTGTATGTGTGTATGTGTGTATGTGTGTATGTGTGTATGTGTATGCATGTATGTATGCATATGTGTGTGTATGCATATGTATGTGTGTGTATGCATCATTATGTGTGTCTATGTATGCATGTGTATGTGTGTATGCATCATTACGTGTGTATGTGTGTGTGTATATGTGTTTGTATGTGTGTATGCATGTGTATGTGTGTGTATGTATCTATGTGTGTGTATGTGTCTATGTGTGTATGTGTATGCATGTATGTATGCATATGTGTGTGTATGCATGTGTATGTGTGTGTATGCATCATTATGTGTGTATGTGTCTATGTGTGTATGTGTGTAGGTATATGTGTGTGTTGTCTATGTGTATGTGTGTGTGTCTATGAGTGTGTATGTGTTTATGTATATGTATGTATCTATGTGTGTGTATGTATCTATGTGTGTATGTGTATGCATGTATGTATGTATATGTGTGTGTATGCATATGTATGTGTGTGTATGCATCATTATGTGTGTCTATGTATGCATGTGTATGTGTGTATGCATCATTACGTGTGCATGTGTCGATGTGTGTATGTGTGTGTATATGTGTGTGTGTCTATGTGTATGTGTGTGTGTTTATGAGTGTGTATGTGTTTATGTGTATGTATGTATCTATGTGTGTGTATGTGTCTATGTGTGTATGTGTATGCATGTATGTATGCATATGTGTGTGTATGCATATGTATGTGTGTGTATGCATCATTATCTGTGTCTATGTATGCATGTGTATGTGTGTATGCATCATTACGTGTATGTGTCTATGTGTGTATGTGTGTGTGTATGTGTGTGTGTCTATGTGTATGTGTGTGTGTCTATGAGTGTGTATGTATTTATGTGTATGTATGTATCTATGTGTGTGTATGTGTATGCATGTATGTATGCATGTGTGTGTATGCATATGTATGTGTGTGTATGCATCATTATTTGTGTATATTCTATGTATGTATGTGTGTGTGTATACATTATGACAATGTATGTAAGCATGTGCATTATGTATGCATATGCATATGCATTATGTATGCATATGCATATGCATTATGTATGCATATGCATATGCATTATGTATGCATATGCATATGCATTATGTATGCATATATGTGTGTGTGTATGCATATGCATGTAAGTATGTGTGTATGCATATGTGTGTGTATGCATATGCATGTAAGTATGTATGTATGCATATGCATATGCAATCTGTATGCATGTATGTGTATGTGTGTGTATGCATATATGTGTGTGAATGTGTGTGTACATGTGTGTGTATGTGTGTATGCATGTGTATGTGTGTGTATGCATCATTATGTGTGTATGTGTGTGTATGTGTGTGTGTCTATGTGTATGTGTGTGTATCTATGAGTATGTATGTGTTCATGTGTGTGTATGTGTCTATGTGTGTATGTATCTGTGTGTGTGTATGTATCTATGCATGTGCATTATGTATGCATGTAAGTATGTATGTACATTGTATTCATATGCATGTGTATTATGTATACATATGTATGCATGTCTGTGTTTATGTGTGTATGTCTCTCTATGTGTGTGTATGCATATATGTGTGTGTATGTGTGTATCTGTGTCTCTATGTGTGTATACATGTGTATGTGTGTATACATGTGTATGTGTGTGTATGCATGTGTATGTGTGTATGTGTCTATGTGTGCATGTGTGTGTATATACTATATGTGTGTGTGTCTATGTGTATGTGTGTGTACCTATGAGTGTTTATGTGTGTATGTGTCTATGTGTGTGTATGTGTTTATGTGTGTATGTGTATGCATCTATGTATGCATATGTATGTGTATGCACGTGTATATGTGTGTATGTGTGTGTATGTGTGTATATGTGTGTATATGTGTATATATGTGTATGTGTGTATATGTGTGTCTATTTGTGTATGCATGTGTATGTATGTAAATGCATCATTATGTGTGTATGTGTCTATGTGTGTATGTGTGTGTATATGTGTGCGTATGTGTGTGCGCGTCTATGTGTATGTGTGTGTGTCTATGAGTGTGTATGTGGTTATGTGTGTGTATGTGTCTATGTCTGTCTATGTGTCTATGTGTGTATGTGTCTATGTGTGTATGTATGCATATGTGTGTATGTGTGTATGCATGATGTATGCATATGTGTGTGTATGCATTATGTATGTGTATGTATGCATGTGCATTATGTATGCATATGCATTATGTATGTGTATGTATACATGTGAATTATGCATGTATATGTGTGTGCATGTGTATGCATTATGTGTGCATGTGTGTATGTGTATGCATTATGCATTGTGTATGTGTGTATATGTGTGTGTTTTTGTGTGTATGTGTGTGTGTGTCTATGCGTATGTGTGTGTGTGTCTATGCATGTATATGTGTGTGTACATATGTATGTGTGTGTAAGTGTGTGTGTGTGTGCGCATACTTGCCAATGGTCTTGCTCTCTCTCTCTCTCTCCCTCTCGCGTGCGCTCTTTCTCTCTCTCTCTCTCTCTCGGTCTCTCTGTTCTTGCTCACGTCCAAGTCCCGGCACAAATTTGCCGGGAGAAATCAAATTTTTGTTTTACATTCCAGAGCGTCGCATATGCGACGCTCTGCAGTCTGCCAATGTTGTTAAATTCGTCTCTAATGAGCGACGGTAATAGCAACGCTTTTTAAGTAGCGTCGCTTATGCGACGCTATCGCCGCTTATGCGACGATGGTCAGGCAAAAAAAAAATCCGAAATTCCTACCATCGCTTATGCGACGACCTCGTCGCATAAGCGACGGTTCCCGTTTTTTTCCCGATTCGGGGGCGTCGCTACGCCCCCCTTTTTCTTGTAGTGACTCCCTAAAATTTTGAGATGATACTAGTTCAGTGTTAAGGTGATTGCTCCTTGTAGACTTCATATAATTTATGGATTTTATGCATTATAGCAATCCAAACCTATGTATGAGACTCCGTTAAGAGAAATGTTTCCAATTGTAACTGTGTTGGTTGCTCTTAGTGTTTGAGGTCACAACTTCTATCCATATTTAGAAGGTTTTTGTGAGCTAGTCATGGTGCAAGTTATCTATTTTGCATCAACTTGTTCTTGTTAATGTTCCAAAGTACCTATTGGGTTTCATTGTACTAAACAAAAGCTTCCAAGGTCTATTTGACATATCCAAAGAGCTAAGACTGGTCCTATGCTGGTTTCCTGGACCAACTTCCCCAGTTCAATACTCTACTCTCCAAGCCTCTCCTAGCTTCTCCAAACTTTCTTTCAGTGGTATCAGAGCTACTTCAACATGGGAGATGGATTTCCATCAATGATTGAGAAGCTTGATAGGCACAACTATGCTACTTCGCAAATCAGAATGGAGGTTTACTTGCAAGGAAGAAACTTATATGGGATTGTATCAGGTGATGAAGTAATACCTATTCCAAGATCCAAGGGAGGACCTACTCAAGAGGAAAAAAATAGACTCACACTTTGGTGTGCAAGGGATGCTTAAGAAAGGTCATACATACTCAACTCTATTTCTCATTTTCTATTACCACATGTTAGAGGATGCACGACATCTGAAGAGACTTGGGATGCCCTAGAGACTTTCTTTTTTGCTACATCAAAGACAACATCTCTACTAACCATGAACCCTTTGTTTGAAGGATTATAAAACCTGTATCCTTTTTTATTCAAGTCATACCCTATGAAGATGCACTTCTCTGCCTTAGGGTTTAGCTTACCTCTTATCTGAGAAGGGATATGCACATAAGCTACACATCCAAAGATCTTCTAATGATCAAGTGAAGGTCTTCTACCATGCCATGCTTCATATGGGGTCATCCCATCAACAGATTTGGATGGCAACCTATTTACAAGATAAGTGGCAGTAGATACACTCTCTACTCACAAGTAATTAGGTAATTCTTTCTCGTTTAACATTGGCCTAGCTGTTTCAACAATTAATTCATTTCTCCTTTCTGCCACCCCATTTTGCTCAGGAGTATACCTTGTTGCAATTTCTTTCTTGATTCCTCTATCCTACAAGAATGCATCAAAATCATTTGAGAAGTACTCACCTCCTTCATATGACCTTAATCTCTTTAGGTTCCTCCGTGTTTGGTTTTCAACAAGTGCAAGAAACTTTTTAAAGAAACTGAATACTTCATCTTTGTGCTTCATTAAGTACAATACAATCCACCTACTATAATCATCAATGAAAGATACATAATACCTTGATCCAAAAATTGAAGGATCCTTACTTGGTCCCCATACATCTGTATGGACAAGCTCTAGGTAGTCCTCATGCATGTAGCCTTTCCTTGAAAAGGGTAACGTGTGAGATTTTCCAAACTAGCAAGCACCACATTTATAAATCATGTGTTGCTTGGATACATTAGGTATCCCAAGCACACATTGGTCTCTACATATTTTTTTTATAGTTATTAAGGCTCCTTCGTACACGAAGAGGCTCCTTATCTGCTCGCGTATGGGTCATGTACCTGCTTGCAAATGCAATAGGGCAAAAATACTGAAAAAGAGGACTATTTACTATCCTCAGGGCCTCTCACAGAAATGCAAGGGTCCCACCGTGAGTGCCAAACTGTAGAGGAGGTACTAGGGTATATACTTTTAATACGAACATGCAGCAAGCATTCCAGTACTTTACCTACTCAAGGGAGGTTCTCCTTAAGGATATATACCCTTTAACACTTCTGTGAGCAGGTAGTTATCAATGATTGCACACAGTTGTGAATACTCAAGAAAGTATTAACGAAAAAATGAAAATAACGGAAGAACGTCCAATCCTTAGTTCGAAACAAATGATTACAACATAGGCAAAAGAGATGCTCAAAAGGTCATGCTCTGGGGCTAACATGCCACTCCAAAACTAAACCACATCAATACAAGGGATTCATCCAATCCTTACAATGGACACAGCTAGAGGCAGATTAGCACTGGTCAATACAAAGTCTAAAGAATTGCTCTAAGGAAGAGAGCATAAAAATACCACTCGCTCACATGGAATGACAAAGTCAAGCCACTCTCTTCACACTATAGTGCTATTAGCCCTCCACTGGGAAGCCCACACTCTGTATCCATAGCATAGAGTGACTTCCTATAGTAGGCTTGAAGCCACAAAATGCAAAGAGAGGACCTCTACACGTACGTATGTAAATGAGTGTATCTGAAAGTATCCCAAATGATCACAAGACCCTTGCTTTTATAGGCTCCAATAGGCCAAGAGGGCCTTGTCGATTCCTCACGTCCACTAATCATATGCGCGGATTGATTGCCCAAAATTGGAGGGGTAGATCAAATATGCCACCCATGTTGAATTGGATCCTCAAAAATAGGCAGTTGTCATGAATGGTTGGTGGCAACAGTCATTTCTCCACCTCGAGCTTTACCTATTTACACTTTTACCCATTTACACTTTTACCCTTTTCATTACAAGCTGAGATCCTCATTTTATGCCGCCCGTGACATTGGAATGACAGGTGGGGGTAGGATCAATATTAGTAGAAAGCCCATTTACTTCTTCATTTCTCATAGACTTCTGCAATAATGGTGGAAGTTCTTCGTACTCCACGCCCTCTACCTCTTGAGAGTTCAAGTCACTTTCTCCAATTGTACAAGTCAATTATTTGGAGACCAAGGAAGAGACCCATTGATGTGCATGTTTTGGATCTTGTAAACTTGCCTGGGGTTAACTCAGTTCCATCAAAATCTTGTAACATCCTTCACCAAAAGGGGCCTTACGGACTTTTTCAGAGAGAGAGAGAGCCATGCAGGGACTGAGAGGGTCACTGAGAGAGAGAAAGGGATTTTGTGCGGTTGGCGGGGTGGGGAGAGGAGGGG